>OY743175.1:13005000-13605000 GCA_963555705.1 Ligustrum vulgare
TCCTCAACGAGTTAGTGTCCAATTAATTCACACATTGAATACAAAATAAAAGCATACACATGCAATCAAACCGTAAAACTTAGAACAATGAAATTGAAAGTGTAGAACTACACTACATCGTTTGATCCCAACGGATAGTTTAGTTACTCATAATACACGAAATCAAAACGTAGTAATAATCTAAACTAAGCATCATGAGTAATTTAAAGAGAAAGTAAAAGAATTCTTGCACCAAGAA
Organism: Ligustrum vulgare; assembly: GCA_963555705.1. NCBI lineage: Eukaryota > Viridiplantae > Streptophyta > Magnoliopsida > Lamiales > Oleaceae > Ligustrum > Ligustrum vulgare. The sequence continues at coordinate 13,005,239 of OY743175.1, forward strand.
TAGTCTTCTACAAGGTTGTCTCCAAATCTCCTTGCCTTCGCCTCAAATTGATGCTCCAAAATCCCCAAACCTTAATGGTGAATTGTACCTCTCAAGTATGTGTGCCAAGCTTTTTAATTCGTGCATGATAAGTCCCTTACATATATTTTCCAAGAAACTTAGGCTAAACCATGCTAAAATCTGTGCATGGGATTTTACCCGCTGGGCCTCAGACAGTTGTGCGGTCGCGCATGCAAACTTCAGCTGGCAGCACAATAGACTGAAAATGGGTTCTGAATAATTTAGAAATCTCACGCGTCCACCACATGGATAACCCGTGGCGGCTTAGTTCAAATCTTCAACTGCAATTTCCATCTTTCCAGCACATTTAAGTGGGCCCCTAAGCTTTATTAACACGTGAGTCCTTCATCTTCTAATTGTGACTATTAAGTCCCTGAGCTTTCCAAACACTCCAAATCTTCTTCCAAATTTCAATCTATCTTCAATTAAGCTCTCAAATTTAGATTTCTTCCTCTTAGCTCTCCTTGGAAATCCTAGTTGATGACATCAACTTCCATTTAGCTCTTTTTAGCTCCAATTAGCTTCCAAATGTGTATTATTCAATTTTATTGCTTCATTCTTCCATGTTTGGGTAAATTCTTACAATGCACACAAATGTATAGAAATTATTCAAGAATGACAATAATATAATCTAATTTAGACATACAAATAAGTTTATTAAAATGCACTTATCAAATACCCCCAAACTAGAGTTATTGTTCATCCTTGAACAATATCAAAATAAACTAATAAATGAAACTCGAAAATAGAAAATATTTTTGTTGTGTCAAGATATTCACCATAAGCCTCAATAATACAAATCAAATCACATCTTTGGTAAAGAGTTTTGAAAAATAAAGTACAAATAGTTCTAGTCAAGTAATCCTCAATGTTCAAGTGTGTGTGTAAATAGCCAATGTCAAACTCCTACTCATGCAGAAGTGTACTTAACACTGTGTGGCTTATTATGCAAAAGCAAGACTAAATCCCATGAAGTCACTTGCCGCGTTTGATACGCGAAATTTTTCATGGAAAATATGATTTTCTACGTGAGTTTCCAACTTTGTGCTGTTTGGTTACCTAAGTTTTCCATGGAATTCAATTTTCCACTTGCCTCGAAATCCGGTATTTTCCTTGTTTTGGATGAATTCGTTTTCCAATGGGGGGAGGAGGTTTTATTTTCCATGGAAAATCTTATACCATTTTCGTTACGTTTGATCTTTTTTGTTGTTGTTAATTAATTTATTTTTTTCTAAAAATTAAAATTATTATTATCAAGTACTAATTTATGAAAAATAAAAAAAATATTTTTTTTTATTAAGATAGATAAATTTTACTTTATTTTCCATGGAAAATAATGTCAATCAAACAACAAAAGTTGAAAAATTCCCTACTTTTTTCAATTAGAAAATTAAATCAATCAAACACATTAAACTTTCAATTCTCAGGAATTTAATTCCCTAGAATTCAATTCCCTGGAATTCATTTTCTTTCCACCCAAATTCCACTATCGTTATCAAACGCAGCCTTAATGATTCTAGTGATTTTCCTTTCAACGCTCATGGATGATCACAACTTACTTCTTTTCTCTCACATCCCTAGGTTTTGTTTAAATGGATTCTCAAATATTTTCTTTGATTTTTCCATACAAGATAGTCAAAATTAGAATTATGCACGCACAACAAGTCAGAAGTAGTCAATCCCCAATTCTTTGTGCAAAACTTTTCATACTTGCTTTCTATATGAGCTCTATAGTGAATTTTAGGTCGGTGACTCCCAAGTGAGATGGCTTTAGGGCACTGGGTTCAAAGAACCCATTAGACTTAAATACCTGAGTCATAAAGACTTAAACTGAAAAGTTAAAGATGTTTTAGCGTCTTATGTGTAAGTCCACCCTCCATACTTGCTTTCTAATTGACCCATGTAGCGAGCTTTGGGCTGATAACTCCTACCTCAGTTGAGTTTAGGGTATCAAGTTTGAAAGACCCTTAAAGCTTACTTGCTCGAGTCAAAAAGGCATTTGAAGAGTAGAATAAGACCTTCAGCATTTTTCTATTTTTATGCTGGTTATGGTTTATACCCGTTGACCAAACTGCTTAAACTAAAGTACAAAACCAAGAATTACACACCTCCAACTCATCAGCACGTGCACATTCTAACCATTCTACACCCAAATTGCTCTTTTAGTTGTTCCATTCTATTGCAGGGAAAGAGTGTCTAATGATCTAAGTTCAGGGATTTTTAAGTCATTCCTAAGTTCGAGTTGCATAAATGTACCCCATAAATATCAAACATACTCCTACACAAGTAGTAACTCAACAAAGGCTATGTGCTCATAAAGATGAAATCAAGCAAGTTATGACTAGTAAATAGAATTCAAATTTTGATGTTGTCCAATTATTCAAGCCAAAGCACAATTTGATACATACTATTTCCTAAGCAATAAACATGTTAACACAAAAAAATTATTATTATTTTTAAACCGTAAAATTTCCCAAATAACAAAGTGCAAGTGAAGCAAAGAAGCATTTAATATGGCAAAGCATGAATTTCCACCCCAAACTAAAAATATACATTGTCCTCAATGTATGTCATGAAGATATGATACATAAAACAAAAATAACACAACAAGGAGGGGTTCAAGTACTTCCCGGGTTTGAGGGTGCAATTCTTCAATTTAGAGCCTTTTATTGAATGTAGACTTGGATGGTCACACTTTTTCCAATCTTGATTTCAATGTTTTCCAATAGATATGGACCTTGCAAGAATGAAACAAGTACATAAGAACATCTAATTGAAAGGAAATCATAAGCAACTACATTCACAACCCCCAAACTAAAGCAAAACTTAAATCTAAATTTGTTTTTGAAATTGGTCAACTACCCATGTTCAGCCCCCAAAATTGCTATGAAAAATTGAAATTTTTCTGAGCCATATTCGGACACATGAAAGTATGTAGTGTGATCTATATCATATCAAAAATTCATGTCATTTGAAGTATATTAGGGTTGTGAGATGAAGTGGCAAAAATGGATACCCAAGTTGAAAATTTGTGCACAATGCTTGCAATGACCTTAATGTTGTGCCTAAGTGTGCCCATGATTTCAAATCAAAGTTTTTGCACTTGTGATGATGCAATTTATGAATAGATTGCACATAATCAAAGTTCAATATGAATTGATAAAAGTTGTTCAAAAGATTTTGCAAAAAGATGATGAAAATTCCACCCAGGCATTTAGACAAACACCTTGAGTGCAATGAAGACAAATAATAAACTTGGAGGTAGGAAGTTATCCCAAATTTTCTTATCGAAGTTTGAAAATCAGCACAACAAAACATTCTAGCCTATTTCATAACACAACAATTCATAAACTCCAAATCTCCAAAAAAAAAAAAAAAAAAAAGAAAACCTCCAAAACTTGCAAATTGTAAAGTGAAGGTGAAATTCATACCTTTTTGAAAATTGGGATGTGATGCATGCTTGTGTAATGCTCAATTCCATGTGAAAGAATGAAATTTAGGTGATGTGTTATGTTGGGATGATATTTGGGAGAGAAAAAGAAGTAGAAAATTATGACTAACCAAAGTGTATAAAAAATTGCCGAATTTATCCTATAGGTTACTACGCGGCCACGTAGAAGGCTTCTGATGTCCGAGCAGGCTATCGCTGAAAGGTTCTACTGTTTTGAAGGATAACGTGCAGCTACCAGAGTGCAATGTTGTGGCCACGTGTGTTAGCCCAAGAGTAAACTAACCAAGAGGGGGGTGAATTGGTTTATAAAACTTTTTCGATAAATAATCTCAAACTTAAAACCAATAGGTACAAGTATTAGCACTTAGTGTTACAAGTAACTAAACTATCAATGTAGTGTGCTATATATGTGTAAACTTAATTGATAAGGCAAGTATAGCACTAAGATAAAGCGTTGCACAATATAAATTGATAGAATAGAGTAAGTGCGATGTAAGTAAATAAAAGGGATGAGAGAGTGCAAACGCGATTTATGGAGGTTCAATCAACCAACGTGATCTACGTCCCCCGTTACCGAGCTCTCCGTCACGAGCAAGGCCAAATCCACTATTTTGGTAACTTACAACAAGGAGTACCAAATCCTTAGGCGACTTACAACAAGGAGCGCCTATCCTTTTACAATCGAGTTTTCACACGGCTCTCGAAACCAACAATCGAGTTTTGATAAGGCTCTCGAAAACCAACAATCGAGTTTTGACAAGGCTCTCGAAAACCAACAATCGAGTTTTCACAAGGCTCTCGAAACCACAAGATATAATGAATTGAATTTACAATTGAAATAACTCTCTTGACAAATGATATACTCAAATTAAGTACCAAGAGAGTTAGGCTAACACTTCAATAGATAGCAATGAATTAAGCTCGAGTGTTAGAGAAAAACTTTGATGCAAATGATAATGAAAAGTTGATGCAATCAAACAAAGTTTTTCAAATAATCTCTTGTTAAAAATATTGAATCGAATTAAGTACCAAGAGATGCCACACTTGAATAATTAACAATAAGTTAAGCTCAAAGTGTTTAGGCAATGGAACTTTGATGAATCAAATGATGATGAAAAATGTAGCACAAATAATCAAAGTTCCTTAATTGAAATTTCTCTCTTTTAAAAGATTAAAACAAGTTTAGAACAAAGAGAGACTTACACTTCAATTCCAATATAGTGTGAAGATGTTGAAGAAATTCAAACAATGTAAAACCAAGAATCTTCACAAAACTTTCTTCCAAAAACTTTGATGAATTTGATAAAACAAAGTTTAGATCAATCAAAGTTTTATGAAAATAAAAGATGAATAAAAACTAAGTAAGAACAATGAATTTTCACAAGAAAGTTTGTATAAAATCTTATCTAAGTTGTTATTATTGAATGTGAATGAGATGGCTATTTATAGATCAAAATATTCAAATTCAGCAACTTTCGGTTGACCAATTTGAAGTTTCGGTCGACCGAATCTTCCATATAGCCGTTATAAATTCAACCGTTGAGTTTTCGGTTGACCAACTTTCGGTCGACCGAAACTTTCGGTTGACCAAACTTTCGGTCGACCGAAAGTCAACTGTTGACCGTTGACTTTTGGTTGACTTTTGAAAAATATGAAAATTTTCGATTTTTAGGTTTCTAACTTGTTTTTCAAAGTGGTTTAACATAATATAATCATGATTTAAGATCAAATAACATTTGAAAGACAATCTTGACTTATATAAAAATATTTTATCCAAGTGATGAATTTCCAAGTAAGTTTCTTGATGCATAAAAATCATTTTCGAGCTCGTTGAATTTCATCGCTAAAGATTGAGAGTGTTATACCTTTACATACGTTAAATCAACTCTAATCTTGTAAGCTTGAAATCTTGATCTTCATGTCATGCTTTTCAACCTCAATTTTGATCTTTGAATATCTTCAATGATTTCATGATCTTCTTTGCGTCTCATGTGCTCGATCACATAATTTTGATTTATATCTTTAAGAGACGATTTGAACATTGAGTGCTTTGAATATTTATCATTACATGAAACACTTGAAGCACACTTGTTAGCAACACAATAAATTCTTGTTTGTTATGATCAAAACAATAAGGTCAAATTGACCATAGGTCAACAATTTCCCCCTTTTTGATTATGACAAACAAGATGATTTGTAATGATAATAAAAGCAATTGAAGCACGTAATCAAAGTGTAGGGAAATGAGAATAATTGATAAGTTCAATTTTAGCATATATTCCCCCTATCTTATACACACCAATGAGGTATAATCTAGCAAATAATATAATCCTTTTTATGAATATAGATTATCCAATTTCAAGCAAATCAAATCATCACCATATTTTCCCCCTTTTGGCATAAGCAAAAAGGTGGCATCTATACCTTATTCATGAGCATAGGTGTGATAAGCATAATAATGGGGCAAAAAAATATCTCGATTGTAATCGAATTCCCCCTTAGTGAAGCATTCCCCCTTAGTAAAGCATTTTTAGCATGAAAAATTACCAAAAATCACAAAATTCAATTTCACGTATTCCAGTAAAATCGCATATCTCAAATCAAATCTTTCTTTAATAGTAAAAGTTACAGCGCATTAAAATCATGTTCCCTCTTTTCATTTTTCTATTCCCTGCTTTCTCGCTGGACTCAACAGCCTGTGGATCTACCCAGGTCCTATATACCTTGATTATTATTATACCGAAACATATCAGTACAAAATCCAAGTAAAATATTCAATATCGCAGATCAAATCTTCCTTTAACAGTAAAGTTACAGCGCATGAAATCTTGTTCCCTCTTTTCATTATTCTATTTCATATTGTCTTGCAGGAAACAGTATCATGAGGAACTACCCAGATCCTTTTCACCTTTAAAAAGATCGGTTGGGAAGAGGTTAAATCCATCAAAAAATGGATAACATCCTTTCAAGCATTCGCAAGTATTATTCCAATCTTCCAATGAATGATCTTAGAAAAATTTATCAAATGAGGCTCGAAAGATTGAGGGTGCTTATGGCTCATGGCGTTCCAGAAGACGTGCGCTGGTTAATAGAAGCAAAAGTCCGATTAACTGGTGAATTACCATTTTCATTTCCTAAACATCTGCCTGGTTTGGGTAAAAGCACTTTTGCAAAGAAGCGAAGAGCAAAAAGGCTGAATGGTTGCTACAAATGTGCTCGTTGGAATTGTGATTCTCGTTGCAAAACAGTCGGATATTCATCTAACAATCGAGATGATAAAATTGATTTCATAAAGGGTGGACTGAGTAGGGAGTGTTTGGATGATATTAGATTGACTCTTGAGACGCACCCAAGTGGATATGTGCAACGGGAACTTCTTTCCTTATATGCTCAATTTAACGAGGATAAAAAACGTTATAGTCTCAAGAATACAATCGCAAAAGATCCGGTTTGCCAGTCTGTTTTGGCAACCCAGCATTGATATAAGGTAAAATTTTTGATCCTTTTTCCTTTCGCGAGTTTTTATAAAGGTTTAAATAAAATAAATCGCCGAAAGGTGACAGCCTCGATACGATAAAAATATTCAAAAGTAGGCTGAATTTGTCAAAAGTAAATCTTTGCTTTTTCAAAAAGATGATCGTAAATAGTGTAGTTTTTCGGTTTTTAAATAGCCAGAGGTTTTCATAGTTCATGCATCCCAAAATCACAACTTCTCGTAAGTTTTCCTTTCTTTTCTTTCAAAAATGGAGGGATCAAAACTTAGACAGATCAAAACAATATGTGTATTTTGTGGATCACATGTGGGGAAAGGTTTTGGGTATCTTGAGACAGCAGTAGACCTTGGAAAGAAATTGGGGGAGAAAGGTATCAATCTTGTGTATGGAGGAGGTAGCAGTGGTCTGATGGGCTGTGTTTCCCAATCTGCTCTTACAGAGAAAGTAAGGGTGATTGGAGTTATTCCTGTCCCTTTAGCAGATATAGCAGGCAAAACACGAGGTCATGAAGTACAAACCTTATCTATCCATGAACGCATAACTTGTATGCTATATGGATCTGATGCATTTATAGCCCTGCCCGGAGGTTTTGGCACCTTAGAAGAAATCTTTAATATTACCTCCTGGGCTCAACTAGATCTCCATACTAAGCCTATTGGGCTATTAAATGTTAACCATTTCTTTGATGGTTTGTTAACCTTTCTTGATCATGCAGTGGAACAGGGATTCATCTCTCCATTTTCCCGAAGGATCCTTATTTCTGCTCCTACTATTGATGAACTACTGGATAAGCTGCAGTCATATATCCCAATACAAGATCCAGCAGGTTTAAAGGTAGATTGGTCGCAAGGAAGGGGAGTCAAGCGAAAGTGGAGTCCGGTTAATGTAAATTTGACTTTGTGAATCCTAAAATAGGTGGGGGTAGAGTACGGAGTATACTCACTCTTGAGACACCCCTCTAATTTCCTAGGATTACCTTAATGTTTAAATCTTGTGTGTGTACTTCAAATGTGGTAGATTACGGAGTATTTTTACTCTCGAAACACACCTCTTTGAAGGTTTGTCTTTGTTTCCTCAAAAGATCAGAGGTGGTAGGATACGGCTACTCCGGAAACACATATCTCATTTTGAGGACTTTTCATGTTTCTCTCTTTAGCATTTGTGTGTACCATGTATTTCCTTTCAAGTGTGACTCTAGTGTGTACTCTTTAATGAGAAATAATAATATCTATGTTTGACTATGAAGTAATTGTTATCATGAAATGAGTTAAAGGATAATGCATTATGTTGACATATCAAAACAATTTTGGTCAACAATAATATCACTCTCAAAGCCAAAAAATAAGTGATCAAAGAAATGTATTACAAGAGTTTTATGAAGAGAAGAAGATGATTTCAAGTCATTTAGGGATTGTGTATGAAGAATTTGAAAATAAAAGAAAATCTCTTATTTCAGCCACTTTCGGTCGACCGAAAGTATGAACCGGTCGACCGAAACTCTGCAGAGTAAAAATCAGGAAGCTGCAGACACTTTCGGCTGACTAATGGTCGACCGAAAGTCTGGTTTCGGTCGTACAGTTGGTCGACCGAAACATCTTTCGGTTGAGCATTTGTTCGACCGAAAAGACAGTTTCGGTCGTCCGACAAAGGTTCGGTCGACCGAAATCTACAAAAATTTAAATTTTTCATTTGATTTCGGTTAAAACATGTATGTAACCTACAATTATGCATAAACCACATATTAGCACCATGTTTCATATTCATACTCAACATATGTAAGAAATTTTTATGAAGAGCAAGATGCTTTAATAAAAAATGTTGATTCATAGAAATTTAAATCATTGATAATTTAAAGTCCAAGATGTATCAAAGAAATTTACCTCATCGTCAATGGCCATGAAGCACATGTTGGCTATTTCATCTTGCTCATCATCATTTTTAACATTTTCTTCTCTCTTTTGGATTCGATGATTTTTGCGAACGCCTCTCCACTTCTTGATAAGGATAGCAAGATTATCAAGTTCCTCATCACTTATGTTTGAGTTTGATGCGCATTTACCATGTGATGATTTAAGAACAATTTCGCGCTTGGCCTCTTCTTTTCCTTTTCTTGTCCTCTCCTTTGTTTCGACATTGTTGAGCTCATAAGTCATCAATGTTCCATAAAGTTCCTCCAATGGATGTGTGTTGACGTCTATCGTGTTTTCGATTAACATCCTCAAAGGATTCCAATCTTGGGAGAGAGACCTAAGAATTTTACTCACAAGTTCACCGTTAGTAAATTTATGATCAAAGCCTTTAAGACCATTTACAATATCGGTAAAACGAGTAATCATGCAAGTAATGGGCTCATCTTGCTTCATAAAGAAATTTTCAAAATTTTTATACAAAAGATTTATTTTTGTTTCTTTAACCTTATTTGTGCCCATGTGTGTGACTTCTAAAGCATGCCAAATATCGTGTGCGGAATCACATGTGCTAATACGATTAAATTCATTAATATCCAAAGCACAATAAAGTATATTTTTGGCCCTAGCATTTAAAGTCAATTTCCTCCTATCATTTTCATCATATTCCTCTCTAGATTTTAAAATAGTTTGATCCGGTTTTCCATCAACCTTAATGACCATAGTAAGCTCATGAGGACCGGATTCAATGACATCCCAAATATTATAATCAATGGATTGAATAAAAATCATCATTCTAGTTTTCCAATAATTATAATTTGTACCATCAAAGAAAGGAGGACGATTTGTAGAATGCCCCTCAAGATTATGGTTAGCCATTTACTCAAGATTGTAAAATCTTTAAAAATGAGCACCTAAGCTCTGATACCAATTGTTAGCCCAAGAGTAAACTAACCAAGAGGGGGGTGAATTGGTTTATAAAACTTTTTCGATAAATAATCTCAAACTTAAAACCAATAGGTACAAGTATTAGCACTTAGTGTTACAAGTAACTAAACTATCAATGTAGTGTGCTATATATGTGTAAACTTAATTGATAAGGCAAGTATAGCACTAAGATAAAGCGTTGCACAATATAAATTGATAGAATAGAGTAAGTGCGATGTAAGTAAATAAAAGGGATGAGAGAGTGCAAACGCGATTTATGGGGGTTCAATCAACCAACGTGATCTACGTCCCCCGTTACCGAGCTCTCCGTCACGAGCAAGGCCAAATCCACTATTTTGGTAACTTACAACAAGGAGTACCAAATCCTTAGGCGACTTACAACAAGGAGCGCCTATCCTTTTACAATCGAGTTTTCACACGGCTCTCGAAACCAACAATCGAGTTTTGATAAGGCTCTCGAAAACCAACAATCGAGTTTTGACAAGGCTCTCGAAAACCAACAATCGAGTTTTCACAAGGCTCTCGAAACCACAAGATATAATGAATTGAATTTACAATTGAAATAACTCTCTTGACAAATGATATACTCAAATTAAGTACCAAGAGAGTTAGGCTAACACTTCAATAGATAGCAATGAATTAAGCTCGAGTGTTAGAGAAAAACTTTGATGCAAATGATAATGAAAAGTTGATGCAATCAAACAAAGTTTTTCAAATAATCTCTTGTTAAAAATATTGAATCGAATTAAGTACCAAGAGATGCCACACTTGAATAATTAACAATAAGTTAAGCTCAAAGTGTTTAGGCAATGGAACTTTGATGAATCAAATGATGATGAAAAATGTAGCACAAATAATCAAAGTTCCTTAATTGAAATTTCTCTCTTTTAAAAGATTAAAACAAGTTTAGAACAAAGAGAGACTTACACTTCAATTCCAATATAGTGTGAAGATGTTGAAAAAATTCAAACAATGTAAAACCAAGAATCTTCACAAAACTTTCTTCCAAAAACTTTGATGAATTTGATAAAACAAAGTTTAGATCAATCAAAGTTTTATGAAAATAAAAGATGAATAAAAACTAAGTAAGAACAATGAATTTTCACAAGAAAGTTTGTATAAAATCTTATCTAAGTTGTTATTATTGAATGTGAATGAGATGGCTATTTATAGATCAAAATATTCAAATTCAGCAACTTTCGGTTGACCAATTTGAAGTTTCGGTCGACCGAATCTTCCATATAGCCGTTATAAATTCAACCGTTGAGTTTTCGGTTGACCAACTTTCGGTCGACCGAAACTTTCGGTTGACCAAACTTTCGGTCGACCGAAAGTCAACTGTTGACCGTTGACTTTTGGTTGACTTTTGAAAAATATGAAAATTTTCGATTTTTAGGTTTCTAACTTGTTTTTCAAAGTGGTTTAACATAATATAATCATGATTTAAGATCAAATAACATTTGAAAGACAATCTTGACTTATATAAAAATATTTTATCCAAGTGATGAATTTCCAAGTAAGTTTCTTGATGCATAAAAATCATTTTCGAGCTCGTTGAATTTCATCGCTAAAGATTGAGAGTGTTATACCTTTACATACGTTAAATCAACTCTAATCTTGTAAGCTTGAAATCTTGATCTTCATGTCATGCTTTTCAACCTCAATTTTGATCTTTGAATATCTTCAATGATTTCATGATCTTCTTTGCGTCTCATGTGCTCGATCACATAATTTTGATTTATATCTTTAAGAGACGATTTGAACATTGAGTGCTTTGAATATTTATCATTACATGAAACACTTGAAGCACACTTGTTAGCAACACAATAAATTCTTGTTTGTTATGATCAAAACAATAAGGTCAAATTGACCATAGGTCAACAACGTGGTTCTCCAGCTGAAAAAGATTTTTATGTCAATTTTGAATTTCAACTCCAATTTCTAACCCTAAAATACCTTATTCTTTATGTACTCACTCACCTAATCTTGCTTCCTACTATGGACTAAGGTTCCATGCATGCTTTTATTACTTATCCCTACAATTCTAGGATGCATTGAAACCAACTATTGTTATGGAATGAACAAGCTTTTTAACAACTTTGAGGCCAAACATCTATGATGAACTTTATGCACAAACTTTATCAACAGTGAATATGCTCATAAAAACTTTATTATTTGATGCAAAGATGCAAGGAAAGAAAATCAATACTCAATAATGTCAACAAAAATAAACAAACAAAGCAATAAAATCCTAAATCACTAATAAAGCATTAAATAATGCATAAATAAATAATAGAAGGATACAGGTTGGGTTGTCTCCCAACAATGCTCCGTTTAGAGTCTAAAACTTGACTTTTGTTAGAGATCTTCAAGGTGGTTCCCGAGTTGGAGTCTACACAATTTCTCCCTTTTTGGATTTGTTCTTTATGCACCCCGAGACCTTTTGTTTTTGCTTCCCTTTTTCCTTCAATGAGGATCCCACTTCGACACTTGAGCATTTCTGGATGTTGGGATCATTATTTTCCATTTGTGCAAGGTAAAAAGTAACATTTTCTTCCTCCATTCTAAATATGACCTCCCTCTTCTCAACATCAATCAATGCTCTAGCGGTTTCCAAGAATGGTCTGCCCAAGATTAATGGTATTTTTTAGTCCTCTTCCATGTCTAATATCACGAAAACTGCGAGAAACACAAACTTATCAGTTTTAACAAGAACATCCTCTATCACCCCATAAGAATACCTAATTGATCTATTCACCAGTTGCAACATGATAGCCTTTGGTGTCAGATCTCTCAAATTTAATTTCCTATAAGCAGAGAGTGGCATTAAGTTAATGCCAGATCCCAAATAACATAAAAACTTGTTAAAATTTAAATTACCAATTAAATAAGGGATAGAGAAACTCCCTGGATCCTTTATTATTGGTGGTAGCTTATTTTGAAGTATAGCACTGCACTCTTCATTCAATGCTACCATTTCACAATCTTCAAGTCTCTTCTTCTCGGCCATCAATTCTTTCAAAAACTTTAAATATTTCATAATCTTTCTAATTGCCTTGATGAAGGGGATGTTGATATACAATTTCTTCAACATGTCCAGAAACTTGTTAAATTGTTCCTCCTTCAAGTTATACATTACTCTTCCTGGGTATGGAATTGGTGGCATATAAGGTTTTACCGGTGGTCTTGTTGGCCTCCCTTCATCTTTATTCACTTTCTTTGGTCTCCCTACCTAATTCAACTCATTCTCCTGCTTTTTCTATTCTTTGTCTCAATCGGAAGATCTTTTTCTTTCGGACTCTCTTCTTTCTTTTTCTCAACCATTTGATCAGATTTCTTAATTTTCACTTTTTTCAACTGTACCCCACTTCTGGTGGTGATTGCACAAACATTCTCCCTTGGTTTGGTTACTGTATTACTAGGCAATTATCCAGTTGTCTTTCTGTTCTGTTCACTACTAGCTGCCCCAATTGATTTTTTAGTTCCTTGATTTCAGATTGTTGAGTGTGCAACATTTCTTGTTGGCTTTTGACAAGCTATACGATCATATCCATATTCTATTCCCAATTTATTTGAATCTGTTGCTACTTTTGCAGTTGTGGCTGCTATTGAAAACCAGGAGGATTCTGAACATTTTGATTGTTTGACCATAAAAAGTTGAGATACTTTCTCCAATCAGGATTGTAGGTCTGGGAATAAGGCCCTCTTTGCTGTTGATTGTTTCCCATGTATTTAACTTGCTCCACAATTGTTTGGTCTTGAATAGTAGTAGGACACTCATGATCCCCATGATTTTCAAAACGATTGTCACAAACTTGATTTTCCTGAACGGTGTGTACTGGCTGCTTTCCCAAACTATCAAATTTCTTCACCAAAGCATCAACCTTAGCATTTAACTTAGTGATCACATCCACTTCCATCATTCCTGCAAGCTTTTGCACAACTCGATTTGAGTACCATTGGTAACTATTTGCTACCATCTTTTCAAAGATTACTGAGGCCTCCTCATAGGTCAGATCCATCAATGATCCACCTACAGCTGAGTCTGCTTGCCTATTGTTTTGATATTTCAGACCATTGTAAAATTGTTGAACTAGTATCCAGTCAGCTATGCCATGTGTAGGACATTTCCTAAGCAACTCGTTGAACCTCTCCCAGACTTCGAATTTTGATTCCCCTTGCTGTTGATTGAAAGCCAATATCTCCCTCATAAGTTTTGACATTCTTCTCGGTAAAAAGAACTTATCCACAAATTTCTGACTCAAAATAGCCCATGAGGTTATGGAGCATGAGAACAATGAATAGAACCATGCTTTAGCCTTGTCAGGAAGAGAGAATGAAAACAACTTCATATTTACAGCTTTTGCTGGAACTATATTCATCTACTGCATGTCACGAATTTGTTGAAAAGCTCGTAAATGTGCATGGGGGTCTTCAGAAGATAACCCATGGAATACTGCTAATTGTTGGATCAAGGAGATCAATGAAGTTTTGAACTCATAGTTGTTAGCAGGGATGGCTGGTGGTACGACACATGTCCTGATATTTTTCACAGGTGGGGCCATGTACTCCCTGAATGGTCATCCTCCTAGAGCTTGAGGTTCCTTCCCAAGTGCATCATTAGGTTGATTCTAATTAACCAATGGATTGTTAGGAATTATGGGGTTATTCGGAACCCCTTTGACTGCCATTCTTATGTCTGGTTGCGAAGCTGCTTCCAACTGTTGTTTACGCCTTCTTCTCAAAGTACGCTCGATTTCTGAATCAAAAGGAAGCAAATCACAACTCTCAGATCTCCTTAACATATAAAAAAATTAAAAATACTAAAAGTAAAATTCAAATTAAAGTAAAAATCAAAAGAAATTGATATTAATGACAAATCCCCGGCAACGACGATAAAAACTTGATGTGTGCTAAATCGCAAGTGTACGATGTCGCATCCAAGTAATATATTGGACTTTTAGAGTCCAAGATATCGTACCCGCATGGATTAGTATTAATTACCAATTATGTACTAATTTCTACTCTATTTGAAAGACAATGATTTGATTTGTGAAGAATTTAATAAAAAAACTAAAAGCAAGTAAGCAATTAAACAAAATATGTTTTTAAATCAATTGATGAAAAGTTGGGATTTTACGAGTTCACGTAGTCAATACTTTCAATTCCACCGTTCTAGTTTTAATCTACTAATGTGATCGGTCGAGCTCACTAAATTCCCCTCTCGGGTTTAAAACAAATCTACCTAATTAGTCAACTGTGTTAACAAATAGCAGGTTGTAATGATTTGATGCATGGAATGCAAGAACTCACACATTACCACAATAACAACGAACGTATATCTCTATCGCTCATTCAATTAGCGGGTTTTATTCCTAGGTCTAGATCATTAACCCACCTCTCGGATTATGAAAATGATCCAATTCATCAATGAGTTAGTGGCCAGTTCATTCACACATTGAACACAAAATAAAAGCATGCACATGCAATCAAACAGTAAAACTTAGAACAATGAAATTGAAAGTGTAGAACAACACTACATCGTTTGATCCCAACAGATAGTTTAGTTACTCATAATACACGAAATCAAAATGAAGTAATAATCTAAACTAAACATCATGAGTAATTTAAAGAGAAAGTAAAAGAATTCTTGCACCAAGAATAGTCTTCTACAACGTTGTCTCCAAATGACCTCGCCTTTGCCTCAAAGCGATGATCCAAAATCCCCAAACCTTGATGGTGAATTGTACCTCTCAAGTACATGTGCCAAGCTTTTTAATTCGTACATGATAAGTCCCTTACATAGATTTTCCAAGAAACCTAGGCTAAACCACACTAAAATCAGCGCATGGGCTTTTCCCCGCTGGACCTCGGACAACTGCGTGGCCGTGTAGGCAAACTTCTGGTGGTCGTGCAATAGACTGAAAATGGGTTTTGTTTCATTCAGAAATCTCACGTAGCCACCACGTAGATAACCCGTGGCCGCTCAGTTCAAATCTTCAACTGTAATTTCCATCTTTTTGGTACATTTAAGTTGGCCCCTGAACTTTATTTACACGCGAGTCCTTCATCTTCTGATTGCGAATATTAAGTCCTGAGCTTTTAAAACTCTCCAAATCTTCTTCCAAACTTCAATTCATCTTCAATTAAGATTTACAATTCAGATTTCTTCCTCTTGGCTCTCCTTGGAAATCCCAGATGATGACATAAACATCCATTTTGCTCTTTTTAGCTCCAATTAGCTTCCAAATGTGCATTATTCAATTTTATTGCTTCATTCTTCCATGTTTGGATAAATTCCTACGATGCACACAAATGTAAAGCAATTATGCAGCAATTATTCAAGAATGACAATAATATAATCTTATTTAGACATACAAATAAGTGTATAAAATGCACTTATGAGTGACTGGATATGAAACGCGTAATGAACGAGTTTATGACAAAGTGCTTAATTTTTCAACAAGTAAAAAAGGAATATCAAAAGCTGACTGGATTACTTTAGCACCTGAAAGTTCTTGAATGAAAATGGGAGAAAGTCATAATAGACTTTGTAAATAAGCTGCCTAAACTTAACAAAGGTAGTGACACCTTATAGGCAATAGAAATCGACTGACTAACTCATCCCATTTCCTACGTATTAAAATGACCTTTAAATTAGAAAAGCTGGCAAATCTTTATATTCAAGAAATAGTAAGGTTACCTGAAATATCTTTGGACATCACTTTGACCATATTCCACAATTTCTGTTGTAATTTTGGAAGGAAGTATAAAACTTTCTAAGTAACAAACTTCAATTCAGTAAGAACTTTTCATCTTGGAATGGACGGTCAAACAAAACAAACCATACAAATGCTGGAAGATATGTTGCAAGCTTAAGTGTTGTAATGCCCTCACAATTGGAATCACTATCTTCCTTTAGTTGAATTTGTGTAAAATAACATCATACTTTGATCCAAATGTCTCCTTCCGAGACACTATAAAGGGATGAAATAAGCAAGAAATAGATCTCAAATATAGAAATGATTCAAAAAATGATACATGTAGTAGAAAAGATCAGGAGACATCTAAAGACCGTACATGATCGATAGTGCGATACTCAAATAAACACCAACATTTGCTTAAATTTATGAAAAGAGATAAAATTTTAATAGGACTTCTTCAATCAAAAGGATTATTGCGAATTAAAAAAAAAAAAAGGTAATTAAAGCTTCAAAATATTAATCCCTTGGAAATGCTATAATGCATCAGAATTACAAATCAATTAAAGATACAAAATCAGATGAAAAGAATTCATGAGGTATTTCATGTATCAACACTACAAAAGTACATACAAGATCCTTCTCGCATTTTGGAAGAAACACCAGACAACATTCAATTAGATCTAACTCTAGAAGAAAGGCCAATAAAATATTAGTGTAAGACGTCAAGAGGCTCCACAATATTCCCATAGTCCGCGACTAACTGTGACTAAGCACGATTGAAGAAAATGCTTGGGATAGAGAAGATGAAATGAATGCTCAATATCCTGAACTCTTCAATTAGGTAATTTCGAGGGCGAAATTATTTGAAGAAGGAATCGTAACATCCCGAATTTTGAAAATAAAATTTTAAATTAAAATTTTGAAAAATGGAATTTTATTTAAAAATTAAAGGGCATGTTTGGAAAATGACCAATTTTGCATTAGTAAATGCAAAACAAAGCCCTAAAATTCTTTAGTGTGGAATTTTAAATACTAGAAAAGGACACTTCAACATACAAGTGTCACTTTGGAATTAAGTATGGCACTTTTGCAATCATTAGGGGCTAATTTAATAATTAAAAATTCATAACTTTTGGCCTATAAATAGGGTTAAATGTTTGGAAATCCTCATATTGAATGAGAAGGAGGGAAATCGTGCCAAGGTTAAGAATTTAAAAATCTTCGAAAAAAAATTCGTGGGTTGACTCCTGTAATTCTTTGGGTTCAGCTCTCCATTCAATTTGTAATTTTTGGAATATTTTCATGGTGTCAGGTGATATAATGATATAACACCAAATGTGAGTAGTCTACACCATCATTTCTTATTGGAAGTATGTTTTGAAAAGAATATTGATTAATCGCTATTTGTTTCGAAACTTGTTATAGACATAAGATTTTATCCCTTTGATATGATTCAGATATTGGCCCATTTATTTTTATCTTTGTTTGCACATCGATGTGATTTGGATATGAGCTCATTGGTCAATATAGTGCGCATTTGATAGAATCGACTGTCTATAATCAGGACATATGATTCTTTGGTACTTTTAAACTTACTAGTTTTCTCCACGTGCTTCGCACGTCTTATTTACGCGATAAAATAATTTATACTTGTGTTTTCTATATAACGAAATTATAAAAAGAAAATCATTAAAATTATTTAACTCTCGTATTTGTGTCAAATTAAGTAATATTAGTAATTTTAATAGTGAAATAATTATTTATATAAAAATTATTCATTTACATATATATATATATATATATATATATATATTTGTGATTAAATTTATAAACGATATTTTCCAGTTTTTCTCAATTAACTATTTGTACATCAGGACATTTTATAAAACAAAATGTCTATAGTGAGTGAAAATAGGAGAAGGCGTTGAAAATACATTTCAACTATAAAAATAAATTCGTTTTTCGTCTCAATATAGGGGTTTCAATTTCCATTTAACTACGTTCATCCTGTAAGTGGAGATTGAATACTTATTTATCTATAAATACCTTTTAATAATTTACGAATTTATCTTTCTTTACTCTCATGTTAGCGTTCAAATAAATAAATCACTTTATTCTTTTATTTTGATTATTCAAAAAGTCATTAGTTTTTTTTATATTATCTTAATTCAACTATAATATTACCAAAATCTAATATTAGATAAAAATTATAACATCTATATTTAAATGAGTTATTGAGTCAATAACAAAAAAAATGAAGTTAGATAAATTAAGAATATAAACTGCTAATGCAAATTTATCATTCGAAAAGTTATATCTTATTCTTAAGCATTAAATATGACTAATCATACAAATTTGAGTTGATTTAATGTCGTAATGATTGAATTTGAAAAACTATATAAACATATATGTTGAATTATAATATAGTAAAATATCGAAAAAAGTTATTAATAAAATGTTTTATAAGTTATATAATTGAATATAAGAATCTTACAATAGAAAATTATATTATTTTAATTAAATTAAAGTCATTTGAAAAGTCACTCAACATTTATTTATATTTATATGGATTCCTTTATTAATTATGGTTATTATAGACAAAAGCAAATTAGATCTTGGGACATTATTGTCAATTAAAAGATTTGCCCACATCCGTACTTTTATATATTAGTGATAGTGAAGATTTTGGGATAGATTACTCACTGAATATTCACATTGTTATTATCTTTATTCTTCATATGCCAAATATGGAATATTTTGATATAACTATCGCGGTCTAGATTATGTCAAATGATAGTAGGTATTGTTTGTATGTCATGGAAGTCCTTACTTGAATTGTACATCAAGAATTTTCAAGGCTCACCATTTGGAATACTAGGAACCCCCAATAAAAAAAATATTTGGATATAACTACTTACATTCTAAAACGGACAATATCGGCAAAAGTTCAACTGTTTCCTATTTTCTAAAATTCTAGTTATACCTAGCAGTAGTATATATATTTCAACATGATGTTCTCTTCCTTTAATTCGATATTACCTAATAATATGTGCAAATATTCAAGTTCAACTCTTCAAATAAAAAAGATACCTCAAGCTTCTATGTGAAAAGAATAATTGTTTGAATGAAAAACTTGATTTCATTAATGAATAATACAATGATTTATAGTACAAGTGATTCACCTATACTAGGAAACTAGAATAATTAAAATTCTATCTAATAACGAAAAGATTACAAGATAATAAAAGATTACAACAAAATTGTGGTGATCATGATCTTGAAGATTCTGAATTATCTTTTATGAAGATATCTTTGACAAGCCCCCGCAAGATGATCCATTGGAGACGCCAATCTTGGACCGCAACTGTTCAAACATGGTAGGTGGTAATGACTTTGTTAAGATGTCTGCAAGTTGGTCTTGGGTAGGTATATAAGAGACACGAAACGAACCATTTGAAACATGAGTGCGAACAAAATGATAATCAATGGCAATGTGTTTCGTACTTGAATGAAACACATGATTGTGAGATAGATATGTGGAACCAAGATTGTCATAGTAGATACTAGGGGGAGAGGGAAGAGAAATATGAAATTCAGAAAGGAGATTACAAATCCATAGGAGTTCTGAGGAGCAAGAGGCAAGAGCTCTATACTCTGCTTCAGTAGAAGATCTTGCAATGGTTCGGTGTTTCTTTGAACACCAAGAGATTGGACAGGATCCAAGGTAAAGAATGTAGGTATAAGTAGAAGAGCGATCATCAATGTTACCAGCCCAATTGGAATTAGCGAATCCTAATAACAAGAGGGTGGAGGATTTGCAAAGTAGAAGACCGTGTGAATGGTTTGTTTGAGGTATCGTAGAATGCGTTTGACTACAGTCCAATGGATTTCAGAAGGAGAACTCATGAATTGAGATAGTTTATTCACGGAAAAACAGATATCAGGTTAAGTGAGGGATAGATATTTAAGAGCTTCAACAACCTGTCGATATGTTGTGGCATCCGCAGAGGGAGAGCCATCACTCATTTGAAGAGTGGACGAGTTAGAAATAGGAGTTGATAGGGTTTTAGCACCAGTCATGTTGGCTTTTATTAGAAGATCAGAGATATATTTATGTTGATTCAAGAAAATGAAGGAGGGAGTCCGAATGACTTCAACACCAAGAAAGTAGTTGAGGTCACCTAGATTTTTGACTGAGAAGCGAGAAGAAAAAATATTTAAGAATGATTGAACTGCAGCTGCTTGATTTCCAGTTAAGAGAAGACCATCTACATATACAAGGAAGTATATGGTAGTGTTGTTGGAAGAATAGAGAAAGAGGGATGGATCACTGTTTGAATTATGAAAACCATAATTCAGAAGGAAATTTTTAAGTTATGTGTACCAGGCCCGAGGAGCCTGCTTAAGACCATAAATAGCTTTATTGAGTTTACACAGATGAGAGGGAAATTGGGAAATAGGAAAACTGGGTGGCTGGGACTATAGACAGTTTCGATCAATGTACCTTGAAGGAAGGCATTGTTGACGTCAAGTTGATGTACCTGCCAGTTACAGTGAAGAGCAAGAGTGAGAAAGATTCTGATTGTAGTTGGTTTGACCACAGCACTGGAAGTCTCATGAAAGTCCATCCTAGGTCGTTGATGAAATCCTTTGGCTACAAGACGCTCTTCGTTGCGTGAAATGGTGCCATCCGAATTTCTTTTGATGCGAAAAACCCATTTATAGCCAACTAGTTGAACATTGGGTGGAGGAGGAACAAGATTTCAAGTTTGATTAGTGAGCAAGGCGCTGAGTTCTTCTACCATTGCATTACCCCAGTGTAATGATTTTAAGGCTAGAGTTACACAAGATGGTTCAAGAGACTCAGGAAGAGGATGTTGAGAAGAAGTGTTGTTTAGATTTTTTTGGATAAAAAATGTTGTTTTTGGCTTGGGTTACCATAGGATGAGAGTTATAGGGGGGTTGGTTAATTGAAGACTCAAGCTCGGCTGGTGTTGGATTTGGTCTAGCAATATTATTGTTTACTAGACCTAGTCCATGTTCTAAAGAAAGGGGTTCTGCTAAGCAGTGTGTAGGTTTGGCAGACCTGCTGCCTACTGGGTGGGAACCTTTGTCGGAAGTGGGGTAATCTGTAGAACTAGAAACTGGTTCGATAGAGGCAGAAGCTACCGAACCAAGAATTGGTTCGACAATAATAGGGTCTACTGAAGCGGGATTGTTCTCGGTAGATGAGGAGGCTGCCGAGGAATGTTGAAATGACGGAGAAGAGTGCTGGAAAACTAAGGTTGGTAAGGGGAGGAGATATGATGCTGGAATTGAAGAGGAAAAGGGATCAATATGAGATGAAGAAGAGAAGGAATTTGAGGTGGATGAATGAGGAAATATATGTTCAACGGATTTTACACGTCGAGAGGTGAAGATTTTCTTACTATGCAATTCTTGACATAAGTAAGAATGGTATTTGGTGTCATTCCCAAGAAATATACAATCTTTTGAACGAACCTCAAGCTTATTGTTTGAGTATGGTCGAAGCCACGGGTAACATTGTAATGACCTAATGGTAGTGAGTTTCTAAGAATCTTTGTACTTAATCCTTAGGTACAAGGTTCGAAATCCATGGAAGGCGAAAATCCACTTCCTGTAACGAGGCTAGCAACCCTTGAGAACGAAGATGATCAGGGGGGAGTGGAAAGACCATGAATACAATATGGAGAAGGCCCCAGCGAGGGAGCCAGTTCGTTACAAACATAAAAAACCAAATTGTCTAAGATGTAGGTAGGAAGATTTGTGTTGAAAGAGAGCAAAAAATTGGCTTTCATTTCCTAGAGTTGAGGTAGGAAGACGGTTAATTAAATAGACAACAATTTGAAAGGCAAAGGACCAGTAGGGAGTGGGGATAGATGCTTGATGAAGTAAGGTTAGACCTGTTACAACAATGTGTCTATGTCGACGTTCAACAAGGCCATTATGCTCAAGAGTGTAAGGTGGAGCTACTAAGTGTTGAATTCCTGAAGAATTAAAGATGGGGTTAAGAGCTTGGAACTCACCCCACCATTTGAGTAGACAGCTGTTATTTTTGTGTTGAATTGATTTTCAATTTACAATTTGAATTCAGAGAAAATAGATGAAACATCAAATTTCAAGAGTATTGGAAAGAACCATATAAATTTTGTAAAATGATTAACAAAGACAACATAGTAACGAAAACCATCAATTGAACTGACTGGACTAGGTCCCCATACATCTGTGAAAAGAACTTTTAGAGGCCTATGACTCTTAAGACTAAATATTAAATTGGAGCTTGTGGCTGTTATTACATTGACATGAACGACAAGAAAAATTTGAAGGTAGCAAAACCAGACCGTAGAAGAAATTGAGTAGTCTTGAGGGAGGGATGTCTAAGGCAGCCATGCCAAAGATTTAAGGAGATTGTGGAGACAGATTGGATCACAGGAGACGATGATGGAGAGAATGTAGAAGGCCACTCATACAAATCATTGATTTCTTGGCTGTGGAGTAGAGTTTTCTTGGAGTCGAGATCCTTCACAACAAAGTAAGAAGGGAAGAATTCAATAGAAGTTGAGTTTTGTTTGCAAAATTGTGCAACAGATATTAATTTTCTATTTCATGAAGGCACGATAAGAATATTTGATAAATTGAAATTTGGAGACAGATGAGTAGAACCTGTGTGAGAAATAGAAAGAGTATTACCATTACCCAAGACCACATCATCAGGACCCTCATATGGATGGTGAAGAGACATGTCTGAAAGTTGAGATGCAACATGGTGAGATGTACCAGAATCCAATAGCCAATTTTTTGTGGTTGAAGAAAAAACACCGACGTGATGAACTTTCGGTTTGTTGGGGCGCAGATGAGGAAATAATTTCCTACAAGCAAGAGCCGTGTGTGCTTTACCTCTACAGTATTGGAAAATCATAGAAGACTCATCACGAGAGCTAGGTTTAGGGTTAAAGTGTGTTGGTGGCCCGTGGGGTGGGAAGAATTCCTGCTGTGGGATTAGGGTTGGGCTGGTATGAGCTTCTGTTATTGTTGGAGCGACACTGGTTGTTGGTGTAATTTAAGGAAGGATTTTGAGACACAGTTTGATTTTCGGCATCTTTGAGGAAGGTTTCATGATCAATTAACTTGTCATATAATTCCTCAAATGTTATTGGAGTATCTCGAGTTCTGAGAGCTGCAATTACCTCTTTGTAGACGGCACCCAATCCTCTTGTGCAATATATAAGAAGGTCCGCATCAGGTAGCGGAGCACCAAGTGAGGAGAGTTCATCAGATAAGGTTTTGATTTGAAGAAGGAATTCAAAAATTGGTTGAGTTCCTTTGTTGAGATTAGTACGTTTATCCTTCAGGTGTATAATATATGACTGTGATCGTTTAGCAAATATACGATTTAGTCGTGTCCAAGCTTCACGTGATGTAGTGACAGTAGCAATGACGGGAATGACTCCTTCAGCTAGGGAGGCAATAATAACATGAAGAATTAATTGATCTTGACGCTTCCATGCTATATATGACGGATTTGGAGTGTGAGAGCTATTAGTATTAATCGTTTCCGATGGACAAGTTGAAGTTCCATCAAGAAAGTGAAGTAGATTGAGTCCGTAAAACAAGGATCTGAATTGCAACTTCCATGAGAAATAATTTATATGAGTCAGACGCAAAGGAAGGTGTGTAAAGGCATTTATTTGAATGGGAGCAAGATTATGCGGAGGTGAATTTGGTGGAGCAAGGGTTTGATCGATTGGCATTAATATTTTCAGTAGGTGTAGTTCCAGTAGAGTCACCTTAGATTGACATGGTTAAGAAGGAGGGGGAGAGAAATCTGAAGGGCCGGAAGTTGTATGGTGTTGGCTGAAGAGAAGAAAATAATGGAGGAAAAAGTGGCTAAGTTGAAGGAATTATATGGCTGGAATTTTATGGACAAACTTAGTGGCAGGCAAAGATGATGAACTAGGATTGTTATGGCCGACAGTTTCTGGGAGAAGGTTGGTTGCTAGAAAAAAAAAATTGGTTGCTGGGAAGAATTTGAGGTGAAGAGAAAAATGAGAAGAGGTCGAGATTGGAGAAGTTCGGCCAAGAGAAATATTAGGGTTGCTCATGAGAGTCTTAGGGTGTCTATGATATCATGAAAAGAATAATTTTTTGAATGGAAAACTTGAATTCATTAATGAATAATACAATGATTTATAGTACAAGTGATTCACCTATACTAGGAAACTAGAATAATTAAAATTCTATCTAATAACAAAAAAATTACAAGATAATAAAAGATTACAACAAAATTGTGGTGATCATGATTTTGAAGATTTTGAATTATTTTTATGAAGATATCTTTAACACTATGATGATGTTCCACACCATATGATATAAATGTCAACGTTATTATAGCTAACTCTATGTCATGTATTTTAATTATGTGTCTTCAACTATCCACAAGCATAATCTATAACCTTATCACTTTACTTTAGAACATTTTCTAAGCCCTGACACAAATCATTATCATGAATCGAGATACTCATCATCTTTAGGTACATGAGTAAATATTTCTCACAATTTAATCAGTTCGAAGTTCATGGAAATGAAATTCTTAAATTCCTTAACCCACAAAAACTTTAGTGCTCTTCTTATTCTACTAGTCAAATAAAGAGGCTTTTTAACGAATTCCTTCTATAAAGAAACAACATTAACATTCCATAAATAAAGAAACCATCACCCTTTCACTAATGCATAAGTACTCTGTAAAACATATAAAACTCTATATTGAGATATCCTAATCTAAAGATACCAGTTCATAATGAGCTAAGTTCACATTTGATGATCATCTTAGACTTGAAACGACCCAATATGTTTTATGTATACTTCATAGCAAATAGATCTCAATAAGAATAGAATAATTTATCCATATCCATGAGTAGCTCGTGACCCAATAGCTCGTGACTTTCCGCTCGTGTAATTTTTTTTTCTAATACTAAAATAATTTAAAATGTTAAAACTTAAATCATTCTCCTTTAATCCGGGCTTGGGACCGACTATATTTAATTTCTTGTAGACAGAGTTAAAATTGTACATGACCAAAATGTTACATGTACAATTTTTTTATTTGAAAGAAAGAATTGAAAATAAAAAAAAATGAAAAATGCATATATTATAGAATAACTGTAAGAATTAATAATATTAAATAACTACTCACCAAAATGATTGTTCTCCGAATTTTTCATCCATAATTTCATTTATTCTATTTTGTAACTGTTTCTCTGCAAACTGACGATCCTTCAAACACATCAAGCTCCAGTATGTCTTATTTAAGCCTTGAAATATATTCATATAGAACTCTACCACCTGCAGTAAAAGCAGCATCTGATGCTACAGTTGATATCGAAGGTGCTAGTAGATCTCGTGCTATCATACAAACAATTGGGTATTGAGACTCGTTTAGTCTTTACCACTTAAGAATGTCAAAATTATTTCTCATCATAGTCTAACAAGCTAAGAAGGTCGTGTGAGAAATACCTAGTTAACTCGGTTAAAATTTCATCTGAACTATTATATGCACTAGAAGAACTAGAACCATTAGGAAATGTATTAGAGTTCCCTTCATAGTCATAAGGCAGGAAATTAAATCATTGTCTTCATTTTGTATCACATTAGGGGTGGAACAGTTCTTCTAACATTTTTACCTGAACTTTCGGCATTGATCTCGTACATTTGACATAACCATTTTTCTAAATTTGAGCATGTTATCGGGGTCTCAAAAGTTAATTTATTTGATATTGTATTTATGGTATGTTTAGTTCCCTCTAAATTTATTCTAGGATCCATTACTGTTGCTAATGGAAACAAATTGGGTAAATCTTCCTAATATTTTCTAAATTTAATCTCCATTGCTACAATAATTTGAGAAAAAATAGGAAATAATTTGTACATGTTAAAATTATTAGCAATTCAATAAAAATGCTTCAACACTAAAGGACTAATAGGATAATAAATACTGGATAATTCGTTTGTAGCATCATAAAAGGGTTTCAAAAAACATGAAATACAAGTTCTTAACTAGTAGGTAGCAAATTAAAATTTGGGCTGTGAGAGTGGCAATCGTTGTAATATTCACATATTAAATCCTCATAACCTTGACAATGTTCAATTATTAAATAAGTTGAGTTTCATCTATGTCTTACATCTATAACAAATGATCGTGTAGGCTTATAATGTTCTGCACAATGTGCATCAGAAGCGTGTTTTCTAGAATGTGCTATCATAATGAAATTGCAAGCATACCTAATTTTTTCAATTCATCTTCTATAAGCTTAAGGTCATCTTGAACTATCAAATTAAAAATGTGATACACACAACGAACATGAAACAAAACTCCACCAAATTCAGGATTTATGTGGTTAGCTAATCTATCTATCACTACTTTATTAACAGAAACATTATCTAGTGTAAAACTAAGAACTTTACTATCACAATTAAATTCTCTAATAATTGTAAGTAGTTTATTGAAAATATTTGTTGCATTATGTGGGTAAGCAATAACTTTAAATACCATAATTTTTTTGTGTATTATCCAAGTATCAACTATGTAATGACAAGTAATAGCTACAAAACCTGTATGATTATTTTCAGTGCATAAGTTCGAAGTAAATTATAAGCTACCATTATATTTATTTAAAGCATCTATAAAATTTGTTTTATCTCGAAATATTTAGCAATATTATCAGCTCGTAAAGTATTTCTAGAAACAAGTTTATACCTAGGTTGGATATACTTCTGAATGAAAGTCGTGAAATGTGGACTTTCTACAATTGAGAACGGGAACTCACCACTCGATACGAACATGACCATCCCTCCCAACGTGCTAGATCTTGCGAGAAGACCCAATTAATTAGACTCAATTAACCAAACTGTAGTTGTGATTAGTTTTTAACATCCTTTGCAATGTCTGTTAAGGTGTGTGATGCCACCACCGATCTTCTAAGAGAAAAGTCGGCTACAAGTTTTATATTGTGCTTTCATTACCGAATTTCCATCAGTGCCTTTAGCCGTTTGTTTCAATCAAATTGAAATAATTTCAGTAGTCCGCTTTTAGCTTCCTTTTTTAATTTCTCTTGGAGGTTGCCATCATGCTAACGGGGCCAAATCCATATGCAACAGCAACATCTTCATCAACAATGTCATCCAAATTCATATGAGTAGTAGCACTTTCGACCTCATTTTCCAAATCCACCAAATTGTCGGGAATTGGAATATCGTTGAGACCGGCAAATTCATCAACAAATTGACTAGAAGAATAACCATGAGATTTTTAGTGTGCCATTAGTAATAATATAATTGGAAATTTGGATATGAAAATGAAATATTGAATTTGAGACAATATTGTATGAAATATTTATAACAATTGAAGTTGATGATTGCAAATTGCAATTGACACTTGAGAGTTGAGAAGAGAGTAGTATAATTTCTTGTAAATAGAATGATTGAATTGAGAGGGTAGTTGTGTAAAATTTTGTGGGAACAAATGCGGTACTTATCGAGTAAAAAAATTAAAAATCTCAAATGGTCACAAGACCGTTGTCAAAGGGTCCGTTTCTCGTGAGCTGAAATGGGCCAGCTCCGACTTGCGAGAAACAAATCTTATGAGCCTGAACCGGCTGGTTTCAGTTCATGAGAAACAGGCCAGACAAGCCTGAAATGGGCCAGCTCGCGATCCGACCCATTTCACAGTTTGTTGGGCTTGTCCATGAGCCGATCTACAAAGTTCACGAGCTGAACTATCCAACACCCAAATTTTCTGTCTGGTCCAAGCCCAAGTCCATTTTTTCATGAGCTGATCTGAACTTTTAACGAGCCAAACCAATTTGAACTACTGTTCGACCTGTTTGCCACCCCTAACTTAACTTTATAATTTAGCGCGAAACTTCCCAATCGTATGTCATATAACAACATAATCCAACAAATTCTCAGGATAAGAATAATTAACTCAATAACCATAATATATCATCAAACTATTTTACTATAGGAAAATCATTCACTTACTTCCTATTCACTATATCATGATGTAATCATGTATCATACCACTTATCGTCATAACATATGTGATAAGTGTGTTTTGCTCACTTACTTTGCCCTTGAATTGACATTTTAATAGTGAAATTGAGTGAATTTCTACTTATAAATTGTGTTTATCTTGTACACTTAGGTACAACCTCAATTAGAAAGGAAAATGACAAGATTGAAGAGAATTGAGTGAAAAAGAAGAGCAATATTTATATTTGGGGGCCTAATTGAAAGAATTAGAAGTTTGAGGATTGAGTAGCAACATCCGAGAAAGACAGAGGACCTGCACTGCAAATATTTCAGGAGTATTTTTGTAATGAAAGTTAAAATGTGGGAAATAAACTAAAGAAGATCACAAGATAAAGGACGTGGTTATAATTTCGAAAGATTTGGACCGTAAGATTCAAGCACCATGAAATCGCAACACAAGGGCTGAACCTAGCAGAGCCTAATTTGGTTTTCCCTTGCAATCATAAGGGCAAAATTTATGTCAGTTCCTTTTTTTGTTTTCTTTTACTTTTCTTTCCTTAGGGCTTGTTTGGTCTCGTTTGGGACTTTTTGGGTCCAATTTTTGGTCTATTTAAAGACCCATTTCTCCATTTAAACTTATAACCCCTTTCAATCTCTCAAACCTTAGCCTCTCTTTGTTTTTTTTTCTTTATTTTTCTTCTTTGTTTTAGTTAGTTTTTAGTTTAGTTGTTAGTTTTGGTTTTTATTTCAAAATTCTGGTCTCCATTGAAGCAAAGAAGTGAGGTGAAAATACAAAGCAAAGTTCAAGGAGTTTTATACCTCGATCTAAGTAATTAACTCACCTCTCGGATTATCTAAATAACTCATTATATCATGAATTAGTGATAAAGCAACTCAAGCATTGAAAGTAATAATAAATTAATACATGCAATAAATTATTAAAACAACGAAATTTGGAATTAATATAATAAAACTAGGTTACATAGTTCATCCCAATATAGAATTTAGTTACACATCATAATTAAATAAAAAAAATAAAAATAAAACATTCACGGAAAATAACATAAAAGAATGGAGAGCTTGCACTAAGTATCAATTCTTCATGTGTTCTTCTAATCTCGTCTCTTGCTTTGCTCCAATCTCCCAAGAATTTGACGTTGAAATCCCAAACTTATGATGTTCTTAGGTATGGAAAGGTTTGATTTTTGTGCCAAGAATTTGTATTTATAGTTGGAGAAGTAACCTAATCGAAAAAGGAAAGCGAATTTTCAAACCTGTGCGCGAGTCTTTTTTGGTCTCTACACAATGTTCAGTGTTTTGATCATATCTTTCTATTCCCTTATCCGATTGAGGTAATTCAAATTGAGTTAGAAAGATAACTCAAAGGGATACAATTATTAATGAAATAATAATTTCCAAATTCGAACCTTTATGGCTCCAAAATTAGGTCTCAAAATCCGACTAGAAATCTATCCAGAATCTTGTGCGATTGGAATCAATTTTATGGTAATATTCTTATCATATTCCATTCATTTTTGACTTCTACTTGCATTCAATTGACTCCTAAAAATCCTCAAAGTATCTTCTTGTTATCCAAATCAATCATTGGATATTTGTAAATTGATCCCTCATGTTTAATTTGCTCTTGAGTTCTTCAACTTCTAATTTATTCACTTTTGCACCATGGATGATTCTCAATTGTTATCATAAACTCCTCAATTGCTCGATTAAGCTCCAATTAGCATCCAATTGTGTATTTTTCTCATCAATTGCTTCACTCTTCATCCGTTGGAATATTTTCTGAAAGGTAAACAAATATACACAAATTAAATAGTAAATATTCTAAAATGACAACATAATATTCTAATTTAGACATAAAAATAAGTGTATAAAATACACTTATCAAATACCTCAAACTAGAATTATTGTTCATACTCGAACAATGTAAAACTAAAGTAACAAATTAAAATAACAACAAAATAAAATTATTCTAGTTATCTCATGCCAGATTTTCAAGTGTATGTGTGTGAATAGTCAATGTCAAACACATACTTAAGCAAAAGATATACTTAATACTGTGTAGCTCATTATGCACAATCAAACCCGAATCCCAAGTGGTCACCTAATGATTCTAGTGATTTTCCTTTCAACGCTCATGGATGATCACAACTTACTATTTTTCTCTCATATCCCTGGTTTTTGTCTATGTGTTTCTCAAATATTTTCTTTACTCTATCCACATAAGATGGTCAAAATTAGAAATATGCATACACAACAAGTCAAAAGTAAGCAATCCCCAATTTCAGACTCTTTATTTCTACAGTTATAGTCAACAAAGCTTACACCAAACAATTTTTTCTTTTCTTTTTATGGACGACTTTTTTTTTTCTTTTTCTATCATGCCCTTGTCTCTTATCATCTTTGTACAATACTTTTCTTATTTCTTTCTATGTAACCCCTGTAGTGAGCTTTAGGTCAGTGACTCTCATGCCAAACGAATTTAGGGTATCAGGTTAAGAGAACCCCTAAGACTTAATTACCCGAGTCATAAAGGCAACAAAGAAAAGTTAAAGATGTTTAATTGTCTTATGTGTAAGTCCACTCTCCTTACTTGCTTTATAATTGACCTTTGTAACGAGCTTTGAGCTGATAACTCACAACTCAGATGAGTTTAGGGTACCAATTTTCAACACCCTTACAAACTTGCTTACTTGAGTCAAAAAGGCTTTTGAAGAATAGAATAAGACCTTCAACATTTTTCTATTTTTATGCTCGTTATGGTTTATACCCGTTGACCAAACTGTTTTAACTAAAGTGCAAAACTAAGAACCACAGACCTCCAACTCATCAAACATGCACATTTTAACTATTCTACCCCCAAACTTGCATTTTGAGCACATTTGGTTCTATTTTAGGTATAGGATGTCTAATAATCTAAGTCTAGGGATTATCAAGTTATTCCTAAGTTTAATATGCATAAAATTCGTCCCATGTGTGTTAACAATCCCCTACATAAGCAATAATCCAACAATGACTATGTGAGCTTGAAGATGAAATTTAGCAAGTGATAACTAGTTCATAAAATTCGTGCTTTCATGTTGTCCAATATTCAAACCAAAGCACAATTTGATTCCAAACTATATCCTAGGCAATAAACATGTCAACAAGAATTTCAAAATTTTCAATTTTTTTTATTATTTTATTATTTTGTATCCCAATACAAATCAAATGAAAGCTTAGAATGAATCACATGAATATGAAAGAAAATGATATGAATGAAATTCTCCACCCTCAAACTAAAAAAAAAAAACATTGCCCTCAATGTTTGTCAAATAGATGTAACTATGCAAAATAAGACAAGAGGAAGAGAGAACTAGAACTTCCCAGGTGTAATGAAGATGTGTTGTTGCCATTAAAGCTTTCATTTGATAGGACTTTGATGCATTTGACTCTTTCCTTGCATTTTCCAACTTGGTTCGTGGTGTTTTGATCGGTGTTTTCCTTGCAAACAATGGATAAATAACATTAGAAGTCCCAAACACCACTAAGAAACTATCCCAGTTCTAATAGTGTGTGTGTGTGTGTGTGTGTGTGTGCACGCGAGCTTTGGAAGACGATAAAAGCTTAGTGTAAACAAAACACGCTAAATCAAAAATATACCTAAACATGTAAGAATATGTTAACATGCAAGCATGCAAAACAACTTTAATGTGTAACCTATTATGCGTGTATCTAAAAAAAGGTAATAAAATAAATACTTAAAGCATAATAAATAAAAGGGAAGAAAATTGGGTTGCCTCCTATTGAGCGCTCCGTTTGTAGTCTAAAACCCGACTTTTTCCACTTTTCTTCAAGGAACTCTAAATAAGGCTTTTGACGACCTTCTTTTTTGTGTCGTTTGACCTTGCTCTAATTTGCATTCATGCTCCAAAATTTCACCTTGCCCATGTCATGTATGTTAAGTTCTTCACTCGATTCGAACTTCAATATACTTCAATCATTTCTTCAATGCCAATGATGAAATCAATTTTTCCCCAGTGATTGAAGTTAGAGGATTGCATTGTAAAGTTGGCACTCTTTAGTGCCTCCTTGTTTATTTTCTCTTCTATGATCAACTCCTCCGTTTTTATTAAAGTTTTTTTAAGCTTGATGTCCGGAATTTTGAATTGTTGACATTTGGACAAAAATATCTTCATAGCAGCTATTTTCTTCTAATTGATCCACTCTTTCAAGTTCTTCTTTTTCTTCAAACATTTCAACCAATTTGTCCGACTCCTTTTATCTTTTCACCTGAATTTCTGGTAATTGCAATGGTTGACTCTCTGGCATGATTACTGTTAACTGCGAGAGGGATGGGTTTCTCTTGCTTTTGGCATAGCGGGCCCCCAATGGGAGGCTCACACGACGGGCTATTAGCTCAGTGGTAGAGTGCGCCCCAAAGCGGATGATTGACTCATTCCATACTAGAAATAATCGCAGGAAATCCTTTGATAACACGGAAGAGGACCGAAACATGCCACTGAAAGACTCTACTGAGACAAAGATGGGCTGTCAAGAACGTAGAGGAGGTAGGATGGGAAGTTGGTCAGATCTAGTATGGATCATACATGGACGGTAGTTGGAGTTGGCGGCTCTCCCATGGGTCCCTCATCTGAGATCCCTGGGGAAGAGGATCAAGGTTTGCATGAATATAATCAATTCGATCGTTGTAGTTGGACTCTATTATGGATTTCTGACCACATTCTCCATAGGTCCCTCTTATCTTTTCAGCTTGTTGATTTTGCAATTCCTGAATTATTAAATCTTGATTGTCGAAATCTTTAGCATCAGCTTGAACTGCATGTACTATGGAAACCCCTGCTCTACCATATAATAATTCCCACAACAATCAGCCTTCCATATAGCATCCTTAGGTGCAATAGGAAAATCAAATGCAACATGATGTCCCCAACAGAAATCACACATTAGATATGTCTGAACTGCAGTTCGATCAAAGAGCCATTGATTATTGTTTGCTGCCATCTTGCTATGTTGCCTCTAACTGTCAGAAAATTCATTCAATGCCTGAAAAGGAAACAATTCACAACTTTAAAAAAAAAAAACATTTCCAAATAAAAAACTAAGAAATAAAAATAAAAATAAAGCAAATAAATGTTCGAAGTAAAGTAAGAACTAATTGGTATCGATATTAATATTAAACAGTTCCCGGCAATGACGCCAAAAAATTGTTCACTAATTTTTCGTGAAGCAAATTATCCCCACAAGTATATTAATCGTGAAAAGTAATAAAGTGGACAAATGAGTCAGATTATCGTTCCCACGAGGACTGCTATTAAGTACCAAAATATTTTAGTTCCTAGCCCTATTTGAACAGACAAATGAGTTTGATGTTTGAAATATAAAACTAATAAAATAAACTAAGAATTAAATTGCAAAATTGTTTTTTTTTTTAAATGATTGTAAAGTAGTTGGGAATCTCGATTTCACCTACCCAATTAAATTAACTCCAATTCCAATTTTATTTCCTAATAATGTATTCCGTCGAATTCACTTATGCATATGAAATTCCACGCTCGAGTTTAAATCAATTCTACCTAATTAAGTCAATCATGTATCTCTACAGCAGGTCAGAATTATTTCTTAACTAAGTACATGAATCACAAGAATTCTTATAACGACTGCAATAATAATAATAAGAGTATATCTCTATCTCTTGTTCAATTACCGAATTTATTACCTCGATCTAAGTTATTAACTCCCCTCTCGAATTACGGAAATAACTCATTATTTCATGAATTGGTAATCAAGCAACTCAAGCATTAAAAGCAATAATAAATCAATACATGCAATGAATCATTAAAAAAAGGAATTTGGAATTAAAATAATAAAGTTAGGTTACATCGTTCATCCCAACATGAAATTTGGTTACACATCATAATTAAAGAACAAAAACAATAAAAATAAAACGTTCATGGAAATAAAAATAAAATAAAATGGAGAGCTTGCACCAAGTATCAATTCTTTATGTGTTCTTCCAAGCTCACCTCTTACTTTGCTCCAATCTCCCAAGAATTTGACGTTGAAATCCCAAAATTATGATGTTCTTAGGTCTATAAATGGTTTTATTTTCATGCCAAGCGGTTGTATTTATAGTTGGAGAAGAAACCTAATAGAAAAAGGAAAGCAAATTTTCAAACCCACGCGCGAGTTTTTTTTGGTCTCTGCACAACATTCAGTATTTCGATCATATCTTTCTATTACCTTTTCTGATTGAGGTAATTCGATTTATAAAGATAACTAAAAGGGCTACAATTATTGCTGAAATATCATTTTCCAAATTCGAACATTTACGGCTCCAAAATTAGTTCTCAAAGTTGGACTAGAAATCGTTCAAAATTTTGTGCGATTGGAATCAATTTTATGGTAATATTCTTATCATATTTCATTCCTTTTTGACTTCGACTTGTATCCAATTGACTCCTAAAAATCTCAAAGTATCTTTTTATTATCTAAATCAATCATTGAATATTTGCAAGTTGGTCCCTCGTGTTTAATTTGCTCTTCAATCCTTCAACTTCTAATTTATTCATTTTCGCACCATGGATGATTCTCGATTGTTGTCATAAACTCCACAATTGCTCAATTAAGCTCCAATTAGCATTCAATTGTACATTTTTCTCATGAGTTGCTTCATTCTTCATCTTTTGGTATATTTTCTGAAAGGTAAAAAAGACACAAATTAAATAGTAAATATTCTAAAACGATAACATAATATTCTAATTTAGACATATAAATAAGTGCCATACATTTGTACTTGTGGGGTGGGAAATACTAATCACTATTTTCCGTTTCTTTACATCAATTGGTGATTCTTTGTTATAGCTAATAGTGACAATCATTGATTTTTATATTTTCACCTTATTTACAAAAATATAAATGATTGTACATATAAATTGAACCATGCTATATGTACACCTTTATTTGTACACTTTTTGTACACCCCACTCACATGGGGGTGTGATCCATTCATAGGGGCGGGGGGGGGGGGGGGGGGGGGGTTAAAATAATCAACTCCATGTGAGTGGGTGTACAATAAGTGTGAACTCTATCCTTATTTTCTCTAATCTCTTACAATCAAATAATCCATAACTAATAGAAATAATTGGAGTCATGTGACGTGAATGTCAATTTCCACAATGCCTAGTATGCACACACCAGTACAGAAATAGGAATTCGCGTCGGTTGGAAAACGGAATACGCGTCGGTTGTAGCGGCGACGCATATGACACAGACGCGTAAAGTCTCGACTTTAGGCATCGGTTGCAAACCGACGCGCAAAGTCATCTTTGGGCGTCGGTTCTAGTTTAAAACCGACGCCTAAAGTAAAAAAAAAAAAAAATACACTTTGGGCGTCGGTTTCTGGTTAAAACCGACGCCCAAAGTCGGTTTTGGGCGTCGGTTTTAATTTTTGAACCGACGCCCAAAACAGCTTTAGGCGTCGGTTTTATCTTTAGAACCGACGCCTAAACTTTTTTTTTTTGAATATATATTACATGACCTGGACGTGGCCTGCAATGACCCAGGCCACTGCACGTCGTGCCCTGCAGTGACCTGGACGTAGCCTGCAATAACCAGGCCACTGCACGTCGTGGCCTGCAGTGACCTGGACGTAGCCTGCAATGACCCAGGCCACTGCATGTCGTGACCTGCAGTGACCTGCAATGACTCAGGCCACTGCACGTCATGGCCTGCAATGACCCAAGTCACTGCACGTCGTGACCTGCAATCACCTGGACGTGACTTGCAATGACCCAGGCCACTGCAGGTCGTGACCTGCAGTGACCAAGACGTGGTCTGCGATAACCTGAACATGCACATCACCAAATAAATATATATAATAGATATATACGTAATAAAATTAAATTAACAACAATTATACTTACAAATTGTTAATTTATGATACAAATTAAATATATATGTAAGTGCAAGTTTTGATTACGCTTCGATTTACACAAACCTATGAACGAAGTATTTTGCCCATAAGTTTTGAATCTCGATTACTTCCTCCGTTGAATAATATTCTTTAAATGCCTACAAACAATCAAAATGAATTATTAGTTATTTTTTCATAAAATATAAAGTCATTATTAAAATTCTCATTTTCAATGACTTATACCTTTTCTAACGAAGTAAGTTGAAAGTTTTCTGTGACTATCTCATACATATTTCTCATAACGTAGTAGCCACACTCAGACCCTCCAGGTTGTTGAGGACACTGAAATATTCACATTGAAAAATAACAATATTAATAATCAAACTAAATAAAATATAGAAATAATTCAAAGATTTTTAAAAAAGTTTAAATCCGTGTTTTCATACTTTTACGTTTTTCCACGTTGTATTGGATTTTGTCCTCATGCCTCCTACTGTCCAATACGTTTTGAAAGCCCTAAAATTTCAATAAATTATATCAACAAGTTACAAAAAAATTAAGACTCAAACATCCTACAAAAAATTTGGCAGAGTTTCCCCTATAAATTGAACTTATCCAACCTGTAGGGGGACCCTGCTATTCAAAACTATCAACTTCTCAACAATCACAACTCCACAATCAATTTCACCACAACTTCACAATTATTTCATTAAAAGTTTCCTAACTTACGTGTTCAATATCGGCTTGATATCCAAGTCACGCTTAGATGCAGTAGCTGAATCTAAGAAGTACACCGTATTCTTCTCAGGAGAAATAACTAGCAACATCCAGTGATTCCTACGTATTATGAACGTATAAATACAACTTTAAATATCATATCATTCAAATTAGGTTAAAAACTAGAGAATATCAACGGTCTTACTCCTGAAAATACGGTGCTAGAATGAATTTCTTAGTTTTCATTGCCTTCATTGTGCTGGCCAAGTAATTTATAACACCATTTGCATTTGTTCTTACTGAAATCGATGCAATGTGTGTCGGAGACATGAATCCAATCGATTCAATACCGTATTCCTGACACAGCTCATGGAGGTACCTAAAAAATAATAATGCCAATAAATAGAAATAAATTAATGATTTAAATTGAAGTTTTTCTTTTTGATCAGAAGTCTTACAATGAAAATACTTGTAAGATTGATGTATCCAACCATTGCATCGTAAGCAAGTCGGTGATGTCTCCGACTGTAACATAAAAACCATCATCGAATGCAAAGTTGAACACGGCGGCATCAACGGGTACCTGGTAGAAGTCATCACCAACAGGCAATTGAATGACCAGAGTGTGTAACATTTTACAATCATCACCCAGACGTTGCAACGTCTCATCGTCAACAATCGCAGGTCGTTGAGTGGATGACATTTCGAAACTCTGGGGTGTTTTTCCTTCATTAAATTTTTTTGCCTGTTGTGGTGCCTCTTCCTGCAACAAGATAATTTTTATCATCTTCAGTTATACAAATTTAAAAGAAATTAATATTGACAGAATCTTTTATATAACTAAATGTTTGTACCTCTCCAAAAATCACCAACTCCTTGGGCCATTGCAAGAAGCTTCCAATAGCTTCCCCCACTGTGGTGTGGTATTGAGAAGGCACTGGAATACAACACGCTTCTGCACCATCGACAATGTGGTCAATGGACACCTTAGCATGATCAGGCCAAAGAGGTTGATGATGCACCACCGTGTCGGGTCCGGCTGGATAAACCATCCCGCTCGCTACTATTTGTTTCTCACCATTAAGACTAATGGCGAGACGACAAGGAGACGGCTTCTATTGTATAACATCATTGAACATATATGTTAGCAACTTCCAGTTGAAATAACATAAATAATGTTAAAAATTCTAAATAACATAACATTAAATACCTGAAGTCCATGAAATGGATCTGGATCCACGGAGTGGCAACTGCTATGAGTTGGTGGTCGGGGTAGTCCCTCTGCATAGTATCAAATTTACTCTGCATCTCCGACATGGTCTGATGCCTGACCCGCTCGGCAATACTATCCTCCATCTCTGACCTGATCATCTCCTTAATATCGTCTACTGAGACGACCCCACAGGAACGTCTAATGTAATCATCAGGCTTGCCGTAAACATCCCTCGTGGTCACATAGACGCCATACCCCCTCACCCTACCAGGGTGATCCGGCTTACCAAGGGCTTCACTTAAAATATCGTGCTGTCTACTTGCCACAAATGTCCCCTGCGTGGACTGCTCAGCTTTTTCAACCTATTAACAGAAAAATGAAACATAAATATAAGTATAAATTTAAGTAAATTTGAATTTAAATTATGAAAAAATAATCATGATATACTTACAATTTTATCAAACACCCCCCTCGTTTTCTCGTTGGGGATGTAATAACTTCCATCTTGTTTCTTCTTCGACCTAGCTCGAATCCAATCTAAACTTCGATCCTCACTTACAATCGACGAGCTAATCATGTCGCATGAAGAACTTGAAGACAGTGGGTCACTGACTACCCACTGTGGCTTCATCCCCACATAACCAGCTGAGCCCATATAATGTGGATGCTCGTTTCGCAATTGAGCATCCCTGGCTTTCTTACTTTTTTCCTGAAATTGTCACATCAAGTATGTAATTTCCAACTAAATAAATCACATGCGTACAATTAAATATATATACCTTAAATTTATCAGTCTGGCGTTCTTTCTTAAACGAGTCCCATTGCTCTTCAGTTATAAAAGAGTAAAGTTGCGTAGGAGATGTGTATTTCGGGTGGTCATGTGTGATATAATCATGAACCAGCCGAGTCTTGAAATCTTTCCATCGCATCCCCGCAACTTTCAACACCCTTTTTTTTGCTGCGTCATCGGGGATGTTGAACTCCCTCTGAAAGACGAATATAATATGCGATGTTATAAGAAAAAATTACGAAACGTTATCTATTAACCATGTATGTAGTGATAGTACCTTTATTTCTTCCCACATCAAGTCCTTAAGGCCGGAATCAACCTTGTGCCAATCACTGATGTTAATGTCAACGTGAATACGGGCCAAACACCCGACATAGTGTTTGAAGTTCCCCTTGCCTGGTCCAATTGGCCTATGTTTGTTATCGAACTCGATGACATTCACTTCACCGGCCTTCTTCATGTTCTTACACATTGTTGGCCCTCTAGTCCTTTTGGTACTGATAGCACGATGATCACCTGAAGATGATGAAGACTCGGCCATTATATTGAGACTACTTTTAACGTACCTGCACATATAACAACGTATTAATAAATTATTGTTATCAAAACGACAAAAGAAATTGTTAAAAATGTATAGAGCATATATGAAAAGTAAAAGAAAGTTAAAAGCAAAGACTGTGTAAATAAACTCATACAATTAATAATCAGGAACGACGATCAATCCATAATCCTTCTTCATGATCCCAACGCATATAATTTGATTCAATGTTATCTTCCCCTAAAGTTAGACTCAGTTGTATACCGATAGAAAATGGAGGGGTTTCATCAAAGTGATCATAATCTTCTTCATCTACTACATCACCAATCCCAACAATGCGTCTCTTTCCTTGAAGGACGACTGAACACTTAGTATCGGCAGGATCAAGAACATAAAATACCTGTTTGGCTTGTGATGCAAGTATGAATGGCTCGTCTAGATAACCCAACCGGCCGAAATCCACCATAGTGAATCCTAATTCATCCACCCGAACACCCCGGCGGTTATCAACCCATTTACATTGGAAGAGAGGAAACTTGAACTCCCTATAATCAAGTTCCCAAATATCTTCAATAATACCATAATAGGACATCGAGGCATCTACTGGCATGGTATCTTTAGCATTTGAAAAATCTCTTGATAGTGCTACTTGTGTCACTCCACTGTTTTGCACTGCACTCTTATCATCTTGACGTTTAGTGTAAAACGTATACCCATTAATGTCATATGCTTCATATGACCTCACAATCGTGGTAGGACCGTAAGCTAACCACTTTACCGTTTCAACAATGGTATTCGGTGTTTGTGACAATTCTTTCATGACTTTATCTTTGAACCATTTTGCAAATGAACGATTATGTTCATTAGTTACCCACCTTTCAACTTTTGAAGGATTCTGCTGCCTTATGATGGACATATGCTCGTCCAAATATGGATGAACTTCAGGAAGGTGTTGTAATACAAGGAGGTGTGCTTTGTATCGCAATTCAACATTGGGGACGATTGACTTGCATCCAATAGTACCTTTACCTTCAAGTCTTCCATCATGCCGAGATTTAGGAACACCAATAGTCTCAACGTCATCCAAGTAATCAGTACAAAATTCAATAGCCTCCTCAGCAGCATAACCTTCAATGATACTACCTTCAGGTCGAAATCGATTTCTCACATATCCTTTCAATATACCCATGTATCTCTCAAATGGATACATATACCTCAAGAATACTGGACCACAAATCTTAATTTCTCTCACCAAGTGAACAAGTAAGTGCACCATAATGTCAAAAAATGATGGCGGAAAATACATTTCAAATTGACATAGAGTGATAACAATATCGGCCTGCAAATCATCCAACTCCTCCGGATCAATAACTTTGCTGCAAATTGCATTGAAGAAAAAACAAAGTTTTATAATGACTTGTCTAACATGTTTTGGGAGAATGCCTCGAATTGCAACTGGTAACAATTGTTGCATTACGACATGACAATCATGAGACTTCATACCAACCAATTTTAAGTCCTTCATCGAGACAAGACTTTTAATGTTTGATGAGTACCCAGATGGAACCTTAATAGTATGCAGGCACTCACAAAAACTTGTTTTCTCTTTTCTCGACAAAGTATAGCAAGCTGGGGGTAAATAAGTACGCTTTTCCGACTCTTGCGGTGCTAATTGATCCCTTATCCCCATTTCTACCATGTCCTTCCTGACTTTAATACCATCTTTTGTCTTTCCTGGAATGTTCAACAATGTCCCAATGATGCTATCACAAACATTTTTCTCCACGTGCATTACATCAAGACAATGCCTTACAGATAAGTGTTGCCAATAAGGTAGATCCCAGAATATGGACATTTTCTTCCAAAGACTCTTCTGAGGAGGTTTAAAAGTTTTTCCAAATGAAACATCAAAATTTTTAACTCGTTCATATACCTCACCTCCTGTTAATGGTAAGCGAGCTGTTCGAGCCTCGATTTTTCCATTGAATGGCTTTTTCTTCTTGCGATAAGGGTGGTCAATAGGGAGAAATCTTCTATGACTCATGAAGACATTTTTCTTGCAGTTTTTCAACCAAAGATCAATCATGTCTTCTTCACAAATGGGACATGCTTTAGGTCCTTTGTTAGTATAACCTGACAAGTTACCATAAGCTGGAAAATCATTTACAGTGCAAAATATCATAGCACGTAAGGTGAAATTCATCTGGGTATATGCATCAAACACAGACACGCCTTCATCCCACAATACTTTTAAATCTTCAATTAGTGGGGCTAGATAAACATCTATGTCATTACCCGGTTGTTTGGGCCCTGATATTAACAAAGATAACATGATATACTTGCGCTTCATACATAACCAAGGAGGAAGATTGTAAATAGTCAAAAGAACCGGCCAAGTGCTATGTCGACTACTCATATTACCGTGTGGGTTCATCCCATCTGTACATAGTCCCAGCCTAAGATTTCTATCTTCGCCCCCAAACTCGGGAAACAACCTATTAATATTCCTCCATTGAGGAGAATCAGCCACGTGTCTTAGTTTTCCATCTTCTTTTCTCCCGTCGGCATGCCACCGCAAGTTCTTTGCATCCTTTGCATTGGCAAACAAACGTTTAAATCTTGGTATTACAGGTAAATA
The DNA here is from genome assembly GCA_963555705.1 of Ligustrum vulgare. NCBI lineage: Eukaryota > Viridiplantae > Streptophyta > Magnoliopsida > Lamiales > Oleaceae > Ligustrum > Ligustrum vulgare. The sequence goes on from OY743175.1 coordinate 13,047,680, forward strand.
CCATAACACCTTTGCCGGAGGGCTTTTCTTATCACCACAATTATTATTCACGTTCTTCCGTTTATATCGTGATACCCCACACTTTGGACATAGACGCAAGTCCTTGTAATCATTTCGATACAGTATACAATCATTTGGACATGCATGTATCCTCTCAATCTCCATACCCATCGGGCACAACAATTTCTTTGCCTCGTAAATTGAACTAGGAAGTTCGTTATCTTCCGGAAGCATCTCTCGTAACAGCCCCAATAATGCCGTGAAACTTTTATCACTCCACCTATTGCTTGCTTTCAAGTTATACAATTTTAGTACCGCAGACAATTTAGTGAATTTATTACAACCAGAAAACAAAGGCTTCTCAGACTCATTGAACAAGTTATCTAATACATGAGGTTTTTCAATGTATTCCCCTTGTATATCACGCATCATATCGTCTATCATATCATTCTCATCATCTTCCAAATCATTCTCACAAATATTGCTTGAATTATTCTGCTGCTGATCACCAACATCGTCACCAGTGCTCGTCCTGGGAAGCATACTCTCACCATGCCATATCCATCGTGTGTAACCTTCTTTAAACCCACGACGAATCAAATGACTCTTCACTTGATCAAAACTACGAAACTTTCTCAAATTCTTACAATCGTAACAAGGACACAAAATCATTGTTTCACCTTTCTTTCTCTTGTTTTCATCCGCACATTTCATAAACTCTTCAACACCTTTTACATATTCATGTCTATTACGTCTGCCATACATCCAACCCCGATCCATATCAATGACCTATATGTGAAGATATAATTAAAAAATTTTATTAGTTTTGAGTAAATATTTATTTAGTACGGTCAATTCTGTAATAGTGAAAATCACTTTAAACTATAATTCTCATTTTTTATTTACAAAACTTTTGACACAACCTCCCCTAAAAATTGGACTTAACCAACCTATAGGAATAATCAACATATCACAATAAACCAAAATGTTCATCCTCGACATATTCAAAAATCTAATACATATATCATCAACTACTCCAAGTTTAATTTGAAATCCATTCTCAATTCCTAAAAAGTGAAGCTAAGATTTCATGACTTAATATCTCATAATTTCAACTCCAATAATTAAAATATTAAAATTTATCTATCTACTAACTTAAAATCAACAATATAAATTTAACACCCAAATTTATATATATTAAAATTTAATTAACACATTTATACATATTAACATGTAATTATCATATTTATATAATAACAAATATATATAGATTATATATATATATATATATAGACACACATACATACATACATACATATATATATATATATATATATATATATATATATATATATATATATATATATATATATACACATACAAACACACACAAATATATACACGGTCATATATATACACACACACACACAAATATATATATATATATACACGCAGACATATATATATACACATAAATATATATATACAAATACATATACATACTTATAAACAAAAATGGGAATCGGGTCTTACAATGTCGGTGGAGGCGGCGGCGGTAGAAGAGTGAGGGCGGTGGAGGCGGCGACGTTCACAAGAGAGGGAGAGCCGGCGTGAGAGTAGAGAGAAGTTGTGAGAGTGAATTGTGTGAGAGAGAGAGAGAGGCGTGAGTGTATAGCTAGAGAGAAGTGTACTGAAAGAGAGAAAGAGGCGCGAGAGTTATGAAAATACCGGGAATAAATTATGAGAATGCGCGTCGGTTTTGGCCGGTTTCTCGCGTCGGTTCATGGAGAACCGACGCGCAAAGTCGGACCGTCCGGCTTTGCGCGTCGGTTTACCTTAAACCGACGCGAGAAACCGGTGTTTCTCGCGTCGGTTTTTGCCAAAACCGACGCGCAAAGTCGGCGGTCCGACTTTGCGCGTCGGTTTAAAATTGAAACCGACGCCTATTCCTAAATTTTAATTACGAAAATGCCACCGTCCTATTTTATGCGTCATTTTTTTTGAAAAACCGACGTATTTTCCTCATTTTTTTATGCCTTTTTGTACTAGTGACAATAACACATTGTTCTCTATCAATAAAATTTAGTATAGCTCTTGTTTGAGCCCATTTATTTACAAAATGAGTTTCGTAATAATGATTTTTCGCATAATGTGTAGTTAAAACGTGATGAAGATTTTTGGCTTTATTTGTAGATTATCTTATTGATGAATTGTATGATTGAAAATAAGATCAAAACAATGATGTTGTGAAACTTGTTTGTTAACCGCAAGTGTAGGGATCATAAAAGTAATAAAGTGGACTTTGAGTCCATGTATCGTACCCACGAGGATTGTGTAAATTGTATTTTAGACTAATTACCTTAACCAAAACTATATAAATATGATTTGAATTTGGAATTTTTGAAATAAGTAATGAATATAAATAAACAAGTTTGAACAACTAAAATAATGAGAAAAACATGCTAGAGTCGAGAATCCATTTTACTTCCACATTAATACATTGATTTAAACGTCTAACTACAATTCATGGAGTTACGAAAATCCATGTTCCCGTTCTTATTAAAACCCTCTTTCGAACGGTGAATTAAAACATTTTTCTATTAGGGATCCAACTATAATTCTATGATGAATCCAACATATCAGAAAACTTTATCGTTTTGTGAACACTGTTGAAGATAATACAAAGCATATATGTATATTTCTATCACATATCGAACTTTGTGGCAATTAAAACATATATAATGTATTAAAGTAATCTTAATCTATTGAATTTAGAAAAACACCACAACAAGCATACAATAATTGGCCAAACAATCATATCACTAATATATAAAAGCATGGATGTGTGGAAATCTTTTAATTGTCAATTATGTACTTACTTCTATTTTTCTTACGTCTATAATACCCCCTAATTAAAAAAATTATATTTCCACATAAATAAATGTTGAATGACTCTTCAAATGATTTTGATTTATTTATACAATAAATTACATTTCCAATATAAGGTCCTTAATTCAATGCATATAATTTGTCTTTACTTCTATTTTTCTTATGTTTATTAATTAAAAAAAAATTATATTTTCACATAAATAAATGTTGCATGACTTTTTAAATGATTTTGATTTAAACAATAAATTCAATTTCCAATATAAGGTCCTTATATTCAATGCATATAATTTATAAAATTTATTTATTGATAACCTTTTTTAATCTTATACCACATTGTAATTCAATACATATGTTTATACAGTTCTAAATGTAACGACCCGGCTCCCTCGTTGGGGCCTTCTCCGTGTCGTACTCATGTTCTTTCTACTCCCTTCTGGTCGTCTTAGTCCTCAAGGGCTGTCAGCCTCGTTTCCAGGAAGTGAATTTTTGCCTTCCATGGGTTTCGAACCTTGTACGTAGAGGTGGCAAACGGGCTGAGCTGCTCATTGGCTCGGCTCGCGAAAACACGAGCCGAGGGCTTCTCGGCTCGTCAAGCTCATGAGCTCAACCACGAGCTGCTCGACTCGTGCCAACGAGCTTGACGAGCCGATGAGCCGAGCGGCTCGCCGGCTCGTCAAAAAACAGAAAAAAAAATGTTGCATGCGTTGCTACTCATCGGCTCGTCAAAAAGCAGGAAAAAAAATGTTGCAAGCATGCAACTGTATGTGACCAGAACGGTCACATATTTGTGACAGTTCTGGTCACTTTCTGGTCACAGGTCACATACTAATACTATTTTTATTTTATTTTTTTTCCTTGCTTATTAAAATCTATAAATACTACATATTTCTACACACTAACAACTACACAAGTAACACAATACAATACTCTTCCTCTCCTACATACATTTACTTACATTTACTCTATTTTGTTTTCTACTTCTACAATTTTTATTCTACATTTCAAATATACTTATTATATACACTCTCAATTTGTCATTTGTCATTAATTTACATCTCTCAATTACATATATTTCATTTTATATTTCAATTTTTCTACTCCACCACATCACATACTACAAAAGAATGGATTCCAGCTACCGAAGATTTGTTAATGAATTGTTCGATGGTCCACCTGGATTTGGGGGGCATGATGACTCAACACCACAATCTCACGCTCATTTCAACGATCAATTTTCCGGTCTCAACGACGTACCAATTCCCAAAAATATTGAAGAAGATCCATTAAATCAGCGAATCGATTTAGACGATATTGAAGAAGATGCAGATGTTCAAATCTTACAAAATGATCCTGATATTCCCGACGTAAGAGGAAAAAAAAGCTAGAAAAGGCAAGAAGCCAATTTCAAAGTGTTGGGATCACTTTAAATTAGTCGCAACGGGGAAAAAAATTGAAGGAGAAGATGAATTCAAAGCTGTGTGCAAATATTGTGCACAACAATTGGCATGGGCAAAGGGGATTGGTACTACACACCTCAACCATCACCATCGCAAGTGTCAGCCCAAGCACGGGTTCGTTGAACCGAATCAAAGTCAACTACAATTTGGTTCATCGGCCGCTAGTGGTTCTGGAACGGGATCTACAACAGTTTCAAATTGGATGTATTCGGAAGTAGAGAATCGAACTGGGATGGTTCAATTCGTTGTGGGGGCAGAGTTGCCACTAAGCATAGTGGACAACGATCACTTTGTTACATACATCAAGCGTTATCTTCAACCCAAGTAAGTCGGTATTACTCGAAACACTCTACGTTCTGATACAATACAATATTATCTTAAAACTAAGAAACAATTAATAGTCGATTTAAATAACTATGGTGGTGTTATTTCTTTTACTTCCGATTTTTGGGAAGGTATTAACAAAAAATGTTATATTGCTGCAACTACACACTATGGAAATGAAATTTAGAAAATATTGGGAAGATTTACCTATGTTATTTCCCTTAGCATGCATAATGGACATCCGTTTCAATTTAAAGGGTACAAAAATTCTTGTTTCAAAAATCAATAGCTCATTGATTTTGGATAAACCTATCACTTATAATAATTTAGAAAGCACGTTAGTAAACATGTATACTGTATATGTTGCACGATTAGGAACTACTGTTAGTCATACACAATCTAAACCATCACGTGACGCTACACTTGGAGATGATGAAGTAGAATTATATGATTTAATGGAAGAAATGAGTCAAGCACAAGGAACTTCTTCTTACAGTATGTCTTCTAGTTCTAGTATCAACGAATCAGGTTTACTTCAAATACCTGAAGAATTAAAGATTTATTTTGGACAAGAACTACTTAGAAATGTGGAGTCTACTAATTCTTTAGAATTTGATTTACTTCATTATTGGCGAACAAACGAACGAAAATATTCGATTGTTTCCGCTATTGCGAAAGATCTACTAACACCTCCGGTTAGCACGGTAGCTTCGGAGTCTGCTTTTAGTGCAGGTAAAAATGTTTTGTCAGAAGTCAGGAGCCGACTCAAATAAGATATTTTGGAAGCGTTGATGTGCATCAAAGATTGGCAAGACGGTGATTTACGTATACAACATAAGTATGCCAAAATTGCATGCAGTCAGGTAAATGATATTTAACTTTACATTTTCAATTTCTTTATTATATATACAAAATAAAATATAATTTTGATTTCAAAAGAAAAATTGTACACGTAACAAATTGTTCGTGTACAATTTTAACTCCGCATACTAGAATATTCAATTATTCAATTAAGACTATTTAGTAGAAAATCCCAAGCCCGAAAAAAAGAGGAGGGTTTAATTTTATTTTTTAACCTTTTAAATTTTAATTTATTTACTTAATTTTAGTTTTTGTCTTTTCAAATTATAATTGGATATTTGATTATTTTAACAAGTTTTTATTTACGTTATGAACGTATAAATTATAATTAATCATTTCGAATTTCAATTTAATTCACTAATAAGTAATAATAACTAACTAATGTTTTTTTTTTTTTTACTTATTAAGTTATTAATAAGTTATTTAATACATAACTTATTAGTTATTAATATTATACTTATATTTATAAGTTATAAGTTATAACTAATTAAGAATTTATATCAATAATATTAAATATATTAATATTCAAGATTTCAAATATTTTAACTATCGATTCGATTGTCGACTAAATCAACGTAAGAGGGGTTTAAAAAAAAAAAGAGCTCAATGAACCGAGCTCGGCACCGGTCAAACGAGCTGAGTCTAAGCTCGGCTCGTTCGTTTGACGAGCCGCTCGGCTCGGCCCATTGGCAACCTACGGATCGGCCCATTGCCACCTCTATTTGTACCTAAGGGTTAAGTACAAAGATTCTTAGAAACCCACTACCATTAGACTAGGTACAATGTTCGAAATCCATGGAAGACAAAAATTCACTTCCTGGAAACAAGGCTTGCAGCCTTTGAGGACCGGACAACTAGGGGGGGAGTGGAAAGAACATAAGTACGACACGGAGAAGGTCCCAGCGAGGGAGACAGGGGGGAGTGGAAAGACCATGAGTACGACTCGAAAAAGGTTAAAATAAGGGTAATTATATTCACACAACACTTTTTTATATCTACACCACAGTTTAATTGCAAAAAAGATCTTCAGTGTTTGTTTACTTTTGCTTTATGTTCTCAATTCTTTTAATCACATTATTATTCATAACATTAATTAATTAATTAATATATTTTGTTTCTAATCAAGATTTCTATTCAAATATTCTGCTAATTTGCATTGAAAAGATGAACAAATATTTGTTTAACTTTTGTATTAATTATATAATTTGATTATTTGAAAGTATGATTTCAACAAAAATCATCTCTAAAGACAAGATTAATAAAATTAATAAAATTTGAAAATTAATAAAAAGTTGATGATAAAAAATTATAAAACAGAAAAAAGAAAAAGAAAAACTTGGCTGCTAAGTGTAAAAATAAGGAAAATTAGGAATCTTCATTACAATTAAAATATGGTGTGGTTAATAAAAAGTGTGGTGTCAATATATTTACCCTTAAAATAATAAACATGATGAGTAGTTGGTAAACTACTATTTATGTTAAAATAAATATATTTTATAACCAATAAGTCTTTAAATAATCAAAAAAAATAAAAAATATAGAGTTATTTATTTGGACACTAATATGAGGGTCATTTTGAAGAAAATAATTTTTTTTTTTTTTTTAATCAAGTGCAATAAGAGGTAAGTTATTAAAACATATTTATAGATAAATAATTATTCAATCTTCACTTATATGATGAACGTAGTTAAGCCCCTGTTTGGTGTTGATTTTAATTCAAATTTTAATCTAAGTTAAAGTTAATAATTAATTTCAACCAAATATTTTACGGAACCTACAAAATTTTAACCAAATAAATTCATCAACTTCTATCAAAATCTAATAAAAATCTGATTTAAATCCTTATCAAATGAAAAAGAAATTCCGCTTGTTCAAATTTGACAAAACCATTAAAATATATCTATGGTTCAAACATTTTTTCAACGTCTTCTCGAATTTTCGTTTTGCTACATAAATGTCATGATGTACACTTAATAATTGAGAAAAATTGAAAATGCCTATTACAAGATTTACTCACAGGTTAATAAATAGATAAGTAATCGAGTAATTTTCATATGAATAACTATTTTCACTATTAACGTTAAAATTATTAAAAAAAATTAATTTGACAGGATTATAAAAGTTTAAAAAGATTCTTCCTAACACAATTTAGTGTTAATACTCCATACTTAATATACCTTAATACTATATATCATAAATAATAACGTATTATTTATTATATTTTATATTTGTATAATATGATGATTTTAATAATTTTCATTTTATACTTCATTACATAGGAGAGAAGTATAAAATCTTTTATCGCGTACATAAGACGTGCGAAGCACGTGGCGGAATACTAGTGATAATAAAAAGTGTGAATTAATTGCTCAAACTCATGAATCATATATATTAAACAATAAAACAATAAATTAAAACATAAAATCTGAAAAGTAAAATATTATCACGACACTAGCATAATTAACTATTGAATAAAGAATATTCCATATTTTGAGAAATTTATAGCTTGCCCTGGTGCCCTTTCATTTGTAGTCAAAATACTCTTCATAATATTGCTTTCGTTTTCCAATGATCTGAAGAAAAGAAAAGAGTCATCAGCAAAGACAAGATGTGTAATAATAGGAGCCCCTCTTGCCATTTTAGTTCCATGAATTTCTCCTTTGTCCTCAGCCTTCTTTAGTAGAAAAGTCAATCCACTTTAATATCAATCTCTAAATATACCGTTTTCTTTGCAAATCATAAGATTATTACCTAAATTACATCTAATAACTTTAAACTCTTGCTAAACATTGAAATTAAGCAAATAATCCAATAGACACAAATTTAATCTCATTCTAAAATAGTGGATTCTTGTTTTACCTCCTAAAAAATGAAGTAGAGATTGAAAAGCACAACCTCTCTTATCTAGGGTTGGGTGTGGGTTGGTTTGGGTCGGGCTGGAGACCAACCCGAATTTGTCTAAAAACCAACCCAATGAAATCAATCAAAATTTTAAAACCCCCAAACCAACGTTGAGGAGTTTGTGTCGGGTTAGTTTGCGGTTTTAGCTTCATTTTGGGCCTTATATAGAATGAATTGTATATTTGTATTATTTATTTATTTTATTTGGTTATTTTTTGTTCCAAAATTTTGGCCAATTTGTAAGCATTGAATACAAACATGATACTTTCCTTCTAATTTATTTAGTTCTAGCCTTCTAGGAAACATATTGGTAATAAGATTTTGTATACAAAATAGCTAGCAATAAGATTTTGTACACAAAAGTGATTTTATTTCTTCTATTTGCAGTAGCTGAACTCGGTAAAATGATACAACACCACTGTTTTTTGACTTTTGTTCTTCTAAGAAATCTTTTTTATAAATCGGGTTTTCAATTGAAACTGAAACCCAACCCAAACCAAATCGATCAAAATTTATATTTTCTAAGCCGCAAATCAATCCAGTGACCTGAAAAACAAATCCAAACCGATCGGTTTGGGTTGGGTCAATCGAGTTCGTCGGTTTGGCTCAATTTTTGCCCAGCCCTAATCTTAACCATTTCTGACCCCAGCCGGCTCCACCTATTCCTCATACTTTCTTTCCCTTTTTCTTTTCTTTTCCCTCATTTCTTCATTATTATCCCTGCTCGATCTTTCTCTCTCCTTTTCTTCTAAAAAAATCAAATGAACCTAATACAATTATATATAAATATAAACATTAAAACTTAAAAATCCCCTTTTGAACAAGTAAAAGAACATGAGGCTTAATTAAAAATTGAAAATCAGTTAATAAAATATATTACATTTACATATGATATCAAATTGAAAATCTATTTAACACAAGTCCACATTCAAAAATTTAAAATCTATTTAGCAAAAGTTGAAATTGTTGAACCAGTGACTCAAGCAGGGGCATAAACGGACCACCATTACGAGGAAATCAAGGAACAAGAATGAGGAACTGACTTGCTGCTTGCACAAAACAAAACAAAAATCGATTATAAACTTAGAATTTGAATATTGAAATTGCAGACTTACAGTGGTACCAAGTGCCGACTGGTGCATGCATGCTGGCACAGTGATGTGGTGGTGGAACAGTGGTTGCATGTTGGTACTTGGAGTCGGTAATGGCAGCGGACTGAGGCGTTGAACTGAACACCGAGGGGAATTGAGGCTGCAAATCTCACTGTGAGAGAGAGTGATTGACGACGAATGAGAGATTGAGGTGGAGGGAAATTGATTATTTGAGGGTTGGGGTTAGGTTTTAATATTTTTAAGTTTTGTATTAATTGCAATTTAGTTACTTAAATTTAAATAATGTGAAATTAAGTCTCAAACATAGTCTATTGCAACGTTTTTGTAAATGTTGCAATAGCTTAAGTTTTTGCAACGCTTGAAAAACGCTTAAAAAGATAAATATTTTGCAACATTTAAAAAAATGTTGCAAAAGATAAATATTTCCTAACATTAAAAAAGTTGCAAAAGGTTTGGGAAAACGTTACAAAAGAGTAATTTCAACGTTGTAAAATGTTCAATTTATCGCGACACTCTTTGAACATTGCAAAAAGGGTTAAATCTCAAATATATGAACCAAATGCAACATTTCAATTGCTAAATGTTTTGCGGTAGACCATTTTTCGCAACATTAAACTACATTTTAAGTGATGCAAATGACCATGTTTATTATAATGTATCAAATATAATCTTATTAACTATAGCTTTTCAATATATCCTTATATTAGTTAACTTTCTATAACAGTCTAGCTGACGGTAAAATTTGTATCATATCTAAACATATTCTTTCCATTGACTTCCAAATTTAAGAAAATCCCATGCATCCAAATTTGTGCTTTGGTTTAAAAAAAAATAAAAAGAAACAAAGAAAAAGAATGTCTAAACAAATAATGAAAAGGAAAAAAAAAAGAAGAAGAAGATTTTAAAGAACGTGGCAATGATTTAAACATGAACATGTATCATATATAAACGTACAAACGTGATCCTTGATGACCAATAAGCGTATTTCAATCCTTGTTTAGTAGATAAATCAGATTTTTAGTAAATATTGATAAGAGTTCATGAAATGTATTGTTGAAAAATCGTAAATCTCATAAAGTTTGTGATTGATATTCATTGTTGATTTTGACTTAGCCCCTACTTAGTATTGATAAAAATTAAATTTTTAGCTAATTTTGATAAAAGGTAGTTGAAAAGTTGTGGATTCCATAAAAGATGTTATTACGATTAAATGTTGCCTTTAAATTATATTAAAATTTGAATTTTTAGTTCTACCAAACATAGGCTTAAACTAAAATCTTGATTAAAATTCCTACCAAACAAGGAGTGAATTCAAAAGCACAATCAATAGAGTTATTTCAAAACGTGAATCTTTTGTGAGATTATAATTCTGAAAAGTATAAAGTTGTGCTTCAGAATTAGAAGCACAATACTGATAGGAAAATCTTAAATCCACAGATGAGATACACAGGAAAAATATGCAGGGTCATCATTAGAACTATCATACTTGCAGACCATTGATGAACCGATCGAATTAATCAATCAAAGTTAACTTCTGTCATTATGTATCTTTTTCTTCAAAAATTACAATCTAACGTTGTGTAATTTGTGTTTCCCCAAGAATAGAATGTGTTAAATTAAGCTTCTTGATGAACGACATAATATCCTTATGGGTTAATATTTATGTTAATAATTCTTACTTCTTTTCAACTATATATAATATTTTCATACTTATTATTTATATTTAATATTGTGCTCCAAAGGAGCAACTACACAATATTTCTACTCTAATATTTGATCTAATATAAAATAATACTTCACGAGCAACGACATATTACATATCTTAAATTTCTTGGTAATTTATTTTCATAATACAAAAAATCATGTCATCAAAATTATTGTAGACTATCATTGACCTTTCCTCGAGGAATTTTTTTCTAACTTAGTGCATGTTTGATAAATATAGTTTTTGATAAAAAGTTGGGTTTTGAAAATATAATGGTTAAAAAGTTGTTTGAAAAGTAAAAAATTATGAACTTGACTTTTTTGAATTATTGAGATTGATTACTATAGGAAAAAAGTAGTAAAAAATATGAGATATTATGAGGATCAAACAAGGGCTTATTGATTATATTGCGTATTAATAACATGTTATAAAACAAAAAGAAAAAACTATGAACAATAGAAGGAAAAAAAAATAAAAAATTCAAGTTTGTCTCACAAATAAACCACGGACATTGGATATGGTGATTACTCCAATAATGACAATCTTTCAGTATTTCTGTTAATTTTAAAACTTGTGAAAAAATCATAATATCAATGAAATTAAACTATTGAGGAAAATAAAAAATTAAATGACGCAGGAAGATGGAACAAAAAAAGGAGCCGACAAATAAACCTAACTACAGGTTTCCTAGTACATGTTTCTTGCCTGTAAAAGCTTGAAACTTTTGCCCTTTATTCTCTTGGAGTTTGTGGCCATCCTTGAAGTCATCTTGTAATCTGTCCACGCCATTGGATCCAAAAACAACCTTTCCAGATTTCTTGCCGCGGACACTGGTCGGCGCATTGATCTCTTCAGTCTTGCTGCTATCCACTTTAACCTCTACAGGTTTCCCGTCCATGCGTCTCCCCTTGCCCGTGAATGCCCTAAATTTAGGCTGCTCTTCAATCTCCTCCTCTTCAACTTTTGCCGGAACATTCTCTTTAACTTTTTCTGGGTTTTCAGGTTCCTTGTAGTCAAGAGGAGCAGCAAAATCCACATCACAATCCGCCTCGATGAGACATATCGCAGGGCCAGGTTTAGTTTCCAAGATGTTAATGTAAAACTTCTGACCATTATGAGCGACCATTATGGTATCCCCGGTGCTCAAACAAGAAAAACTGCGCAGAGTTTTTTCAAGAACTGCTTTTGGGTTTGAGAGTTGGATGAACTTTGTCGAGTGCGGCTGCAGTTTCATGAAATTCCCGGTCGGAAGTAAGGCGCTTTCGACCAGTACAACCTCTCCTTCTCGTAAATTCAAGTTCTCCATCATCCAATCCGGCACGTTGATAAAGCCCTCGTCCGCCGTGAATTCCGAGATGCCGCAGTGAGAAACGTGCCCTTGATTGTAATATGGTTTGATCTGAAACATGTATGGATGTGGGATTTTCGTGGCCATCAATTGACGAAGGGCTGATTCAGGCATCACAATTTTATCTCCACATTCGAGTTCAGAGTTCTTGGATTTGGAGAAAGGAATACAGCAATATGCTTGCTGAAATCCGAGATGACTCCTGTAAAATCTGTTGTTCATGTTTGTGTTTCGTTCAATAGGTAACGAAAAAATTGAAACCTAACTAGCCTGGGAATGGAACAAAAAGATGAGATTAATTGCTTAAAGAATAATAATTTAAGGTCTTGGATATATATAGGGTGTGCATGTGTGTTAATAACTGTGGGATTAGTACTAGCTAGGAGTCCGATTTTTTGATATATACACAAATCTCTTTTCTATTTAGAACAAGGAAAAGGTAAAATCCACGACGAAAATATATGGTAACTTTTCAGCTATGGAAACAACAAAATCCACTAACAAAATATTTTGTAACTCACTTATATAACAAAAAGTAACAAATTACATGCACGATGATTACTGACGGTCCTACAATTTGAATTGGTTTATTAAACTGACGGTTCAATTACAATTTTATATGGTTTAAGTATACAAATACAAAACTTGAAGGGACTTAATTTTTAATATGAGGCATTCTGAAAGTTATTTTAAGAATGTAAAACATATTATAAAAATCAGGTAATCAGGAAAATCATATTTGACTGTTTGTAATTAATTACAGTTGTAACTTAATTTCAAATTTATGATCAATTACAAATGTAACTAACTAATTATTTACAATTAAATTGCAATTCATAAAACATGATATATTTTCTTATTAAAAATAATTGAATTAGTTACATTCACCTTAATTACAACTTAATTACATTTGGTTATTAGTTACAATTTAGAATTAATTACAATTATAATTTTATTTCAATTTTGCTATTAAATACAATTGTAACCACCACCACCACCACCTAAAACAATCACCATCAACTACCACCAATAACCACCATCAAAAATAAAATTGTAACTTTATTTCAAATTTGTAATTAGTTACAATTGTAATTTTAACTACAATTGCAATTAATCAGATTTTGTACGCAAATCATATTGACTGTCAGTAATTAATTACAATTATACCTTAATTTCAATTTTGTGATGAATTACAACTGTAACTTTAAAATTAAGTTGCAATTCATAAAACATGACATATTTTCTTGTTAAAAATAATTAAATTAGTTACATTCACCTTAATTACAACTTAATTGCATTTAATTATCAGTTACAATTTAAATTAATTACAATTGTAATTTTATTTCAATTATACTATTAAATACAATTGTAACCACCACCACCTAAAACAATCACCACCAATAACCACCGTTGAAAATACAATCGTAACTTTATTTCAAATTTATAATTAGTTACAATTGTAATTTTAACTACAACTGCAATTAATCAGATTTTGTAATTAATTACAATTGTAATTTTCTTTCAATGTTTCGATTAATTACAATTGTAACTAATAAAATTGTAAAACATGATAGATCTTTTTGTTGAAATTAATTGAATTATTTACAAGATTTAATTAGGTCCATTCACCTTAATTACAACTATAATTATAACTTAATTACATTTTGTTATCAGTTTATAATTAATTACAATTGTAACTTTATTTCAATTTTGTAATTAATTGTATTTGTAACTTATGAATTAGTAAAACATTAGTGTAATTTGTAATTAGTTACATTAGTGTAATTTGTAATTAGCCACCACTACAACCACCGTTGAAAATAAAATTGTAATTTTATTTTAATTTTATAATTAATTACAATTCTAAATTTATGTCAATTTGTAATTAGTTACAATTTAAATTTTAATTACAATTTTAACCAATTATCACCACCACAACCACCGATCACTCCAACAATAATCATCTAAAATCATCACTATTCAACCACGGTAAGCCCTGCAGTTCTAGAACAACCTCACAAAAGATTCTCTTTCCCTTCATAGATTGTTCGCATATCCATTACTACTCAATAATTAGTGGCCCCTACAGTAGGAAGTCCTACTTTTTGAACCAATTCCAGCGTGATGGAACTGTGGGTCGCCCTGCGGTATCCATCATTCCCTGCATAACTAGAATATATATAAGAGAAGCACCGTCCAAACCAGGCTGTAGAAGAAGAAAATCGTTATTTCCTCTAAGCATATACACAGTCTTCATTATTTTAAACACCAACAATTTCCACATTCAGCATGGCTTCAATGGATGCTTTTAAGGAGGGAAATTGACCATCCTTATTGAAGAACATGTCTCCAAACAAAGAATCCAAGCATGTTCCACTGGCTTCAATTACAAACATGCCTTGTGTTAAGAGGGTTTACAAGGATGATCATGTCACGTGAGGTGGCTGGATTTTGGGGTTCTTCAGATGGGTTTGTCGAATCTTGAAGTGAGTAGGTGGTGTTTAAGCCCAGAATGAAGGTTAAACACAAAGAAAGGTCTCCGTTTCTCAAATTTATTAAGCCATCTATCAAAGATGATTGCTCGGTGTGCTCTGTTTCCCTCTTGCTCCATTAAAAAAATGAAAACCACTAAATCCACCAAATATCTAACTTCTATAAGAAATCCAATAGTAAAAGTTGAATTTAAGTGTACTCCTCACAAGAAACCCCAAATCTCAATAATTTTGAAACGGGAATCTGGTAAAACCACTGAATATGAACGAAGCATAATTTCATTACTCACACAACTTAGATTCAAGCAAAAATCTATCAATCACTATTCTAAGTATCCCGCTACTACTCAACCTCATTCAAAACCCATGGCCGCATTCGAAGAAATGGATGGGATTAGTGTCTCTGGTTTTGCGATTTTCGTTCGAAACTTTGACCATATTTTCTCATGTGTCAAACCCTGTATCTCAAGTTCCAAATGATATATTTTCTCACGGAATCGATCTACTAGCAGTCGCGGATCTGGCTTCCGCCGTTGGAGAAGTGGTGCCTTCACAATGGATGCTGTGTGAAGAAAGATGGTGAGAAGAAAGAGAGAGACGAAAGAAAAGGAGATCTATTAGGGTTATGTTTTGGTTTAAGTAAATTGATAACTGATTTAATAAAATACTTTATAAATACCTGATTTTGAAAATTAAAAATTTAAAGGTATGATTGGGCCTAATTAGCCATAATAGTATTTGTGCTTAAGGAGTTGAATCTTATAAAAATGCTTTGGACTTTAATTTGTTAATAGTTAAACTTGGACTTAAAATAAATTGTGACATTGGAATACTTTTGATAAAAATTGAAATTTGACCAAGATTTTAAATAAATTTAATTTCACTTAATTGGCTAGATGAACACGTGTTTAAAAATAAATAAATAAATGAAAAAATCGTAGTGACACGTTTTTAAAATAAACTTTTTTATTTAAATAACTCACGAAAATTCTCGATCACTACATATGCGATTTTCCACAATACGGTTAAGTTGACGATGTCGCTCATTTGGAATCATCTTCCAGTTGAGCCTTCTTATTGGGAAATCGAGGAGTGTTTCTAAATGGCCTACTTCCTTTGTTAAGATTCCATTGCTTATTATTCAAATTTCAAAATCTGGTCATTCTTGATCTTTGTGCTTGAGTGATTCTTGTTTCAGCTTATTCGGCTGGTAAGGCTTTATCTGTTACTTTCGAGAAGGTTGGATCCTGAGTTCCTAACATATGGACATCTCGGGAAAATTATGGCTTTAATTTATCAGTAAAAGGCCAACTTAAGTTTGTACGTATTGGCCACATGTATTGCAAATCGAGTTAGATCTTTACACTTCTTTATGTAATCAAATATTGGCATCGAACCTTATTTCAAGAATAAAAATTCTTTCAACCTTAGTTATCTAGTAAAAGAAGAGAATTCCTCAACTTGGAATAGAATCGCTCCAATTCATTTCCTAGGATTCTCTGATGTTAAACGCGATATTCTACCAATGCTTAGTGTTTCTTTATAACATAATCGTGGTACAATTTTCTTTTTCGAATTCAGGAATATGGGCATAAGCGAATATTCGTTCATTAGTACGTCGATCTCTAGTATCTTTTAAAATAGGGGAATTCAGTTGCCTAAAATGATCACTCGTATTATTTTCTTCCTTAGTTTGGGAAGATTCTCTATTGAAATTATTAATTAATCAACTGTGTTGTGTTTTGGCTTCCCCAATCTGCTATAAAAAAGGTCATTACTGGAAGAAAAATAAAGAAGAACAAAATCCAATGGAAACACTTCTCTCCGGATTGAATGCTCATTAAATGGTGATAGAATACTCATCGAATAGTGATTCAATGTGAATAGAATGGGATGAATAGTGATTGAATCCGGATAGAAACAAGATATAAACAAGATAGAAAATGAATTAAACATGAAACTAAAATCGGTTTTCTGAGTCGATCTTATTCATCAAAGAAGACTTAAAACTATGGATTTGAATCATTATACAATACAAGAAGTTGTTCCTCCTTCCAAACATCAAAAAGTTTACAAGATTGTACAGAAAATTGATTCTAACTTTTCTCAATCCAACTTTCTTATACAGAGTTTTCTCTCCCTTTTCTTCAAATCAACTCTCTCTATTTATAGACATAAACTTCTAAGTAACATAGGATCCAATCAATTGAAGATTCCAACCAAAATCAATTGCAAAACAAACTAGAATTTCTTGGCTTCAGTTCAACATCAATTCTAATTTGTTTGAGAAATCAAGAGACAAACTTTAAGGAATTATTTTCTTACAATCTCCACCTTGATTCCTTAAAGGGATTTTATAGATGCAGTTGGAACCTTCAACTTCATTTCCTTGCAAAACAAAGGTGCCCTGTTGTAACAACCCCTTCATGACTACCATTGAATTTTTCATCACCTTTAACACTCCACCTTGAGCTTTGTACACACAATCAGATTTGTCAAGTGCTCCCAGTGAGATCAGATTTCTTTCAAGGAATGGTACATGCCTCACTCCACCTAGGACCTTTGATGAATCATCCCACAATTTTAGCTTAATAGAACCAACACCAACCACTTCACAGGTGTTATCATTTGTCATCATCACTTTACTTTCAGCAACCGGTTTATAATCCATGAAAAATTCCTTTCTTAGTGTCATATGAAATGAACAAGCCGTGTCCATAATCCACACATTGGTTTGGCTCCCACTTGTTACAATAAGCACTTTACCAACTTCATAGCCTTCAGACGCATTTGAACACTCTCCATCTTGCTTGTTGTTTCCTTGCTTCTTCCACCTCTTCTTTCTTTGAGGACATTATTTTCTAAAATGTCCTTCTTGGTTGCAGATCCAAAATAGCTTATTTTCTTTTCTTCCTTGCACATTCAGCACTTCTCCATTACTCTTGGTAAGATTTCCATTCAACTTCAAACCCAATTCCTTTGAATAGGCTGCTGTAGCAACTTCTTTAAGGGTCAAGGATTCCTTGCTACATTTGATGGTGTCTCTTAAATGATCATAGGCTGGGAGCAAAGAATTTAAAAAGAAAATGGCTTGATCTTCTTCATCAATCTTAATTAACAGATTCTCCAGATCTGAAACCAGCTTTGTAAAATCATCAATATTTTCATCAATTGATTTTGATTCATCCATCTTGAAGCTGTAGAACTTGTGCTTCAAGTAGATCCGATTTGGAAAAGCTTTGGTCAAGTAGAGCTCTTCCAGTTTGTTCCACATTTCAGAGGCTGTCTTCTCCTTGATTACCTTCCCTAGAACTGTATCAGAGAGGCTAATGATGATGGTATTTCTTGCCTTCTTCAAGGTGTCAGCCTGGTTTGAAGCCTCATTTCCAAATTTTTCTTCCAAGGCTTCTTCCAATCCAAGATTACCAAGATGTGCCCTCATCTTTTCCCTCCATAGGTTGAAATCATTTTTTCCATCAAACTTCTCAATTTCAAACTTTGATGAAGACATTGGAAATTACTTCTTCTGGCCAGGAAGTTTCTTTCACATGTAGTGCACCATCAGATTATCAAGAAGTTTGAAAATTAAAAGGAGCCTTCACAACTTTGATCTTCTTCTTTGCAGATTTGAAACAACTCTCTGATACGAATAGTTGTGTTTTGGCTTCCTCAATCTGCTATCAAGAAGGTCACTACTGGAAGACAAATAAAGAAGAGCAAAATCCAATGGAAAAACTTCATTTGGATTGAATGCTCATTGAATGGTGATAGAATACTCATAGAATAGTGATTCAATGTGGATAGAATGCGGATGAATAGTGATTGAATCCGGATAGAAACAAGATATAAACAAGATAGAAAATGAATTAAACAGGAAACTAAAATCACTTTTCTTAACCGATTTTATTCATCAAAGAAGACTTAAAACTATGGATTTTAATCACCATACAATAAAAGAAGTTGTTCCTCCTTCCAAACATCAGAAAGTTTACGAGAATGTACAGAAAATTGATTCTAACTTTTCTCAATCCAACTTTCTTATACAGAGTTTTCTCTCCCTTTTCTTCTAATCATCTCTCTCTATTTATAGACACAAACTTCTAACTAACATGGGTTCCAATCAGTTGAAGATTCCAACCAAAATCAGTTGTAAAACGAACTAGAATTTCTTGGCTTCAGTTCAACCGCAATTCTGATTTATTTGAGGAATCAAGAGACAAACTTTAAGAAATCATTTTCTTACAAACTAGTTAATTTGTCTGGCCTCATTACAAATTAATCAGATTAATTGTTTCTAAAGAGGTATTATTTAGGCTTTCTCTAGACATGGAAAATCCATCTTTTCCATCATTTCCCCCTAAAGTCCGAGTCTCATTCTAAATTAAGGTTTAAGCTCTCCACTTTTCCAAATCTTTCATTTTCTTCAAAGAATTTTAAAATGGGTAAAAAAACAAATAGCACATGTTCTTCAAATGATGATGAGAATGAAGAGTTTGTTGTATATCCAAAGCCTAGGATAGTAGTTCCTTATAAGAAAAGAAAAGGAATCACAAAAAGTACTCAATCGAAATTAAAGGATGATTTGAGTCATGAAACTTTGATGACATTCGGGCAAAGCACCAATGGAGGTGTTCAATTCAAGTGAAAATAGCAAAAAGATGAGATTATCATTTTCCCAAAGTCTATTTATTTAATGAACAAGCATCTCACAAATATGAGAAAATGAAGAAAACAAATGTGGTGCTAGGTCAAGAAGTGAATCTGATGTCTTCTCACAAGCTAAGATTTGATTTCTTGTTCTAGTTTGAAAGAAATCTGGGGGTTTGTGAAAAACTAGTGCATTATGCAAATGCGGATGCCAATGAAGAATTATTTAGTAGGCCAAATTAAATTCTTGATAGTGTGAAAAGAAAATCATTTTGGGATAGAACCAAAGACTTAGAATCCATATATAGAATGCTTAATGATGAGTCAATTTATGATAAGAAGTTCAATAAACTTGAAGCACCGAAAGTGATTTACAAGAACTCAAGGTTAGAAATTTCATGTTTCGATGCACTTAGGATATTAGATTACTATATGTGTTCTGTTCTTATTCGAACAAACAAAGGGAAGGAAAATTATACTATTTTGATATATAGTTTCTATGGCCGGTAATGACAAATAGAAAAGTGAACTTACCTCAAATTATTAATTGTCAATGAGATCATGGTTTCAATGTTTACCATTTTCAAGTCTGGAATTATTTTTGTTAACAAAGTGGCCATGGCTTGAATGTAGGGACGAATCTAGCCATTGGCTAGGGTATTCCGCCTCTCGGGCTGGATCTGCAAAAAAAAAAAAAAAAATTTACCTTATAATTTTGGTGCCGATTTTTTTTTCCCCTCTTACCTAGTAGTGTTTGCTCGTGCTGGAACAAATCCGCTCGTACTGGATTGATTTTCTGGATTCGTCACTGCTTGAATGAGTCAAGAAAGAGTAAACTTTGAGAGGGAGATTTTGGCATCATCCCACTCTAGTACCATGCTTGGAGAACAATCAATGAAACTGATGAAATATGTGGAAGTTGGAGGAAATGAGTGCCTAGGACAACACAGAGTAAGTTTACAGACTTTCATATAGAAATAAGAGCAAGCCTTCAAATTTCAATTCACGCTCAAAATTCACTGGCTCAAGCCCAAGCCACTTTCTTTGGTGAAATGAAACCTTATCAAGACAACACACTATAACAATGAAGACCCTCTTGATGATATGGATAATGAAAAAGAAAAATAATGATCAGGATTCTACATGTTTTTCCCTTTCTTTGATGCATTGTAATTTAAAACATTTCAAAGTGAAGATTCTGAATGCCTTCTGTTTCAATGTTAGTTGCAAAATTAATAAAGCAAGGACTCATGAAAGCTTCATAATACATACCTCACGGAGTGGAGCTCAAATGATAGGGCATCGTATGTATTTCACGTCACAAGGTCGCTTTTAAACCTTTTGCTCTAATACCACTCTTGTCACATCCCCTCTCCCAAAAAAAAATAAAAAAATGTACGAATATCAATTCAAACCATTATAAAGTCAAAATTGGGTTGAAAACAACATTTTTACGACATCCACTATGAGGTAGTTATATCAAAGTATTCCATGATTGGCATATGAAAAATGAAGATTATAAAAATTAGAATACCACGTGTACCAAAGAATCATATGTGCCCAATTATAGATGATCGATTCTATTAAATGTGCGATATATTAGCCAATGAGCTCATATCCAAATCACATCGATGTGCAAACAAAGATAAAAGGCCAATATCCAAATCATATCAAAGGGATAGAATCTTAGGTCTGTAACAAGTTTCAAAACAAGTAGCGATTAATCAACATTCTTTTCAAAACATACTTCTAATAAGTAAAGAGAGTATAGACTACCCACCTTTGTGTTATATATATCACCTAACACCATGAAAGTGTTCCAAAAACTACAAATTGAACAGAGTGACGAACCCAAAAAATCGTAAGGTCGACCCCCTAGAATATTTTTTCGGAATTTTTCTAAATTCTTAACCTTGGCATGGTTTCTTTCTTTATTTCTCTTTCAATATGAGGATTTCCAAATACTAAACCCTGTTTATAGGCCAAAAATTAGGAATTTTTAATTATTAAATTAGTTCCTAACGATTGCAAAAGTGTCATATTTAACCCCCAAAGTGACACTTGTCTCTAGAGTTGTACTTTTCTAGAATTCAAAATTCCACACATTGGAATTTTAAGGATTTGTTGGCATTTCTTAATCTTTCTTTTATAGTTTGATGCAAAATTCGTCATTTTTCAAGCATGCCCTTAAATTTTAAAGAAAATTCCATTTTTCAAAATTTTAATTTAAAATCTTATTTTCAAGATTTCGGGATGTTGCACTTTCAACCTCCTAACTTTTAGAAAAACTATCTAATAGATTGTGCATCTCTTCAAAAATAATATAGCTAGGAAAAGATAATTTTCTTTCAAATAGTTTTGAAGTATTTATTCTAGGTGCTAGTTGCTACCTTGAGAATGTATATCACATCAATATAAGTTTGGAACTATATTTATGTAACGATATATGTGTACAAAATTTCTACCTCTAAAAACTGAGAAATGTATCATAATGTTTAATGCAATCCTAATTCATACTATATGCAATTAAGATTTAAAAATAAAATTTTAAAATTTTGAAGTTAGGTTACCGCACTTTAGTTCTAGATTTCTCTAGCTTTCCTAACCTCTTCTAGAGTGTACTAGAGGTGAAGTGTATTCTAAATTTTAAAGTTGCTGCCTGAAGAAGAAATCTCCCACAAGCATACCACCTTCATTTAAGTTGGGATGAATCATTGCATAATTTTACTTCTCTATTACTTCTTTTAGTTCCATGTCAATGAAACAAAGAAAAAGAAGTAGATGAGCTGAGGAAATAAAAACTAAAAATAAAGCTAGAAGATTAATCCAAACTAATATCAAATACGAATAGTCCCCGAAATGGAGGAGAAATTTTGTTGTGAAAATATTTCAAGTGCACAATAGTCAAATGAGTAGTAAAGTGGCCTAGAAGAGTTAGGATTATCATCCCACGAAGGCTATTTTATCTAACTATCGGTTTTAATTCATCAATCCTAAACTAAGAGAAAAAGAGTTTATTTTTTTATCAATCTACTAAAAATTAAAACGAAAAAATATGTAAATAATTTGCAAACAAGTATGTGAAAATCAAGATTTGAAATAAGATATAAAGCAAAGGCATTGGAACTCATGATTTAATCATAGTTATCAATTTAAATCTCTCATCTCATATTTTCTTCCTAAAGTAGTATTTGATCGAATTCACGATTATACATAACTTTCCTCTCTTGAGTTTAACTAGTTATTATACATAATTAGATCAACCACATATCTCTATATTGGTTCAGAACAAGCCCTAACTAGATGCATTCAACAACAAGAATTCATGTAACGATCACAATAACCACAACTACGTATCTCTACCATTTTGTTAATTGCCGAAATTTGTTACTTTTTCTAGATATGTAACTCACCTCTCGACTCTTTACAATCCACAAATCAATGAGTTAGTGGGCAATCAATTCACTCATTAAGAAAATAAATAAATTTAATATATAATATTTTCACACCTGTACGATGCACGAACATATTTTATTGACAACGTATAATGAACTGACATAGAACAATAGGATAATACTTAACAATAGCGAGTACCAATTTAAATAGTAATAATAATCTGTTATTAAGAGTATTACAAATTACAAATTTGAGAATATATTTGAACTCCAACTAATGTAACCTCCCACTAAGGGAATCACCCCCAATTTGTGCGAAGATTATAAGCAGCTACTACCAAACTAAGTCTGTCAACAAAAATCTAATCAACAATTACATCTCCTGATCAATTTGAATCAAACAAATGGAACACGAATGAAAAATAATAGTAATATGAGCAACCTTCACCTGCACATACAACTATTAAGACAAAACACAATTTCCTTTTAACAGAAGTAACAAAGTTAAACTCGCACAATCATCCTTCAATACTTCTGAAGAGCGGTTCTTATTCAAGAATTATTTACCTCAATACTACTGGATAGTAAGATTTTCCTCCCACTTCCTCTTTGTCTTCCTTCATCCAAACCATGTTTGTGAAAGACGTTTTCGTGAATCTGTTAGCACTAATCATAGACAGAAATTACATCATGAAGAAATGACTTCATATTTCTACATTAGCCAGAGAGTTCCTTCATGCTTGCTTATTTATGAGGGAGCATTACTAATTCAATGGTTCTTATTTACCAATATACTTTATCAAAATAGCTATACAAATAAAATAAGATAAGAAATCAAAGAAAAGCCTGGCAATCAAATACAGTAGACACAAAAAATCAGGGCAATCCATTTTTATATCAGATAATGCATTAAATATTACAGTAGCAATAACATAAGTTTGCAAAAGGGCATCCATTAAGTAATACTATGAAAGCATAAAAGAGTAAACTGCTTAACTTACAAAAGAGTAAACTACTTAACTTGGATCAAAGATCTAGAAAATTGTGCCAAGATATATTCGACCAAGAAAATCCCTTCAATCCATCCTTGCACCAACCAATCACATACCACATTGTGCAAAGGCTGTGAACAAACCCGTAACGTCGAATGCTATGGAACCACCATATGTTCCCCAGCCAAATATGTTAATGAAAAGCCAACATAGTAAAACTTGTGAAATGAATGCAAGAATCGCACTCCATGCAAGTACGGACACTTTACTTTGGGCTTGATGAAAATTCTAAGTTGGGATTGTGTAGGTCAATGAAACCTGGAGATAACCTTGGACTAATATGACAAAAAAAAAATTAATATTAGCAAGTGTAAATTATAAACAACCGTTTTCACGATAAAGATATCGGAAAGATATTTTACTCACAAATCAATGTCTTTTTACTCTGGACACCAATTTTTCAAGATAGAGATTCCATCGTCGTAAGTTTCTTAGTAGATTAGATCAAATGCATAACTTCATTCAACAAAAGAAACTGAATTGAGTTAATTATGACAGAATTGACAATCCAAAAAACTAATTTTATAAAACAAAGTTTTAAAACGAAAGGAAAATCTGGGCTTTTTCCGTTCAATGAGCACCTATATAAGCCTAAAAACAATAAAGACATACCATTAGCTTGATTTCTTGGGCTCTTAAAGACCTCATCGTCATTTCATGCGTAATTCTTCCCCACTTGATAAATACAAGCCACCTACAACATAGCCACCTGCACATCATTGCTCTCTTTCTCAAATAAGGAACTTTCCATAAACTATGTCTTCCAGTAACTTTTATCTAAAACGGGAGAGCTGCTTTCAAGAAAATGATATGATGGATAATGAAGTGAAAAACCTAGAGGAAAGAAAATAGAGAAGGTCTATTCCCAGTTGATATAGGTTCAACTACAGAAATTATTTTTTGAGTCTTCCATTCTTTTTAGCCTTTGTTTGATTTCCATTCTTTCAAATTATAATTTGGATTTTGGAAATTTAATGGTTAAAAAGCGGTTTGAAAATTAAAAAATTGTGGGCTTGACTTTTTTGGATGTGTTGGGATGCAAACAATCCCACATCGATTGTGAGGAAGGAAATAAACCACCATATAACCCAAGTGAGCTACTCCACCCATTACCAATTGGTTTTAGGTTGGAACCTCACTTGGGCCTGGAGTTTGGGCTTGGGATTGGGCAAAATTAAAATATCCATGGTCCTTACAAGTGGTATCAGAGCCGGAAAGATTGTCTGGTGGACGCACGATCGAGTGGATGGGACTCCCTAACAATGACAGATGAATCGAGATGATGAGCATCAAGATAAAGAATTCCTGTGATTTCTCACGAGATGGAAAGATCCATGGTAACATAGTGTGCAGCGGCTATGGTGAATTATCTCGGTGAATGGTGATCTCTCTGGGCATAAGGAGATGTGACGGGATTTATCTTGAGGGAGGGCCAGATGGGCCAGGTGTACCTCGTGGGCCGTGTTTGAGGGAGGGATTGTTGGGATGCAAACAATCCCACATCGATTGTGAGGAAGGAAATAAACCACCATATAACCCAAGTGAGCTACTCCACCCATTACCAATTGGTTTTAGGTTGGAACCTCACTTGGGCCTGGAGTTTGGGCTTGGGATTGGGCAAAATTAAATTATTCAATGGTCCCAACAGGATGGTTGAGATTGATTACTGTAGAAAAAAGTTGTATTTTTAATGAGGGATAATGAGAATCAAACAAAGGCTTATTGTTAAATCTAGCTTAAGATGTGAAGAAATTAACTCCATCTATATTTCAATTTTCATGAAAGAGAGTGAATGTTGTAGACAGGGGCGGACCCATTAAGGGTCCAGTGGGTGCAGTCGCACCCACTGGATCCGGCCAAAATTTTTTGGCCCAAATTGAGCGCCCGTTTTTTTTTTTTTTTTTTTTTCATACTGCTTCCTCGTCCCTTCCTCTCATTTCAGCAGAGCCAGACCAGGGAGAGACCTTCACAAATTCACAATCACGGCTTCACTCCTTCTCCTTCATCACGGCAGAACCGCAGCAGAGCCCAATACTCGCTCGCTCTCCTCCCGTTCTCTTTTCTCTCATCATCCTCTCAAGTCTCAGCCCACAACCTCACCCCCATCGACCTAGAAGTCCAACCCATCGCCATCGCCGCCGTCCTCCTGCCACAGCGGTGTAGCCTGTAAGCACTTCGGTAACTCAGTTCTTCAGACTTCTAGCTTTATTTGGTATTTTGGTTCATAAATCATACTTCATTGGTTGGTTTTGTGTGTAATGCCAAATGCGTGAGTTGAGTCGTGACTGCGTCTGCGTCACTGCCGTCGCCGAGTGCCGGCACTGCGTCTGCCGCGTCTGCGTGTGGTTGGTTTTGGTTACTTGGTTTTCAATTTCATCTTCTGGAGCTTCGGCCTTGGACTTGGAGTCAGTCTCTGGACTCTGGTGGACAGTGTGGGATGCCAAACCCATCTTGCTGTTTATTCTGATCTCATCTCCAAGGTTTTTCCTCCTTAATTTCGATTTTTGTGTGTATATACTTTATATTACATATATTTATCTGGATATTTTGAATTTGGGTTGTGATAAAACTTAATTGTCCATGCTCTTTTTGGTGAAAATTAATGTGGGAATCAGAACGATAATGGCCTGGAATAATCTGGAAATTTTCCTATTCTTATGGCAGGTTTGGTAAAAAATAGGCTTAATTCTTGTTTACTGTGTGGTCATAGTGTACCTAGTGCTGTGTACCAAAGATGGGAAAGGTTACTGTAGAGGGGAAATCTTTTGCCTGCCATTTAATGAGTTGATCTAGGGCTGGTTTGGTAGGACTTTTAAGTGCTTATAAGCCGTGGATCTTATGGAATGTGTGGATAATAAGTGGATAGTAAGATTTGGACTGAATATGTGGATAAAAATTATATTATATAATTTAAGCTTTGCCTAAATTGTAGACTTGTAGTTGATAATTGTGAGTTGTAGACTTGTAGTATTTGTTTCACATCTATAGGAATTTGGAGAGGCTCTTCAGCTCTGCAATCTTTTATGCCGAGGATTCAATTAGTTGTGTTTGGTAAAAGAATTAGGGTCAAATCAAACAATAAAGATTTGACTCGAGTTTCAGATTTGTTATTGTTGGAGTCATTATTCGAGGACATATTTTTGAATAGGGTTAAATTTTAATTTCTCTTTTTATCTGAAGGAGATTATCACGCTTAAATTTGAAATTTGATGATTGGGATATGAGGTTTTGTGCAACGTGTTCATCTAAATATGTTTGGGTTGGGGGGGGGGGGGGATTCTTCCTCTACAAATGTCTCTAAGTTGATATGGAAAAGTCTAAATATTCTATTTCACAAATTGAAATTTGTTTGATTTGTCGTTTATTTCATGGAAACAACTTTTTCAATGAATAGTTGGCACATTTAGAAGACAAGCCGTTAAAGTATGAAAAGTCGTAAGGAACAATTGATAATGAGACTATTATACGACGTTTTCAAAGTATGAAAAGTCGTAAGGAACAATTGTAAAAAATGTACTACATTTTGATTTTTGAATACTATCGTTGTCTTATTTGAAATTATTTTTTACATTATTCTGTTTCGCACCCACTGATCAAAAATCATGGGTCCGCCACTGGTTGTAGATTGATAAATAGTATAATTATAATATTAGTAGTCAGGAGAAAAGTTTTTAATTAATTAACTCCATCAATATTTCAATTTTATTTGTTGATTAATTATATCACTAGCAGCCAGGAGAAAAGTTTTGACTTATAGCTCATATAAAAATGACATCCTAATTTGTGTTCTAAATGTAACTACTATTATTGTTGAGAACCCTCATTCCTTAAATCTTGATAACTTCCCACCAAACTCGACACTGAGTTGGAAATAATTTGGTAGATGATCATCCCCTTCTTAATCTAATGCAAGATAATCAACCAAGAAGAGACCTGATTACCTTTAAACCTTTAAAGCTCAATCGTTGCAATTTTTTCAACAGTATCTTGTGTCTTACTGGACCATCCAAGCCGAGGCTGAGTTAGAGCAACTGCAACCTAGTGCCAAAATGGTGTCCTGCTACAGTGCAGCGCCTCCGACAAATGGGTTTTGTCTCACTCCCCTTTTTTTTGATTCCCTGTAATTTTGGTTTTGTTGTTTTTTGTCCATATTTCATTTATTTATTATCCATTTTGGTTCCTGCAATTTTGTTTAGCTTTTTTAAAATATGTTATGTAAATTTGAAATTGTCCATAATTTTTGTAGTTAAATAAATTTGAATGTTTATTTTTATTCAATTGTGGTTAATGATATTTTTTTTAATAAACATGTAGTAAATAGAAATTAATTACAATATAAACGCATTAAAATTTGATTGAAAAATGCGACACTTTTGGAATAACTAGACGACGCCAAATTTTAATTAAAACACAACAAACACATAGTTTCGAACAAGTATTGAATGCCATGCAAGAGACGTTTTCTCCGGTGCCACCTAAACCATCGAATAGCGGACTGAACAAGCTTGAGTTGGATTGACTTTCATTTAGTTATTGTTGGGTCCTCTTTCGAATATTAAGTTGTTGTTCACTCTTTATGAACTCACGCATCATCGGATCTAATATTGAATCCAAGTTTGTCAATAATATTTTGTTATCCTCTTTATACATTTGTAATTGATAAAATTTTTGTCTATCAGCCGCTCCCTTTCTTACCCACTCCGCGAATTTTTTATTTTCAGCCTTCATCTCATCCAATTCCTTTCTGGTCTCATCTTCAATCTTTTTTTTTTTTTTTGACCTTCTTCACACCCACTGGCCGTTCAGACGAGGTACCCCAGTAGCCACGTCCTCCATGTTCAGAGAAAATGATGATAGTCCTGGGGACGAGGGAGAGCCAGCTAGTGGGCAGTCTGGCTCATAAGATCTAAAAGCATTTGGGAATGTTTGAAAATCGTGGCGTGACACACTCGACGTCGGAGAGAATTTCCCAATATCCTTAAGTAGGGGCCATAAATGATCAAATTTGAACGTGCCCTTGTTAGCAGGGTCTTGTGCATATAGCATTTTGGCTCTGTCCATCTGTAAGATATGTTACAAAAATTTAATAAGTAAAATATGAAATAAAAGTAAAGATATATATATTAAATATGAATGCTTACAATATCTTGCTCCAATGCGCCACTCAGATGTAAATTTTCAACTTGACGAACACAACCTCGTAATTTTGAGACGACTTTCGTAATTTCACCCATGCACGTTGAGATGGACCTTTCTGGTTAAGGATTCATGTGGGCTGATTTAGTGTTATTGTATGTCTCGACCACACGTTGCCATAGCTTCGAACATTTTTAGCGAATACCAATTATGGGATCCTGCGAGATGTCTAAGTACTCATGAGTCAAGTGGAAGTCCTCATCAACTGTGTAACTAGCAGTTTGTTTGCTTGAAGATATTTTTATGTTGCAAAAACGGTCTATGATTTTGCAAAATTTGAGTTGTGAGTTTAAACTTGTTAGCTCAGGTTTTATAGGCAAATGGGTTAATTTCGCACTTGTAGAGTAAAACCTATCACATTTTCAACAAAGGAATTGATTCTCTGCAAAGAATCAATTCCTTTTTTCTGCAAATAGTGCTTTATACAGATACATTATTGATACAATTGTCAAAAAGGAATTGATTCTTTCCATAGAATCAATTCTTTTTCTTTTTCTTTTTTCTGCAAATAGTGTTTTACATATATACATTATTGATACAATTGTCAAAAGAGAATCAATTCCTTTTTTCTACAAATAGTGCTTTACATAGATACAATTGTTAAAAAGGAATTAGAGAATCAATTCTTTTTTCTATAAATAGTGCTTTACACAGATACATTATTGATACAATTGTCAAAAAGGAATTGATAATCAATTTCTTTTTCTGCAAATAGTGCTTTATATAGATACTGTCAAAAAGGATCAATCGTTGGCCATCTTGTGGTCGAACGTGATCGCAAAGCGACAGATCAACGCTTGTGGAAGGATTACTTCTCTGAAAATCAGCAATTCGAAGAAAAATAGTTCCATCGAATTTATCGCATGTACCAAAATCTATTCATGCATATACTTCAGGCGGTACGAAGTCAGATGAGTATTTCGTGCAAAAATGTGACGGTCTTGGAAGGCTAGGTCTGTCTCCTTTTTTAGAAAATCACGGCTGCAATGAGGATGCTGGCATATGGAATTGCAATAGACGCCACTGACGAGTACGTGAAAACAGGTTAGTCAACTTGCTTGGAGAGTTTGCAACGGTTCTGTCGAGTAGTCTGGAGGTATTTTCGATACCTGCGAGCACCAAATGTCGATGACATTGCGAGGTTATTGTTTATTGGGCAGCAACGTGGATTTCCAGGTATGTTAGAAGGCCTTGATTGCATGCATTGGAAATGGAAGAAATGTCCCATTGCATGGGCTGGACAATATACAGTAGTGGGTCCCCTATAATAATTCTCGAGGTTGTGGCCAATTATAATATTTGGATATGATATGCTCACTTTGGATTGCCAGGGTCAAATAACTATATTAATGTGTTGGAATCATCTCATTTATTTTCTGACTTGGTAGACGGCATAGCTCCACCAGCAAACTATGTCATACAAGAAAAATAGTACACAATGGGATACTATTTAACTAATGAAATATACCCAAAGTGGTCAACATTTGTACAGACGATCCATGATCCTCAAACTCCGAAGAAAAAATATTTTGCAATGAGGCAAGAAAGTTGTAGAAAGGACATTGAACGGGCATTTGGGGTGCTTCAATCAAGGTTTAAAATTGTCAACGAACCGATTTTGTCTTGGAAGAAAAATATGTTGCATGACATAATGACAGCATGCATTATCATGCATAACATGATAGTTGAGGAAGAATGAGACCTCAGTGCACCAATTGACGCATTTGTGGAAGCACCGAGTCCAACAGTTGAGGTCACAATACATGATAATCAACGTTTTCAAGACTTTCTTGCTCGACATCGAAAGATTAAGAACAGGAAAGCACACATTGAGCTAAGAAATGCATTGATTGAGCATTTATAGGAGGAATATAGCAACTCACAAGACTAAATTTTTTATGTTATTCCTATTTGTCTCATTGCTATTTATTTCACATCCCGTTTTTAAATTTTCATGTTTGTTTTTCGAATTTGCAGCTAATAAAAAGTTAAATTTTAATTACTTTACGAAAAAAATTAATTTTAAGCGTTCAAAATAATTAATTATTAAATTAATTAATTTTATAAAATATTAATTATTATAAATATAAATACGTTTTTTGTATTTAATTATCAAAATAATTTAATGTAATGAAATTGTATTTTTTTAAAAATAGAAAATAAGGAAAATAATGAATAGTGTACATTTGGTGTAAGATTTAGTGTTGTTGGGTTTGAATAGAAAAACTGTAATAGTGTAACTGTAATTCAAATTTAGTATAAAAATAAAAGTTTGGTATAAAATTTTTTATATGTGGGTTGGAGATGGCTCTATAGAAGGCATCACATGTATCTCTCGTCCCATCTCGTCCCATTTCAGAACGAGGAACCCTTTTTACATCTATTGCAGAACAGTAGACAGTTTGCTCTTCCATATCACCATCCTCCTATAAACAATGAATTATACCAATGTTGTTCCCACCCATATTTTGGAGAGGAAACAAATGCCTTTTCTCTGACCCAATCTCTTACGGTCTTACCTGTTAAAATTATATTGCATAAATGCTATTCCTGTTATAAAACTATTAAAATCATAACAAAGATATGGAGATGGAGAGAATAGAGAGGAGAGAATTCTCTTCCAAGGTGTATTTATTACAAAGGAAATGACTCCTATTTATAGGAGTGGACAATGGTACAATCGTAATATTGTAAAGCTTACAGGGATATAATGGTAATGTCATTCACATATTTATATATTATTTATAACACTCCCCCTTGAATGACATATTCCGCAATTGTCTGCCTCGTTAAAACTTTGTCAGTAAAACCCAATGGGACAAAATCTGAACGAAGGAAAAAGAGTACAGCCGCTCCCCCTGATATTGGTCATCGTCAATCGTTGAGTCTAATGTTCAAGTAGAACAAATCATGTACTGAATCTTTGAAGTTCTGAAGTGCTTCATTGTTTCATTGCTTTATTTCTGTAGTGCTTTAGTGCTGCCTCGTTAAAACCTTGTCAGTAAAACCCAATGGGACAAAATCTGAACGAAGGAAAAAGAGTACAGCCGCTGCCTCGTTAAAACCTTGTCAGGAAAACCCTGTGGGACAAAACCTGGACGAAGGAAAAAGAGTACAGCATGACAGCATGATTCTCCCCCTGAAGTGTGCATTCAAGTATTCATGAACCTTTTGAATAATGATATCATATTTCTTCTGGAATATGAAAATCTCCTTGCATAGCATTCTTCATAAGATGTCTATGATTTTCTTCATTTGTTGATATCATTCCAGTATAACAATGTGTTGCTAAATTATAGCTTGTCAATAGCTATGATAATGCCTCAAAAACCTTTGCTAGGAAAACCCTGTGGGACAAAACCTCAGCGAAGGAGAAAGAGTACATTATTCTCATTAATTTTCATCAATACACCTCAGCTGCTGCCTCATTAAAAACCTTGCTAGGAAAACCCTGTGGGACAAAACCTCAGCTAAGGGAAAAAGAGTGCAACGCGTATTTATTCCTTTCATGGAATATTACAAGTATATTGGTGCAATCACAAATCTTTTCATCGTATAATTTATGATGAGCTTTATATAAATCGTTCATAGCTCATGATGTCATAACATGCTATATTAAGCAATGTTGTACTAATTTATTGATTGCATCTTTCACTTCTGGTGAATAATCAAATTTAGAATTCACTTCTGGTGAATAATCAAATCTATAATTCACTTTCATAGATTGCATCTTTCACTTCTAGTGAATAATTAAATATTCATTTTCAAATTCACTTCTAGTGAATAATCAATTTCCCAGATGTCATAAATAGTACACTCCAATTTCACTTTCAACATATTATATCATGGAGTTATTTGTATCATTCTATAGTGATACTAATCTGGGCATATTGAATCTTTCAATGATTTATACATGTATGTTCTTGCACTTTATAAACTGCAATTTCTAATTTTCCAGGAGCATAATCAATCATTGAAATAGATATCAATTTCGACATATAATCTACAATCATTTTACTTGAAATCCCAACGTACCGCGATCAACTGGTACATCAAAGAATACTCCCAAAGTACCGAGATGAGAATCATACATTTTGATCTCACTCATTGGTATATCAAGGAGCTCAAGCTAGTGATTTAGACTATAGTCTATCCACCATATGTCATGCCAGTTCTATGAAAAATTTCGCGCGCAACGAGTCGTCCTTTACGACTGTGAAATATTTTTCATTTGTACATATAATTACTGGTTTTACACATTTAAGCATTTGGACTTCAGGTCCTTGAACAATAATCATTTGGACTTCAGGTCCTTGAACAATAATCCCTACATTGGGGTTATATACTTGGCCAAAGTATTATAATTTCATCAACCTCATTTTCATAAGAGGGTATGCAGTCGACTTATTCATAGATTCCATTTCAATTCATCTCAATATAACATATAGAGATCAAGTACATAAATCTCTTATTAACTATGTCCCTTTTACTCACCAAGAGTATTTAGTCTCAAAGGGATCATTTCAATCATTCAAGAGATATTTATTTTATTTGGAATCGATAGTTATTATGCTTCAGGCATAATTACGCTTCAGGCGTGTTTTCCCCATAATGTTCTCAAACATTATTAATCGGCTAAAATGCCATAACACATGTCATTCTTTTAGAGATATAATCTCAATCATATATCTAAGTGCGCTTTTGGTGGATTGTATACATATCGCACTTTTACAAATCATAAAGCTTCTTGAGCTAATCCCTGTTTGACATAGAATATTGTTGTATGATAAACAATTTCTGAATAAGTTATTCTCATAGAAAATAATTTGAAACCTTTGATAATCTAACCGTTTATTATAGAACTTCTGGTTCAATACGGTTTTATTTCATTTCTATGTATGAATATTTGATTCAAAACAATATCGCTAAACTTCTGGTTCAATACAATGTATATTTCATTTATGAGCTTCTGGTTCATACTATATACATATTTCACTTGTACGTATGAACTTCTGGTTCAATACAATGTATATTTTATTTATGAGCTTCTGGTTCATACTATATACGTAATTCACTTGTACGTATGAACTTCTGGTTCAGCAAGATATTTCACTTATACATATGTATGAACTTCTGGTTCAATACAACATTTATTTCATCAGTACGTATTTCTGTACAGTTTAAATCAGTATACCTTTATTACTTTTAGTATACCGAAAAATCAGGTACAATATCCAAGGAAATATCTCATAATCTCAATCTTGTCGCCAAATCTTCCCTTATATCGAAAAAGGTAATGACACATTATCTCACCTTTTCAATAATTTATTCCATTATTTCTTGATGGAATCCATATCACTGACACGCGGAGCCACCGCTCTTTTACGCGTTGAATAATGCTTTTAAATAGATGACTTGGGAAGAAGGCTAGATCCATCAAAAATGGATATCATACTTTCAAATATTCGCAAATATTATTCCAATCTTCCAGTAAATGATTTGAGAAAAATTTATCGAATTAGGCTCGAAAGATTGAGGTTGCTGATGGATCATGGCATGCCAGAAGATGTTCGCTGGTTGATCGAAGCAAAAGTTCGATTAGCTGGTGAATTACCAGATTCATTTTCTAAGCACAAGCCTGGCTTAGGTAAGAGTACTTTTGCAAAGAAGCGAAGAGCAAAAAGATTAAATAGTTGCTACAAATGTGCTCGATGGACATGTGATACCCGTTGTAAATCAATAGGATATTCATCCATAAATCGAGATGATAAGATAGACTTCATTAAGGGTGGACTGAGTAAGGAGTCATTGGATGATATTCGATTGACTCTTGAGACGCACCCTAGTGGGTATGTGCAGCGTGAGCTACTATCTTTATGGGCTAAATTCATCAGCGATAAAGAGAGATATAGTCTCAAAAATATAATAGCTAAAGATCCTGTTTGCCAGGCTGTTATAAACAATGATGCTTTGGCTATGCAGCATTAATACAAGGTAAATCATTTGATATATATGCACATATAAAATATTTTTCTGTTTCTTTTCACGAGTTTTGATAAAGGCTGGTTAAAAATATTAAATCGCCGAAAGGTGAGTAGGATGATTTTGTCAAAAGTAAATCTTCACTTTTTCGAAAAACGACCAGTAAATAGTGAAGCTTTTCGGTTTTAAATAGCCAAACATTTTTCATAGTTCATGCATCCCAAAATAACATTTTCCCATAAGTTTTTCCTTCTTTACTTTCAAAAATGGAAGGACCAAAATTTCGACAGATCAAAACTATCTGTGTATTTTGTGGATCAAAAGTGGGAAAAGGTTTTGGGTATCTAGAAGCAGCCGTGGATTTAGGAAAGAAATTGGGAGAGAAAGGTATCACTCTCGTGTATGGAGGAGGTAGCAGTGGATTGATGGGTTGTGTTTCACAATCCGCTCTAGTAGAGAAAGCAAGAGTGATAGGTGTTATACCTACTCCTTTAGCTGATATTGCAGGAAAAACACGAGGGCATGAAGTACAAACCTTATCTATCCATGAACGCATAACTTGCATGTTATATGGTTCTGATGCCTTCATAGCCCTACCTGGAGGTTTTGGTACTTTAGAAGAAATCTTTAATATTACTTCATGGGCTCAACTAGATCTCCATACTAAGCCTATAGGGCTTTTAAATGTAAACAATTTCTTTGATGGTTTGCTAACATTTCTTGATTATGCTGTGGAACAGGGATTCATATCTCCATTTTCTAGGAGAATCCTTATTTCTGCTCCTACTATCGAGGAACTGCTGGATAAATTGCAATCATATATTCCAATACAAGATCCAGCAGGAGTAAAGATAGATTGGTCGCAAGGAAGGGGAATCAAGCGAAAATGGAGTCCGGTTAATGTAAATTTATCTTTGTGAACTCTAGAATAGGTGGTGGTAGAGTACGGAGTATTCTCACTCTTGAGACACACCATAAATTTCTAGGATTTTATCAATGTTTTAATCTTGGGTACCTCAAAGATTTAAGGTGGTAGAGTATGGAGTATTTCTTACTCTTGAAACACACTTTTTTCTTTATTTCCTCAAAAGGTCAGAGGTGGTAGGATACGGCTACTCCCGAAACACATCTCTAATTTTGAGGATCATAAATGTTTTCCCCTTTTGCATTTTGTATGTATGTCTCGTTTATGCTTCTTCAGGAGCAATAATAATATCATTTCAGTATATTTAGATGATAATTTTTACTTCTTCTGGAGTAAATATGTAGTTCTTCTGGAATATATAAGTGCTCGTGCAAGAACTTTTCCAGGCACTTATCATCTAACATTCATCTCATAATACTGATGAGATTATTTTCACATTAGCTATGTCCGTGCTATCATGTGATATTATCTTATCATACATCAACATTCTCTTGTTGAATAATTTTCATCCACCCATTCAAATTCAGATATTGGTAACTTCTGGTACCATTGGATAAAACATTTTATTAATATTTATCAACATTTTGGTAATGATAACTTCTGGTATCATTTGATAAAATATTTTCTAACTTTAGTATTGATAACTTCTGGTATCATTTAATGAAGTATCAAATAACAATAATATTGTATATATATATTAACAATAACGATACTGGGGTTATACCACCAAGTATATATGTTGACAACAACCCTCTAATATGTTAGAATTAACCAACAACTGAGGTGTTTATATGTATTCAATTGATATACCGACCATATAGGCGGTGTCAACGTGATGAAATAATTAAACCGACCATAGTAGAACCAACCATATAGGTGGTATAACCAACCAAGTAGGTGGCAGCATGATATAATTAAAACTGGTAAATCCAACCATGTAGGTGGTAGAACCAACCATGTAGGTGGCAACATATTTCAATTCAATTGATAGATCGATCATATAGGCAGTGACATGATATTAATCGTTAATTTACGATTATTATATTTTTTATGTATTACCAAGGTCAAAATGGTCCATATTTTAATATATTGCCCATATGGATAAATCGAAACCGTCAATAGATTTAAAATTTAATTTAGAACAAACTTACTTTTGGTCCGAAGTTCAAAATCTCGTCGGAAATGCTTCAAAAATAATATTTACGAAGCCGCCACGTTCAACCATCGGAAAATGTCCAAAACTGTATCAAACAGAAAAGTAAGATCATAGAAAAATTCAAAACGTCGAACTGAACAAACTGCCTTTTGACACCGTCGCCAGAAACGGCTCCACGCGCCCGCACGCGCCCGATCGACGTCAGCGCGTGGGATTCACGCGCCTCACGCGCCGCCGCCGTCTGTCGCCGCCGGTGACACGCGCCGGTGTCGGAGGTTCGTCTTGCCACCGTGATTTCAGATCCGGTCTCCGATCGTTAATTGGATATACGGTTTTGCGTAAATCGGCTTTGAAAGTTTCGAGTTTTTCAGATCTACAATATGTGGGTTGTTTTCTAAAGCCAAAAGTATTTGATTTGAGAGAGGAAAACATTGATTTGTAAAAATCAGGTTTCTGATACAGAAGCTCATCATTTAGATGCAACTGTAGAGCATACTCCCGTCGTATTACTCAATTGGCTAGAGACTCGTGCTGATAACGTGTTATAAAACTATTAAAATCATAACAAAGATATGGAGATGGAGAGAATAGAGAGGAGAGAATTCTCTTCCAAGGTGTATTTATTACAAAGGAAATGACTCCTATTTATAGGAGTGGACAATGGTACAATCGTAATATTGTAAAGCTTACAGGGATATAATGGTAATGTCATTCACATATTTATATATTATTTATAACAATTCCCACCTATATTTTGGGAAGGAAACAGATGCCTTTACTCTAACTTAATCTCTTATCTATTAAAATTATATTGAATATTGGCTAGTAAAAGATGTCATCGAGTGTATTCATATTTTAAAAAAGAACTTAAACAAATTATGCATATAATTCCTTGAAATCCTCAACTGCCTTCCATGGAATAGCTCGATTAGGAATTTCAATTTTAAGCAGACCATCATTCTCTATCTCAAAAATTCTTCAAATGCTATGACGGGTTTGACCACCCCCAAGCATTTCTTGGCTTGGCAACGGAGCTCTTCAGCCCAATCACCAATCTATCTAATTGCTCTGAGAGAAACCCCAATAAATCATAATTCCTTATTCGACAAAGATTCCCAAGATTGTGCAAGTTTGTGGATGGATGGTTTCCACATCAAAATTAATTATAAAACTTTCAAGAATCTATTAAGTCATTAATCAAACCCAGTAAATTAATATAAAAAAATATACTAAAATAGAAAAATAAGTAGCAGATCCATTTCTTTCATACAAAATTTGGTCACGAAAAAACTAAAAAAGCAAGAAGAATAATATGCTGATGGATTACATTCCAACAGAAAAATGGAACCATTGATTATGGCTATCCGATGGTGAGGGAATCTAAAACGAGGGGTGGCGGTCGATAGTTCAATTGGTTCTAATTAGTGTTGAAAACGACGAATTTTGGTAATAATTCCCTGGAAATTTGGTTGAAGGAGGTTTGGGGGAAAAAATCCAAATGAAGAACTCACCAGGGAAGGGATTCTCTAGTGCAGGGAAAGGAATGCATATAACCTTTAAAAATCATATCAAAAACCTTAAAACTGCCCATGAAAACTCAGCACAGAGTAATGTCATACCCGGGAAACATGGGAAATATGAAAAAAACACAGTTCAGATTATATTGCTTTGGTAAAAATTCAGATTCTATATAACTATAGATTCCTTTCAAAATTAAGAATCCAATTAAAATTAGCAGAATCTCAGTTGCCTTTAATATTACATAGATATAGATAAAAACACAATTATTGAGAATTTAAATTGTCGACCACAAAATCTGGTAGGACCTTGGATCAACATGTATCAGCTCCTTTCTCTTGAACACGTGGACTTTTTACCCAGTGAGACAAATGATCAGCGTGCAAAGGGGGCCAAAGTGGCCCCCTTTTGCACTCTGACACTTAAGTCAAGACCCATTTCACGTAAATATATATTTAATGCAGGAAATATAAGTGTGTAAAAGAGAGAAAATGGAGTGAGAATAGTATATTGAGTTAGAGTATAGAATTTCTAACCTTTTCTTGAAGACATCATTGATTTATTTATAGTAGAAGTAATCATCTTGCAGGGTGACACGTGTCGCGCTTTACACGTGTCATGCCCCTAACTGTTCATGAGTAGACCAACTATTTGGTCATAATCATTACTACCTATTGTAGAGTTACGAACGCCATCACATCTCTAGTAAAGGCGCTATCCCATCAAGTTGCAAGAAGGTCAAATCCCCCGACACATTTGGTCAGTCTTTTCACTGATCTGGGGCATGTACCTCGGATAACTAGTTCGAAACAACCAGTTCGGTTATAAGGGGTTTGTCCAATATATCGCCTTGGTGATGACATAACTCACAAGGCTTCAAGCAACTCTGGTAACCAGTGGACTCCAATGACTGACGTGTCAAGCTTAATTTAGGCGTGGTCGTAACGCTAGTCCCTCAAGTTCGATGTGTCCATTTATGGACGAATTGTACTTGACATAGACAAGCCGAATTGAACTGGTTGTGAGGTCTATGAAGATAGGATAATAGTTTTTCATGGAGTGACGTAAAGTCAGATGCATCTAGAACGTTCTCTCCCATGAATCCGAGGCGACTCAAGCGTGGGTTATGTTGCAACATTTTGAAGTTTTGGGGTCTTTCATCCATTGACTATACTTCTTATGTGTAACATTTGGACCTTTGGACTTATTCCCCATTTAATTTAGCCGTTACAAGTGCTAGCGTGTCTTCTTGGGGGCGCATTTATGACAAACAAATAATTGACTTTAATTCTCAAGAAATACTTTAAGGGACGCATGAGATACACTCCATCGGTGGGATGGTCACTTCCTTTCTGAATTTCAAATTGTTGGCGCTTCAACTTACTCTCACTTTAAGACAAGTGTACCGT
The DNA here is from genome assembly GCA_963555705.1 of Ligustrum vulgare. Taxonomy (NCBI): domain Eukaryota; kingdom Viridiplantae; phylum Streptophyta; class Magnoliopsida; order Lamiales; family Oleaceae; genus Ligustrum; species Ligustrum vulgare. The sequence continues at coordinate 13,088,049 of OY743175.1, forward strand.
CTGGATTAGCTTTTCAGCTTCAAGATGAAGGGTTTAGATTGACAGGGCCTATCTATAAAGCTCCCCTCATCCCATAGTTTCTTCTTTATTGCGTCTTCAAAAATCTTCTCGTTAGAGCCGGCTTCCTAACTCCCTTTATAAAGAATCTCATTGTGTTCTTCAAAAGCTTCTTTATCAATGAAACCCTTTTCAATCGAGGCTTTCTGCTAAGGCGCTGCTCTCTTTGGATTCAAGGCCGCTGATTTACACCATTTATTGTTTCAGGTAATTTTTTCCTTCCTTGCATACTTGTTATTTTTAACTTTGAATTCGTGAGTACTTGTTTGAGAATTTTCCTTTCTTTTTTGTATCCTCTTTTAGGTAAGTTTGGAATTTTGGGAAAATGGAAAGAGTCAAGGGAATGAGTTCTCAGTATTTGGCGGTGATGACGATTCCTATCAGAGGTTTTTTCCTTTGTCTCAGTTGATTTTTAGTTCCCGCTTTTTTAGGGAACGTGTAAGGAGGAGGAATAAGAAGTGTAGTAGTATAATATGTTTTGATGATTCTAACAGTGAAGAAGAAAAGAGCCAACCCTACATGGCGCACCTGTCAGCAGAGGAGGAAGCATTACTACAAGAACTTTAGAGTGAATGATGTAGGGACTTAAGGGAAGAATAGGTGGTAGGATCCTTTGTCGAGGTACCTGAAATGGATTTGAACACCTTTTAGGGCACATAGGGAGGAGTTGGGGTTATCAGAGGAGGAAGTCGCCCTATGAATCTTTAAGTTCAGGGGGAGCTATGAATTTCATATAGAGTAAGGTAAATTGAAACTCCCTGAATCTTTTAGTTTAGGGGGGATCTTATGCTGTAGGACTGTATTGCATTCTTCTGTCAATGCCACTTCTTCATCTTGTGTCAACTTCCTCTTCTTTGTCAACATATCCTTTAGAAACTCAGCATAGTTTGGAATTTGCATTATGGCATCAATGAATGGAATGTTAATATGCAATTGTCTAAGGGCATCCAATAATTTCTTATGCTACTTTTCCAACTTAGTGTTCTGCAACCTTTGAGGAAATGCGAATAGAGGTGTTTGTTGATCAACAAGAACGGGTGCCTTACCTCGTGAACTGTCTGATTTTTGTTTTTCATTTATCTTTATTGATTCTTCAGACTGAATCACATGTTCCTTGTTCATTTGAGTTAACCAATCCTCGTCAGTTGCTTTCTTCTTCACATTTATCTCTGGCAACTGAGCTCCACTCCTTGTAGTAAGGGCATGAAGTTGTTCATCCTTTGGCTGCTTTCGAAGCCTTTGGGGGAATGGAATAGACGGGACATATGCTTTAACAGGTTGTGCAGCTGTAATTGATGGTGTCTTAATACCTGTATGATTAAGTGTTTCAACTGCACATACTTGTTCTTTAGGATTTTTTTCTATATTGCTTGGCAAGGTTCCTTGAGTTCTACTTGTTAATGTCACAGCCACTGTCTCATTTGATTTTCTAAATTTTTTATTGATGTCTGTTGATTTTGGAAGTTAGCTTCTGTTTTCACAAGAACTTGTTCATTCTTTATATCTTCCAACGATGGCTTTCTTGGCTGTTGTGATTGTTAATGTTGAAAACTTGGTGGTTTTGCTTGAAAATTTCCTTCATTGTCCTGACCTTGATCATTAGACCGAGGGAAATTTGGATGATTTCTCCACCCTGGATTATAGGTATTGGAATAGGGTCATTTTGATACTTTTGAAAATTCTGGGCATAACTGACCTCCTCATATTGCATTCCATGTATTGAGGCTAAAGGACAGCAAGCTATAACATGATCTACCCCGTATCCTTTGCAAACTGGTGTTGGTTGTTGCACCATGTGCACAGGTCGAGTTAAATTGTCTAGTTTTTTTTTATAGAACTTCCATTAGGGCTGCTAGATGTGTAACTGCATCAACATTGTTGACATTAGATGCCTTTCTTGGAATTTCCCTTTCAGTAGGCCACATCGCCTGGTTCTCCGCAATTCTCTCGTAGAGTTCATGTACTTGGTCAATATCTAATCTCATTACTGATCCCCCCGCCAAATCATTAAGCATATTGCGGTATTCCGGATACAATCGTAAATAAAAAATGTAGACCTGAGCATTTTTGCATATGTCCAGATTTGGACACTTTCGAAAATAATCCTTAAATCTCGTCCATGCTTCAAGGTAACTCTCAAGGTCTCGTTGTTTGAAAGTGTGAACTTCTTTTCTGATTTGGAGAGCTCGAGATGGAGGGAAAAATTTCATGGTGAATTTTTGCACCATGTCATTCCAAAATATAATGATTTTGGGAGCTAATGAGAATAGCCATTCCCATGCATTATCTTTTAAAGTGTGGGGAAACAAACGCATTCGAAAAGTATCTGCTGACATCCCTTTGTGATACGATTTGAGATGCACGGAATTAAATGCCAAAAAGTTCTGAACACAGATTGTGGATGGACGGTGGAATCTTGACCTAAACTTTACGATGCGAAATTGACGATGCGGAAGAAACAACCAAGACTTTTGAAACGGCACAAGGAGTTTTCCAGCTTCCTTGATAAGTTTCTGGTTTTGAACGCCACAAATATTCTCGCGAATATTTGACAAGTTCGATTGAACACCACAAGAAATAATCTTGATAAGTTTGAAGGTGATGAGTACCTGAGTGGCCCAACGAGCAAGGATCCGTTGCATGTACCGGTGGGACCAATAACGAGGCAGAGGGCTAAGAAGATCAAGCAAGCAATGCAGGGGTTTATGCAAGCTTGGGTGGATGAATACTCGAATGCATGGTCAAAGACTCCAATTTCAATGCATGACAATATGGGAGATGCGCCAAAACCGTTACAAGGCATTTGGTCAAAGAACAAGGAGAAAACAATTCAGAGGACCTTTTACGGCCGTAAGGTCTGGAGTTACGGCCGTAACTTTGTTATCGCACGGCCGTAAGCATCATTTTCACGGTCGTAACGAAGTTATGCAATTTTAGTCAGTAGGTGACTTACGGCCGTAAGAACCATGTCACGGCCGTAAGAGATAAAAACAGTTGTAGAACCGAGGGTCAATTACGGTCGTAAACACATATGTTACGGCCGTAAAAGGGCGCCGCGTTTTATTTCGTGGATTTTGCGGCTAGGTTTATTTTTACGCGTTTTTGGACTATAATTAGGTTTTCTTTATCATTTTAAACACACAACTTTGATGATTAATGAGATTGCTTGAATTAGGTGAATTTATCCCTATTCTTCTTCGTTCTTGATTGAACCCCTTGAACTTATCAAAGGATTTGACAACCTTTGTGGCGTTCACCCCTTTATGGTTCTTCATTCCGCATCTTAACGGGTCTTGGATTTGATACATCCTTGGTTCTTGAGTCGTGAGTGTCAGGTCGTATTGTTATCGTCAATTAATCTGGATTTGGAACTTTCCAAGTGTTTAATTCAATTTCCGCGAGATCCCGTGATTCCCCAACAAGAATCACATCATTTTGTATCAGAGCTTGTCTCTAAATCCAGGTTTTGATATAATCCTTGTTTTGTTTAATTTTTTTCTTCTTCATTAGATTTCGTTGTCCTTGAAAATCCTACATGGTTACAAATTGGTCTTAGTATCAATTCTTGTTGTTATTGATTGTTCTTGATTAAAAAAAAAAAGTACAAAATTCAGAGAGAGAGAAAAAAAAAAGTGATTATTATTGAAGAGCAAGATCAAGAACATCATTCCATAGTCAAGAAGACCTTTCTTGATACCTTTTAATATTTCCACATTCATAGTAGTTTTCGTCATCCATCACTACCTTCAAATTCGTTCATTCCAGTTACATCAGTTTCTTGAGTCCAATATTCCATCAAATCTTCTTTTCATCTGTTTGTGTCTTGCACCTTGGGTTAATTCCACAAGGACCAAGTCGGTGACTAGTTTGGTGGGTTCGTTGAGAACTTGAGAAAAGGGATAGAGAGGAAAAAGGCAGAGTGGTGAGGTCAATAGAGGGAAAAAGCCGAATAGAGTGATACACGAGTGCTAAACACGTGAGGATATATTTTCTTGAAATTTATTCATTTTTTTTTTCTTTTGACCACTAACCATGTCACAGAAAGACGCATCATCGACAGGGGAGGATAACCAACAGTTCCACTTTCTTGCAATTTTGGAAAAACGATTCGAGAAGTTGGATGCGAGGTTGGGGGAAATTAAAAATTCTGTGGACACGCATAGTGCAGAAATTGCCCAACTACATAGAGAGCAGCCGCGCACGACTCCTAATATCCGGAGGCCGCAAAGGTATGACCATAATCCTAGAAATGGAGTTCGGGATGATGATGATGTTGAGATAGGAGATAGTGTTGACGATGATAGTGAAAGTGTATCAGTGGCTAGCTTGGGTAGGAGAAGAGGTCGTGGTGGTCGACGTGGAAGAGGAAATAGGCGTGAAAATAGGGATGATGATGGGATGGATAGAAGCTTAGGAAACATTAAAATGTCCATACCAGCTTTCCAAGGGAAAAGTGATCCGGATGTGTACTTTGAGTGGGAGAAGAAGGTAGAACTGATTTTTGAATGCCATAACTACTCAGAGGAAAAAAAGGTGAAGTTAGCTGTTATAGAGTTCGCAGATTATGCACTTGTTTGGTGGGATCAATTAGTGACGAGTAGGAGGAGGAACCGTGAAAGACCTATAGTGACCTGGGTCGAGTTGAAGGGTTTGATGAGAAAAAGGTTTGTGCCCAACCATTACTATAGGGACTTGTACCAGAAACTCCAAACTTTGTCTCAGGGTTCGAAGAGTGTAGAGGAATACCATAAAGAGATGGAGATTTCTATGATCCGAGCGAATATTGAGGAGGACCCGGAGGCCACAATGGCCAGGTTTTTGAGTGGATTGAACAGGGACATTGCAAATGTAATAGAACTGCAACATTATGTTGAACTGGAGGAGATGTTGGACATGGCAATGAAGGTGGAGAGGCAGCTGAAGAGGAAAGGGACTGGGAAATACTCTTCGGGTTCCACTCCTTGGAAACCTACGTGGAGTGGAAATAACAAAAATGAAGGAGCTGCTCCAAAGGGGAAGCCAGAACCACTAAAGGCTCGAGAGGAATCTGCCAATAAAGGTAACCCCGCTTCTAACTCTCAACCTCCTAGAATTAGGGACATCAAGTGTTTTAGGTGTATGGGAATCGGACACATTGCATCACAATGCCCGAACAAAAAAATAATGCTTGTGCGAAATGGGGTGGTGGTGTCGGAGGATGAGGTCGAAGATGATGATGAGTTTAAGGATATGCCTGCCTTAGAAGAAGCTAGTGATTGTGATGATGGAGATTATGCGGTAGCTCAATCCCTTATTACTAGGCGTGCCCTTAGTACCCAAATTAAGGTGGAGGAATCGGGTGAGCAAAGGGAAAACATATTCCATACTAGATGCTTTGTTAATAATAAAGTGTGTAGTTTGATCATTGATGGGGGGAGTTGTACCAACGTGGTTAGTACCACTCTTGTTGAGAAATTGTGTTTACCTATTATCAAACACCCTAGGCCTTATAAATTGCAATGGCTGAATGAGTCCGGTGAGATAAAAGTAAATAAGCAGGTGTTAATCAACCTTTCTATCGGGAAATACGAGGATGAGTTAATTTGTGATGTGGTTCCAATGCATGCTGGACACATCCTGTTGGGTCGGCCATGGAAATATGACAGGAGGGTGGTACATGACGGGTACAAAAATAGATACAGTTTTACGAAGGATGGGAAAAGCATTAGACTTATGCCATTAACTCCACAGCAAGTTTATGAGGATCAGCTGAAACTAAAAAGTGAGGAAGAGAAGACAAAGAGAGTTGGGACCCCGATCCCAGAAAAAGGAGAGCTGAGTGTTCAAAAGAGAGTTGGGACCACGATCCCAGAAAAAGGGGAGCTGAGAGAAAAACAGAGAGTTGAGGGTTCCACCTCAGAAAAAAGAGAGGGAGTGAAGAGTGTCAGAAAAGAAAGAGGAGAGAAAACCAAAGTGAGCTTCCTTGCCAAAAAGAGTGAGATCAAAAGAGCTGCCCTAGACCAACAACAAATGGTCTTACTACTGTACAAGGACTCCTTCCTTGCACTAGGTGACACTAACTCTTCCCTCCCCCATTTAGCTGTGTCTCTTTTACAGGAATTTGATGATGTATTCCCGGAAGATATACCCAGTAGGCTGCCACCAATTCGGGGCATCGAGCACCAGATTGATCTTGTTCCAGGTGCTGTTATTCCAAATAGGCCTGCATATAGGAGCAATCCAGAAGAAACAAGGGAGCTTCAAAGGCAAGTCGAGGAGTTGTTGAGCAAGGGCTATGTTCGAGAAAGCATGAGCCCGTGTGCTGTGCCGGTCTTATTGGTGCCCAAGAAATATGGAACCTGGAGGATGTGCGTGGATTGTAGAGCTATCAACAATATCACGGTAAAGTATCGCCATCCTATACCTAGGTTAGACGACATGCTTGATGAATTATATGGTTCATGTGTCTTTAGTAAAATTGACCTCAAGAGTGGGTATCACCAAATACACATGAAAGAAGGGGACGAATGGAAAACTGCATTCAAGACCAAATACGGGCTTTATGAATGGTTAGTTATGCCGTTTGGTCTCACCAATGCACCTAGTACATTCATGAGGTTGATGAACCATGTTTTACGAGCTTTCATTGGTAAATTTGTGGTCGTGTATTTTGATGACATTTTAATTTATAGTAAGAATGTAGATGAGCATGTTAGACATTTGAGGTTTGTACTTGAGGTTTTACGCACTGAAAAATTGTTCTAATTTTAAAAAGTGTACGTTTTGCATAGATAAGGTCATATTCCTTGGTTATGTTGTTAGTAAGGATGGTATTGAGGTTGACGAGGAAAAAATCCGAGCCATTAGAGAATGGCCAACACCTAAGAGTGTAACTAAGGTAAGGAGTTTTCATGGGTTAGCAAGTTTTTATAGGAGGTTTGTGAAGGATTTCAGTACAATAGCCACACCACTCACTGAGGTAATTAAAAAGAGTGTGGGTTTCCATTGGGGGGATGCACAGGAAAACGCCTTTAAATTGCTTAAAGATAGGCTATGTTCTGCACCAGTCTTAGTTTTACCTAATTTTAACCAGACTTTTGAGATTGAATGCGATGCATTAGGAATAGGGATTGGAGTTGTTCTTATGCAGGAAAAGAGGCCGATAGCCTATTTCAGTGAAAAGCTGAGCGGGGCAGTGTTGAACTATCTAACGTATGATAAGGAGCTTTATGCTCTTGTCAGGGCATTGGAGACTTGGCAGCATTACCTCTGGCCAAAAGAATTTGTCATCCACACGGATCACGAGTCATTAAAGCACCTCAAGGGGCAAGGTAAGTTGAACAAAAGACATGCCCGATGGATGGAGTTTGTGGAGACCTTTCCTTATGTCATTCAATACAAACACGGTAAGGAAAATATAGTTGCAGATGCGTTGTCAAGAAGGTATGTGCTCCTTAATTCATTGAATGCTAAATTGTTGGGATTTGAATATGTTCGGGATTTGTATGCTAACGATCTTGATTTTTCCGCTATTTATGTCTCTTGCGAAAAGGGGGCACTTGATAAATTTTATAGGCATGATGGTTACTTGTTTAAGGAAAATAAATTGTGTGTGCCTAACTGTTCTATGCATGAGTTGTTAGTACGTGAAGCTCACGGGGGTGGTTTGATGGGTCATTTTGGTGTTTTAAAAACATTGGAAACGTTGAAGGAACATTTTTATTGGCCTAGGATGAAACGGGATGTTCACCAAATTTGTAATAAATGCATAACTTGTAAACATGCCAAGTCTAAGGTATTACCACATGGTTTGTACACCCCTCTACCTGTTCCTAGTGAGCTCTGGGTAGATATATCCATGGATTTTGTGTTAGGATTACCTAGGACAAAGAAGGGTCGGGATTCCATTTTTGTGGTGGTGGACAGGTTTAGTAAAATGGCACACTTCATTCCTTGCCATAAAACTGATGATGCCGTGAACATAGCAGACTTATTCTTTAGGGAAGTTGTCAGACTACATGGGGTGCCTAGGAGTATAGTGTCTGACAGAGATGTCAAATTCCTTAGTTACTTCTGGAAGGTTCTGTGGGGGAAAATAGGTACTAAACTATTGTTTTCCACTACATGCCATCCTCAAACAGATGGTCAGACATAAGTAGTCAATAGGACGTTAACACAACTCTTGCGTGTTGTCATAAATAAAAATTTGAAGAGTTGGGAAGAATGTTTACCATTTGTGGAATTTGCGTATAACAGGGCTACACATTCTACTACTGCTTACTCTCCTTTTGAAATTGTGTATGGTTTCAACCCGCTAACCCCTATGGATCTAATTCCTTTGCCTGTAGATAACAGGAACAGTTTGGATGGCAAGAAGAGAGCCGAGCTTGTGAAGTCGCTCCATGAAAAGGTCCGGCTACAAATAGAAAAGAAGAATGAGCACTATGCGTCCCATGCGAATAAGGGCAGAAAGCAGGTGATTTTTGAACCAGACGATTGGGTGTGGGTTCACATGCGAAAGGAACGATTTCCAGCACAACGGAAGTCTAAGCTGCAGCCTAGAGGAGATGGGCCATTTCAAGTCATTGAGAGAATCAATGACAATGCTTATAAGTTGGACCTCCCAGGTGAGTATAATATATCTGCTACATTCAACGTTGCTGATCTCTCTTTGTTTGATGCAGGTGATGCTAAGAGGACGAATCCTTTTCAACAGGGAGGGAATGATGAGTACCTGAGTGGCCCAACGAGCAAGGATCCGTTGCATGTACCAGTGGGACCAATAACGAGGCAGAGGGCTAAGAAGACCAAGCAAGCAATGCAGGGGTTTATGCAAGCTTGGGTGGATGAATACTCGAATGCATGGTCAAAGACTCCAATTTCAATGCATGACAATATGGGAGATGCGCCAAAACCGTTACAAGGCATTTGGGTCAAAGAACAAGGAGAAAACAATTCAGAGGACCTTTTACGGCCGTAACTTTGTTATCGCACGGCCGTAACCATCATTTTCACGGCCGTAACGAAGTTATGCAATTTTAGTCAGTAGGTGACTTACGGCCGTAAACACATATGTTACAGCCGTAAAAGGGCGCCGCGTTTTATTTCGTGGATTTTGCGGCTAGGTTTATTTTGACGCGTTTTTGGACTATAATTAGGTTTTCTTTATCATTGTAAACACACAACTTTGATGATTAATGAGATTGCTTGAATTAGGTGAGTTTATCCCTATTCTTCTTCGTTCTTGATTGAACCCCTTGAACTTATCAAAGGATTTGACAACCTTTGTGGCGTTCACCCCTTTATGGTTCTTCATTCCGCATCTTAACGGGTCTTGGATTTGATACATCCTTGGTTCTTGAGTCGTGAGTGTCGGGTCGTATTGTTATCGTCAATTAATCTGGATTTGGAACTTTCCAAGTGTTTAATTCAATTTTCGCGAGATCCCGTGATTCCCCAACAAGAATCACATCAGAAGGGGAATGTAGGAATCCACCTATAAATTTATTGAATCCTCAATAAACTATTTAATCCAATCACAGCTAACTTTTACAATGAATGAAAAGCATATAAATAATGAAAAAGGATCATGTGATTCAACTCCGGCTGGTTCTTCGCCCCTTTTGAAACAACTTGATCCAGTTTGATTCTCGACTCGGGCCCAACACAAAACTTGCTCAATTTTCCATGTAGATTGTTGTTGCATCGCCCATGTCTTGATTTCTCCTTTGAGCTCCTATCCTAGATCACATCATCCCCCCTCTCTTGAAAGGATTCGACCTCGAATCAACTTCTGGTCTGCTTTTCAATTGCGTCCTGCTTTCAGGGATTTGATGTAGAATTTTCCCACCTGGATCAAATGGAAAATTCTTGCTTCCTTGCAATGAGATCAACCAACAATACCATGCAACTTGGATTAGGCGAATGGATCGAAACACAAGTTCCCTTGGGCAAAAGTAGTGTGACCCAAATTCCCAAGTACAATTAACCTGAAAAAAAAAAGAATTAAGCAAAACGGGGTGGGGAATGTTAGTTTCAAATGGTACAAGATATGGATCCTTGTAGTCATGGCTTATTATCTCTAATTCATTTTTTCTCACAATGAGGCCCTCCTCTTCGCCTTCCCCAATCTTTTCGAATTTTTGCTCAATCATCATTTTCTCTTTTTCCTTACACCCAACCACCTCTTCCAATTCCACATTTTTATCAAAATTTTCATGCACTATCACATCACTACCCAAATGTGGATCTTCAACTTCGAAGTTCAGAATTTGCACTTCTACCCCAACCTACAATTCATGCTTCTCATCAACAATATTAGTCTCAATCACTTCAATCTCACTATTATTTTTCTCCTCATGCCCCTTGTCAACAATTATATCTTCTTGTTTACCCATCTCTTCACTACCCAATTTTTCATCTTCCACCTCAAAATTCGGAGTTTCTTCAACCACTTCTAACTTCAATTCTAACTCACCCTCCTCCTCCACATCAACATCCTTAACCCGGGCTCTAATATAATATATTTTTCACTCTCTTTCAACCATTTAACCACAACCCCTCTTTTCTTATAGCGACCCAGCATTTTTACGCAATAAATAATTATTTTAATATTTAGAAAATTGTGTCGCTACTATTTCACTCATTGTTTTGAAATTAACGCCGCGACGTGTTCGTCTAGCCAAGTCAAGAAATATCGAATTTGTTCGATTTTAAATTAAAATCCGAATTTCTAAAATTATGTTATTTTAATTATTTATTCAAAATATTATTTTCAAAATCATTTTGAATTCCAAATTTATTAAAATATCCCAATGATCCTTATTCAAATTATTTCAAGTCCAAATACGTATTTCAATTTTATTTCAAAATTTATTTATTCTCAAATTATTTTCAGTCCAAAATATATCTGTTTTAAATACATTTCTTAATCAAAATTAGTCTAATTTTCAGTTGATTATTTCCCACGTTTTGCATTCATCTTTATTCTCCTTTCCTTCTTATTTATCACTCTTTCCACCTCATAACACCATCATTATCATACCAAATTAAATAAAACTTTTACCCCACATGTTTTCTCCTTTCCGCCTCGAATCCACACTTTACAACCCCATTCTTGAGCCAACCACTCTTTCCAGCAAAGCAAATGACACTCACTATCATCATTACCCATCCCCAGCCCACGAGATCACCTGTATAAACTCCATCATCTATCATCACCATCACACAGATCACAAACTTGCAACCAGCACTCTTCAAACCATTTCAGCCACCACAAACTGCACCACCAAAATTATCAAGCACAACCAGTAAGCCACCATTGTTTCATCACTAGCAAAACAACCCAATCTAACTACCTTCTTCACCACCAATCACTCAGTCGCCATCATCACCTCTCCAAATGCAGCCAGCCATCAAACTGACAATTTCAACATCACCCCACTGCAATATACAAACCATTTTATCCCCACCTCAATCGCCACTGTCGAAACCAATTCTCTGCAACCAAAATCCTAACTCTCAGCATCGCCTCACCATAATCAATTCACAGCCAATTCATAAAACCACAGTTCAACCGTCACCACCCCTGCAGCACCACCAATCATCATCATCACCAAACTGCACAATTCAACCCAACCAATCTGCTAAGCTGCTACCTTCTATGCCCAATTCGAATCATGAACACCAACATCGATCGAAGCCATCAAGCCTCATCCTATTCACCACTCAAACCGCAACAGCCCACATCGCCGATAGAAATCACTCAACCACCACACCGCAGTCCAACCACCAAACTCTGCCCACTATCATAAATCAAACACTCAAATTAAAACCCAAAACCAAGAAGTAGACAAGCCCAAGACTTACCTTCGACCACCGCTCGTTCGACCGGAGTCTTAGCCGGAAATTTCCCAAATTTCAGCCTCGATAAAACTCGCACCTAAACTCAACCAAAACCCAAGAATAAGCCAAACAAAGTACTTACCTCACCTCAGACCACCACTGGACAGATTTTGGCCGAAAAGCACAAATCCGATTTCGATTTCCAGCTTTGATTTGGTTTCGGTTTCACACAATAAACCACCCAAATAACTTCCTTCAACCACCCCACTGCTACCCTGGCAGCCGCCGCTCGACCACGGCGTTTCACCGGCAAATCGCCGGCAGTACCTCCACCGGACCTAAACTCTGCGCGCTCTCTCTCGCTTTTTTCTCTCTCGGACTGATTCAGATAGTATATGAGAGAGAGAGGGTAAAGATATGATATATTATAAAATCTGATTTATTTTAATACTTTCAAAATTTGCAGCTTAGTCCCCAAGTTTTAAAAAGTTTCAAATCGGCCCTACTGCTTTAAAACCTATCATTTCAGCCTTAAGTTTTAAATGAGTTTTAATCAGCCATTTCATTTTCAAACGTATTCATTTTAGTCCATTAACTTTCAAATATATTCATTTTAGTCCTTCAACTTTCAAAACATCAATTTTAGTCCTCAAATTATAATTTATCATTTTGAACTATATATTCGATAGACTAAAGTGACTTATTGGCTAAGACGAAGCGTACGGAGAATTCAAAGAAATTGAAGTCATTCCCGCTCAACTTTGCACTCGTCGGATTTGAGGTAGACTCGCACTTATTAATTGATTTAAATTATGATTTCATATAAATGTCATGTGACTTGTGAAAGTCAATTTTCAAGAAAATTAAGTATGTTTTATGAAAGGTAAATATACCTTATGTTTTTATGAAAAGTAAGTATACCCTATGTTTTTACGATAATGTTTTATATGTTTTGGATCATTTCTATGCACATAAGAATTCTTACCACCTAAGTTCGGTAAAATTCTTGTGTCTCCATAAGTTTATGAGGATTTGCCACCTAAGTTCGGTAAAATTCCTATGTTTCCATATGTTTATGAGGATTTACCACCTAAGTTCGGTAAAATTCCTGTCGCATATGTTTATGAGGATTTCGATCCTATCTTATGTTATGATGGAAATGATCCCTATGAATTTCATGAATTATGTTTTGGTATACTTACTGTTATTATGAACTTACTGTGATTTTACTGTTATTATGATTTTATTGCATAAGAATTCTTGCCACCTAAGTTCGGTAAAGTTCTTGTGTCTCCTTATGTTTATGAGGATTTCAATCCTATCTTATGTTATGCTTTCAAAAGAAATTATGCTTGGCATAATTAAAATGTTTTATAAGTATATGGTTTTCAAAGAGCTGTTTTCAAAGAGCTATTTTCAAAGAGCCTATGATTTGCAAAATATGTCCCGTGCTGTAATGCACAATATGAGTTTTATCAAGAGCCGTTTTATAAAGAAGCTCTATCAATGCCCGTTTTATAAAGAGCCGGGATTTATGTGTTTAATCATCTTATAAATTAAATTAATTTGCGATGAGTCTACTGAGTATTTCCCCCATGAAATACTCACCCTACTTTTTAACAGTTTTGCAGATTTCGGAGACGGTGGCGAGCGATGAATGATGGTGGCAATAATCGTTAAACAGTTGAAAGTTTGACGTTAATGGTTTCCGTATTTTTTCCAAACAATCGAATAATTTAGAGAAGTTCATTTATTTGAGAAATTATGACATTGTCAATTTCTTTACAAAATTAATGGTTCGATTTACTATTTCAAATGGTTTCATAAATGTTTTCAATTTTATCGGCCATTACAGTTTATTTAATGTTGCCAAAAATGAATTTCAATTATTTCTTCCGCAAAAATATTATTCGAAAAATTTAGACAGAAAATGACGTAGTGAATCGGGTATACGGAACTCGGGGCGCTACAAGTTGGTATCAGAGCTAGTCTGCGTTTCTGTAGACTGGAAAAATTTTCAAAAAGAATTTTCAAGAAATATTTTCCATTTTAAGATTTTTATTGATGAAGATTGCCACTGCCATCATTCGTTCCACCAACTCCGAGGTAAAGAAGTTTATGATGTTTAAAGTTATTTCAGTATTTCGAATACTCATTTTACTGATTTATGAGAAAGAATGAAGAGTATTTCGGATACTTATGATTTATGAGAAATAAGAATGTATTTCTTCGAAAATAATGATGTTGTTATGCTTTGTCATAACTTATATGCTTTAATGTATGATTATGAGAAATTTTTTTTAGAAAGAAAACGAGTGTTGAGCATAATGGGAATAATATGATTTAAGAATGATTTTTAAATAATTTTTGTCCTCGAGTTAGAAATGATGAACCCTAGATGGACTTTGCATAATTGATTTTAGACATGGCACTAAGTATGAGAAGTCAACGGAAAGGATTTGATTATATGTTCAGATTATCTATCGTTTAGATTAAACGAGAAATAGCAAGCCAGTTATGAAGTTGTGATAAGATGTTAAGATTATAACTGATATGATTTTATTGAGACTTTTATGAGAAGCATTATGAAGTTAGAGATTTAAAGATTTGGTTCTTAGTTTTTGGTATTTTAAGTAATGGATATTGTTGAGTAAATGAATTATGCCTCTATGTTGAAGAGAAATTTATTATGAAGTTTGGCCTTGTGAATAAATTTTGGGAATATGATTTATGGTATATATTTATAAGTATGAGTAATCTTTTGAGCCAATTAAGGTATGAAAAGGAAGTGATATTGTGATATTGAAAAAAATATGATTTGAAATTGTTATGTTGAGGAATTATGAATTGAATTATGGGATATTTTTGATGATATTGAAGTGTTGGAATCATTTTCAATATTTTTAGATCGTTGTGATTAAATGTGGAGTTATATGTTATTGTTAGTATGAAGTATACTTACGATTTGGATAAGGCCAAATTTCAAAGGAAACTCTGCCTAGAATTTTATCGTTTGGAAATAAGAGCATAGTATGGTATGCAATCACTAAGAGAATTGAGTTTAGAATTGCAAGTTCATAAGCAAGATTGAGTAAATGATAAGTTATATTTTGAAAGACGAGTGAAGACAAGTATAATGGCATTATTGGGAAGAATCTTAATTATTCTTGGGAATGGATTTATCACTTGTAAGGAATGATCACTTGTATTGGAGAGTATTATAAGGATATGAATTTTGAGGAAAATAGGAATAAGATTTTACAGTGATGACTTATTTTGGAATGGTGTTTAGAAGAGTGACCATGGTAGAATCCAAGATTTTTTTAGTCTAAGAAATTGATATATTATATTAGTGATCAGATTGACGTATAAGGTACGTGATAGATATGACGACTAGACGGTTAAGGAATGTTATGGTTATCCAGGGAAGAATCGTGTGAATATTGAGTTTGATGATCTTATTTTGATGGTTTATTGCATTATGGTGAAATATTATCTACGATTGAGAATTTTCATTTTTAGTCATAATATATGGGTTTATTTAAAGATTTAGTGATACAGTTTCGATTAATTATTATTGGTTGTACTTTTGAAGTGAGTAAATATTTTGGCTACAATAATGGAAAATCTGAGATGATCAGTTGTGTGATTTTAAATTATGGGATTGTATCTTTGGGTTAAGCAAATTTGATGAGGAATCCTATATGATTTACAGAAGTCTTATTTAATGGTGATAAAATTAATCAGAGTATTGTTCATAAAGTGTGATATGAATTGTAGTTTGGGAGAATAGAAAATTTTAATTTTGAATTTCAGATTTGGGAAATTAGTGAAGTTTCTTAAGTTTGAGAATAACATATCTGATCCTTGAGATGCTGTTTTAAGTTAGTATCTTAGCTCTCAGCTAGAATGAGTATTTGATACCAAGTACTTGATGTATGATTTAAAGTATAGAAATGAAAAGTGGGAACAAGAGTTAATGCGCTGTTATTTTCTCGACAAAAGAAAATTTGATGATAAGATTGGAGATATGGAATATTTTATTGGATTTTGGTACTGATATTTTTGGTATAATAATCAAGGTATAGTGAGATGATACGGGAATACGTGAAAGAGAAATAAGGACCGTATTGAATCAGAATTCATAAGTATACTTTGCAGGAAATGTGGTGACATTTAAGTAAAGAATCTTAGATATTTGGAAGATATTTGTTTACTGAATTTTGGGTTACAAATATTGGAAAGATAAGTTGATGATATTATGTTGATATGTTTGGGTATATTACGTAGAGAGAATATTCAGGTAATTCTTTGATTATTTTTTTTGAATATTCGATGATAAGAAGAAAGGAAAAATTATTATGATATGATATGTCAGTAAAGATTTGTTGAAATTTTAGAGATATATACGAATATCTGAGGTCACATGATACGATGATAAGTGACATGTTACATGAATACTACAAGATATGATGAAATTTTTACATACGATTGGGAATTGTTTTGATTATTTTGGGAATATTCGATGATAAGAAGTTTAGAGATGATAAATTATTATGGTTTGATATATCAGTATAGATTTATGGAAACTTGAAGAGATTTTTTTTATGGAATTACAGAAATTAGTAAAGAGACATGATGTTGTTTGGGATTATGTGAGATAATGATGATGAACGTAAGGTTAGTTGAATATAAAGGTACAATAGAAAATTGTAAGGAATAATATGATGATGATAATTGAAGGTGATAATGTATTGAGATTATGAAATAAGTTGATCATCTATGAATAAGTTATGTTGTTTTTGGTTCATAATAATGGAATTCAAAGAATAGTGAACTTTCAGTCACTTACGATTCAGAAGAATTTTTGAGTTGACACATATGTCTATAGAAAAGTCCATGTTCTTAAGAAAACAAATTGATGCATTTAGTCAAAGTCCAGTGGGTTAAATATGGTTGAGTTAAATATGGTAGCGATGATGCTACATAAGAGAAAGAAGAGATTCTGATTAAGTATTCAGAAATCATAAGATCAAGTAAGTTTAATTTCGAGGACGAAATTATTTTAAGGGGGTAAGATTATAGCGACCCAGAATTTTTACGCAATAAATAATTATTTTAATATTTAGAAAATTGTGTCGCTACTATTTCACTCATTGTTTTGAAATTAACGCCGCGACGTGTTCGTCTAGCCAAGTCAAGAAATATCGAATTTGTTCGATTTTAAATTAAAATCCGAATTTCTAAAATTATGTTATTTTAATTATTTATTCAAAATATTATTTTCAAAATCATTTTGAATTCCAAATTTATTAAAATATCCCAATGATCCTTATTCAAATTATTTCAAGTCCAAATACGTATTTCAATTTTATTTCAAAATTTATTTATTCTCAAATTATTTTCAGTCCAAAATATATCTGTTTTAAATACATTTCTTAATCAAAATTAGTCTAATTTTCAGTTGATTATTTCCCACGTTTTGCATTCATCTTTATTCTCCTTTCCTTCTTATTTATCACTCTTTCCACCTCATAACACCATCATTATCATACCAAATTAAATAAAACTTTTACCCCACATGTTTTCTCCTTTCCGCCTCGAATCCACACTTTACAACCCCATTCTTGAGCCAACCACTCTTTCCAGCAAAGCAAATGACACTCACTATCATCATTACCCATCCCCAGCCCACGAGATCACCTGTATAAACTCCATCATCTATCATCACCATCACACAGATCACAAACTTGCAACCAGCACTCTTCAAACCATTTCAGCCACCACAAACTGCACCACCAAAATTATCAAGCACAACCAGTAAGCCACCATTGTTTCATCACTAGCAAAACAACCCAATCTAACTACCTTCTTCACCACCAATCACTCAGTCGCCATCATCACCTCTCCAAATGCAGCCAGCCATCAAACTGACAATTTCAACATCACCCCACTGCAATATACAAACCATTTTATCCCCACCTCAATCGCCACTGTCGAAACCAATTCTCTGCAACCAAAATCCTAACTCTCAGCATCGCCTCACCATAATCAATTCACAGCCAATTCATAAAACCACAGTTCAACCGTCACCACCCCTGCAGCACCACCAATCATCATCATCACCAAACTGCACAATTCAACCCAACCAATCTGCTAAGCTGCTACCTTCTATGCCCAATTCGAATCATGAACACCAACATCGATCGAAGCCATCAAGCCTCATCCTATTCACCACTCAAACCGCAACAGCCCACATCGCCGATAGAAATCACTCAACCACCACACCGCAGTCCAACCACCAAACTCTGCCCACTATCATAAATCAAACACTCAAATTAAAACCCAAAACCAAGAAGTAGACAAGCCCAAGACTTACCTTCGACCACCGCTCGTTCGACCGGAGTCTTAGCCGGAAATTTCCCAAATTTCAGCCTCGATAAAACTCGCACCTAAACTCAACCAAAACCCAAGAATAAGCCAAACAAAGTACTTACCTCACCTCAGACCACCACTGGACAGATTTTGGCCGAAAAGCACAAATCCGATTTCGATTTCCAGCTTTGATTTGGTTTCGGTTTCACACAATAAACCACCCAAATAACTTCCTTCAACCACCCCACTGCTACCCTGGCAGCCGCCGCTCGACCACGGCGTTTCACCGGCAAATCGCCGGCAGTACCTCCACCGGACCTAAACTCTGCGCGCTCTCTCTCGCTTTTTTCTCTCTCGGACTGATTCAGATAGTATATGAGAGAGAGAGGGTAAAGATATGATATATTATAAAATCTGATTTATTTTAATACTTTCAAAATTTGCAGCTTAGTCCCCAAGTTTTAAAAAGTTTCAAATCGGCCCTACTACTTTAAAACCTATCATTTCAGCCTTAAGTTTTAAATGAGTTTTAATCAGCCATTTCATTTTCAAACGTATTCATTTTAGTCCATTAACTTTCAAATATATTCATTTTAGTCCTTCAACTTTCAAAACATCAATTTTAGTCCTCAAATTATAATTTATCATTTTGAACTATATATTCGATAGACTAAAGTGACTTATTGGCTAAGACGAAGCGTACGGAGAATTCAAAGAAATTGAAGTCATTCCCGCTCAACTTTGCACTCGTCGGATTTGAGGTAGACTCGCACTTATTAATTGATTTAAATTATGATTTCATATAAATGTCATGTGACTTGTGAAAGTCAATTTTCAAGAAAATTAAGTATGTTTTATGAAAGGTAAATATACCTTATGTTTTTATGAAAAGTAAGTATACCCTATGTTTTTACGATAATGTTTTATATGTTTTGGATCATTTCTATGCACATAAGAATTCTTACCACCTAAGTTCGGTAAAATTCTTGTGTCTCCATAAGTTTATGAGGATTTGCCACCTAAGTTCGGTAAAATTCCTATGTTTCCATATGTTTATGAGGATTTACCACCTAAGTTCGGTAAAATTCCTGTCGCATATGTTTATGAGGATTTCGATCCTATCTTATGTTATGATGGAAATGATCCCTATGAATTTCATGAATTATGTTTTGGTATACTTACTGTTATTATGAACTTACTGTGATTTTACTGTTATTATGATTTTATTGCATAAGAATTCTTGCCACCTAAGTTCGGTAAAGTTCTTGTGTCTCCTTATGTTTATGAGGATTTCAATCCTATCTTATGTTATGCTTTCAAAAGAAATTATGCTTGGCATAATTAAAATGTTTTATAAGTATATGGTTTTCAAAGAGCTGTTTTCAAAGAGCTATTTTCAAAGAGCCTATGATTTGCAAAATATGTCCCGTGCTGTAATGCACAATATGAGTTTTATCAAGAGCCGTTTTATAAAGAAGCTCTATCAATGCCCGTTTTATAAAGAGCCGGGATTTATGTGTTTAATCATCTTATAAATTAAATTAATTTGCGATGAGTCTACTGAGTATTTCCCCCATGAAATACTCACCCTACTTTTTAACAGTTTTGCAGATTTCGGAGACGGTGGCGAGCGATGAATGATGGTGGCAATAATCGTTAAACAGTTGAAAGTTTGACGTTAATGGTTTCCGTATTTTTTCCAAACAATCGAATAATTTAGAGAAGTTCATTTATTTGAGAAATTATGACATTGTCAATTTCTTTACAAAATTAATGGTTCGATTTACTATTTCAAATGGTTTCATAAATGTTTTCAATTTTATCGGCCATTACAGTTTATTTAATGTTGCCAAAAATGAATTTCAATTATTTCTTCCGCAAAAATATTATTCGAAAAATTTAGACAGAAAATGACGTAGTGAATCGGGTATACGGAACTCGGGGCGCTACATTTCTTCTTTTTCTTTTGCAACCTAGCCAACATTTTCCTTTCTACCTCCCGTTTACACCTCATTATTTCCTTATATATTTCTGCTTGAATCTTCAAAATTGCTTTCGAATCAATCTCTGCTCCCCTCTTAACCCCAATTCTATCACTAGGTTTATGTACACGCATCTTATCCTTCCTAACTCTAGAATCCAATTGAGACTGATCCTTTCGCAATTTAGCCTTTTTTCATCTAGTTTATCCAATCTCGTCTTAATATCATCCAAAAACCTCCATACTCAATCTATATCATTATCCCTCCTAGATGAATAACTTTCTTGAAACTTGGACATTTCAAAATAGAAGGAAAAGTGGAATGGAATGAATATTTTCAACTCAAGATTCAAGAATGAAATTTGGGATTATATATGAATTTTCGATTTTTTTTTTGATAAATTCGAAATTCGACTACTAGTGTGATGAAACAAACAGAACTGAATTCAGATGAGAATTGAAAAAAACAAACACTTTTGAAATTTTGTGGGATTTTTATATGGATCAAAAATTGGAAAAATTTTACTGACACGAAGAATACAAAGAACAAGAAAACTCAAAAAAAAAAAAAAAAAGACCCAACAGTAAGATATGAATAATTCTTATGGTAGACTCAATGACAAACATAAGAATTAAACTGGAATAGAATAAACCTGAATTCAGAGTCCAGCTCTGATACCAAATGATGTGATTCGATATGCGTGGAATTAAATGCCGACGGTGGAATCTTGACTCAAACTTCACGACGAGAAATCGAAGATGTGGAAGAAAGAACCAAAACTTTCGAAACGCCACAACGATTTGTCTAGCTTCCTTGATAAGTTTCTGATTTTGAACGTCACAAATATTATCGTGAATATTTGATATGTTCGATTGAACGCCACAAAAAATAATCTTGATAAGTTCGAAGGACAATATAAGAATCCACCTATAAATTTATTGAATCCTCAATAAACTGTTTAATCCAATAAAAGTTGTCTATTATAAAGAATGAAAAGTATATAAATAATGAAAAACGACTAACAAGTAGAGTAGCTGCTAATGGGCTCAAAACAGAGTTCTAATTAAACTAAAATAACTAAAACAAAAAAAGGAAATAAAATCTACGAAATTCTGCTCTAATTTCAACTGAGCGATCGCTTGGTTTTAACTCGTGCGATCGTGTTGTTATGCCTGAAACTCTCAGGTTGTTTTTTTATGCAATGGAGCGATTGCACCCAGGTTGTGCCGCACGATCGCGTAGTACAACTCCGGATGGTTCTTCGCTCAGCTTGAAACAATTTGATCAGGTTTGATTCTCGACTCAGGCCCGACACGAAACTTGCTCAATTTTCCATGTAGATTGTTTTTGCATCGCCCGTATCTTGATTTCTCCTTTGAGCTCCTATTTCAGATCACATCACTTCGTGAGTGATTAGATCACATAGCATTAAAATGCTTGAGTGTGCTTATGCAGATTTTCAGTTGCCTTTCCAAATAACTTGATGTCTTGATGATTTTGAAATAAGTTTATGACATCAGGTCTAATGTGATAATTTGTTTGCCCGAATGATGGATAAACAATTTTTTGTTGTGCAGGGATGGACGTGGGATTCACATAATCCCCAACCAAGGCTTGAGCATCATTTACGACTACTTTTGGTTGATTTTATACTTCTTGCTCAAGAGGAGCAAGTGGTAATTGATTTTGAATAGGATTTTGATTAATTGTCATATCCCTGTTTTCTCTTTGTTCTCTTCTACGTTGTCTAAAGGTTGTTTCTATTTCAAGATCTATTGATAATAGTTTAGGCTCGTTAAAACCTAACATATGAAGAGAAAAACAAGGAATTGTGAATAACCAAAACAAAATAATAAAAAAAAAAAGTAAAAATTTAAAATTGAATTAAAGATAAACTAATAATTATACTAAATCCTTTATTCTCCGGCAACGACATCAAAAATTATTCTAGTAAATCCCGCAAGTTCACGGGATCGTTGACAAGTAATAATTGTGATGAGTTGAGAGTATCGTTCTCACGAACAATAAGTTTTAGTCCTAATTATTAATTTATCGTAGATTCATTAAGTGAAATAATAAATAAAAAAGATGATTTTGTTTGTCTATTCTAAAAAATTGCGATAAATAAAAATTACATAAAAATAATATTTGGGAGTAAAATATGAATGGAAGTATATATTGGAATCCGAATCTACTTGTTATCACTTATCTCAATTCAACAATTTATAGTTTAAATCATTCGTGCGTTGCTTGACAATCGATAATTCACATGTAATTAATTTTCTTTTCCAAGACAAATTAAATTTTTTCTAAACATGAAACGAATATATTCTTAATCCGAATACGAATGTTTAGTACGCATTAAATCATACAATTATCATTTAGATTACACATGTCATAGTGTTATTCCTAACATTTAGTGTTCATGTGTTGATCATGCAATGTTCAAATCTATTGTGACTTTTCCAAGATTACAACAATATATTTAATTATTGGTCAATCAATCAAATAATGACAATAAAGAATGTAAGATCAATCAAAATAACACAAGAAATTCCTAAAGTACTAGTTCTTGAATTGAATAAATAAATAACAAGTTTCATGTTAATTCAATACATAAAGGAAATTTAGCCTACCATCTTAAAATCTAAATTACACAAACAAAATTAAAAAAAAAATCACCCAAATAACAACGTGATTAATTCGCCAAATTCTTGAATAATTGTTACGCGAATTGCACCAAAAGAAATTTCGAATTGGCCTCCATTTTCGTCCTGTTCCGGGTTCAATCCTCTCTGCCTGTCCTATTCTTTTTTAGAAGTCAGCCTCCTCCAAAGTTTTTAGAAGGGATTCTGCCAAATCCCCTTTCAATGATAATTTGGGATCCCCCAATCCTCTCAATGAATGAGGTCGGCTGTTTATATGATTATTATCTATTAATTTCTTCCAACCGCCTTTATTTTTTGTTTTCTTTCCCCCCAAACATCCAATTCAAAGGCCGACCCATTATGTTCCAAAATAAGCCCTTTTTGGTTCACACTTTCAAATGTCTTTAAGGCCAAATTAATATTAATGTAGAGTTCACTTTGTAAGGCTTCAATTCTTCCAAATATTTTAACTTGGTCCTTGACTTTCTTCAATTGTGCAATTAAAACCTTGACATTTTCTTCGTTTTGTCTCCAATTACTTCCAAAATTGAGTTTTTTCCTAAAATAAAAAAAATCAATACATAATTAGTAATATCACATCCTAAAACACTTACAATTGTTTAAATTTAAAGCTAAGATAAGTACGAAAAACGTACTTATCAGTCTCCTTCGAGTGCTAATGACTTTAAAACTCCGGAAGAGTTATGAAACAATAAGCCATCAAATTTGTCCCATGTTAGGGTGTTTGATCGTGTGGCATATGCACATTAAACGGAAGAAAATAGTATACTAGGGCTGTTAAATGTGTGTTTTTAGGTTATTCCGTTGGGTTTAAAGGATATAAGTTATGAGTTTTTTGAAAAAAGGGTATTAAGATCATTAATAGCAAATATGTGGTGTTTAATGAATTAGAGATGCCTTCTCTTATGTCTGAAAAAGAACCTATAGAACAACCACAACTTAAAGAAGTTCAATTTGAGGCGAACACATATAAATTTAAGCGTCTAGAGGCTGAAAATGAACATTCAATTGATGAAACAACACCTAAAATAGTCCGAACTGCACCCGTAATTGTTGAATATGCATTTTGTAAGGTTTCGGGTCATACATGCACAGCGAGAATTAAATAAAAATAGAAACCATACCCAGATCAACCTTGCACTTAGATAGAATTTGAAATAAAGATGATACTTTTGATGAACGCCGTGAATCTGAAATCTGAAACATGAGGTACAATCTTGTTATCACCAACTGTCCAATTGTTTAGTCTCTAACAGAAATTCATATAGCGAGTTGAATCTGGAACTCCATCAATCTCCAACTATTGAAATAGATTTGAGATAATTGATTTTTCTCTTGCTCTTTGTGCTAGCAAGAGAAAAACCCTAGCTTGAAAAATGACTCTCTTGATTCTCTTACAACTAAACCTAGTTCTTGTAGGTTTAAGTAATACTCTAATTAGGGTTAAGTTAGTGGGCTTGGGTCATTCTTGTCCAACAAGTAACCCAAATCTGGCCCAACCAATTGGGCTTGGATACTATTCCAACAATCTCCCACTTGGACAAGATCCAATTCTAGATACTAATTCTCGTCTTTTGTATGTGACCCATTAGGTTCCATTTACGATGGCAAACGTCAAGTTATTATGATTCCAATATGATTGGAATAAGATGAATTTAAATCACTATTTCTAATTCATCCTCGACTCACCAAGATTGATTAATTCACGTCACCAACCTAGATTGACATCTAGCAATGTGTTAGGACAATCCATGTGAAAGGAAAAGTCATGTAATTTCTATTGATAATGATGCTATGGATGCAAAACAAAGTAAGAAGGCTCGAAAGGGAAATAAAAGGTCAGATGTTTGGGCTCATTTTAATGATCGTGAGGATGGGGATGTAGAATGTATTTATTGTGGACAAGTTGTAACGCCCCGAGTTCCGAGGAGCGCGGGAACGTCACTTTTCTAAATTCTTGAATAAACTTTGTTGCGAAAAATGACTAAATATTAAATATCGCTTTTTTTTTAATAAAAGTTTAGCGATAATTCAAATGGAATAAGTAAATTCGTACAAGTTTATAAAAATGACAGTTCTTGATAAAATGAAATAATTATTTCAAAGTTCACGACTTTTAAAAAATATCAATTTGTAATTTTCCGTCATGGCCAATCACTCGCCACCGTCTCCGAAATCTGCAAAAATGTTAAAATAACGGGTTGAGCATTTCTAGAATGAAATACTCAGTAGACTCATCGCCAGTAATTAATCTACAAGATAATTGGACAAGTAATTATGGAAATAATGTAGTGACATTCTTTTCTTATTCATAGGCATCAATCACATAGTGAACGCAAATGAACCATTCTTTTCTTGTATCATGCTAGCAGATAAGTTATGTCCGGCATAACATAAATTCTTTATCTCAAAAGAGATATTCTTTTCTCATGCAACTAAGCATAAAATCACACAAATCCACATAACACATGCAATTATAATATAAATCAATAAGTGGGGGCGAGTCTTCCTTAAATCCGACGAGTGCAAAGTTGAGCGGGAAACGACTTAAATCCTTTAAATCTCCGTACGCCTCGTCTAGCCCATAAGTTACATTAGTCTTTTGAAATTTATAGTTTAAAAACGATAATTTACAATTTGAGGACTGAAATTTATGATTTGAAAGTTCATGGACTAAAATGAATACTTTAAAAGTTGAGGGACTAAAATGAATACTTTGAAAGTTGAGGGACTAAAATGAATATTTTCAAAAGTTGAGTTGAAACTCGAAAATGAATATTACTATAGGACTGAAATAATAGATTTTAAAAAATGAAAGGGCTGATTAAAACACATTTATAACTTAAGGGCTGAAATTGATGATTTGAAACCAAAATGGACTGAATTGAATAACTTTTCAAACTTGGGGACCAAAGTGCAAATTTTCGAAAATTAAAATATATTCTCAGATCTTTTCTCTCTCTCTCTCTCTCTCTCTCTCACTATTCTCTCTCTCTCTCTCTCACGATACGAAAGATTCAGGGCGACGGCAGTGCGAGACCTCTCACCTAAATCCGGCGTCAAAGCCAGTGATTGGCCGGCGGAACAACGGAGCAAGGTGGTGGTGAGCGGCGGCCAAAGCAAAGTTCAGATTTGAGGGGCTTAGGTGAGAGATTTAGTGCGAAACCGAGGTCAAAAGGGAGCTGGGTTCGTGGTTTTTCCGGTGAATATTCGTCTAGACGGCCGGTGATGAAGGTAAGTACTAGTTTTGTTCTGGGTTTGGAGTTTGATTTGGGTGATTGGTGGGGATGTTGTGGCTGCGATGGTAAAGGGGCAGGGGCTGGGTTTGGTTGACTAGTTGTGGTGATTGCGGTCGTTGCAGTGATGTTGGTTGTATGTACTGGTGATGGTGAATTATTGGTTTGACTGCGGTCGAGGTGATGATGAATTTGGGGCTGATTGTTGAAGATTTGGAGTTAGCAATGGAGGCGGTGAAGGGAGCTGTAGTTGATGGTGGCTGCTGTTTGGTGGTGATGGTGATGATGATTCCTGTGTGTGTGAAATTTGAGCTTTGCAGATTGTAAAGTGTGGTTCGAAGTGGGGTGATGGAGGTTCTGCAGGTGGGTCGCAGGTGATGATGGTGGAAATGGGTGGTGGCTGCGTTGGTGTTGATTGGTGATGATGATGATGATCTGTGGCCTGCATTGGGTGGGGATTCTTGGTGGTGATGAGGTTGGTGATGAATGGAGCTTAAACAAAGGTTGGTGCTTGGTTGTGAGATTTTGTTCCGCTCGTGGTGAATTGCAGTCGGCAGAGGACTCAATATGGAGGTCCGTGGATGGTGATGCTGCAGGTTCGGTGAATGAAGGTGGATTGGCTGTAGAGGTGTTCACATGGTGATGATGGAGCTGCTGAAACCACGAGTTTGTTGGTTTAGGTAGTGGTTTGGTTGTTGCTTGGCTTGTGATGGTTTGAGTGGCGGCAATTGATGGTTATGACGGAAGGCAGTGGCCGGCTTGAAGTTGGTGATTACGGTGGCTGGGCAGTAGTGATGTGGCTTTGCAGTATGGCTGAGTTCGAGGTGGAGGGGAGGAATAGGAGTGTATATTCTGTGAACTGTGCATCATGTTTTGGTAATTTTGTGGCATTTTTGGTTTTAGGCTATGATGAGGGAATTTTTCAAGAGATTTATGGTTGATTGAGGAGTGATCATGGTTGTGTCCATATAGGGAAAATGGTAAGAGATGGTAGGTTGGAGCTGATCTTCATGATTGAGGAAGGAATTATGGAAATTTAGAATCAACCAAATTGAAGGGAAAACGTGTGAAGAAGAAATAGGAAGAAATGGTGTTAAATTGAATTGGTTATTTGAAATGGAATAAGAGACGATTTATGGATTGGAATTAAAATGGGGCGAGATAATAGAGTTGGAAACTTTGAACTAGAAAATGATAAATTGGATCCAAAATAAATAGAAATTGTGCTTGAATGATTGGGAATAATATTTGGGCTAAAATAGTTTAGATTAAAAATAAATTTAAATTTGGACTTGAAATAATTTGAATTCAATTTATTGAAAATTGGACTTTCAAAAATAAAATAATGGACTTGGGACATCATTTAATAAAATTTGGAATTTGACTAATATTTAACTCAAAATAAATTTAATTTCACTTAAAATAGCTAGACGAAAATGTGTTTAAAAATAAATGGGCAAAGTCGTAGCGACACATTTTAAATAATATTTAAATAAGTCACGAACAATTCTCGGTCACTACAACCCTACCACCTTAAAATAATTTCGTCCTCGAAATTTAAAACTTTCTTGATTCAAAATATTTGGATTCTTTTTCTCAGGTAGTTTCATCAGTACTATGTCTACCCCCATTGAACTTTAAAATAAAGAATGAAACTGGGACAAGTTTAAAGTCGAAATTTGGACTTAAAGATTTAAACGAATTTAAGTTTCTTTTCTTAGAACTTTAAAATAATTAATATGACTAGACGAGAGCGCTGATTTTGAATAATAATCGTTGAGGTTGGAGAGTCGTAGCGACAAGTTTGGTAAAACAAGTCTTTTAAGTTTGAAAATTTCTCGGTCGCTACACAAGTGTATAAATTTCACGCTAAAAATATTGGGACTAGTACACTACGAAATCATATTGAGCTCTTATGCAAAAAGTATCCTCATCGGGATCATGACAAAAAGCAAAAATTACTGAATTTTTGTAATGAATTTAAAATAGTGATCCTTGTGCACAACCTTCCAAGTTTAATCAAAAAGGGGTAAGGGAACAAATTACTAGGTACTTTGTATTATCGGAGTTACCATTTCGACGTGTGGAAGATGAAGGTTTTCAATTCTATACAAAGTATTTTTTCCCAACATTTGTTTTTCCTTCAAGGATGACATTGGCTAGGGATATATACAATCTCTTCCTTGTTGAGAAAAACAAATTAAGGAAAGAGTTGAATCAACATAGAGTTTCTTTGACTACCGACTGTTGGACATCAATACAGAATGTTAGTTATCTATGTTTGACAACTCATTTGATTGATGATGATTGGAAACTTCAAAAACGGATCATAAATTTCATTCAAGTCCCTGGCCACAAGAGTGATATGGTGGGAAAGGAGTTGATTCTTTACCTTCAGGATTGGGGAATTAATAAAATCTTTAGTGCGACTGTCGATAATCCTTCATCCAATGTTTTAGCAATCTTGAGATTGAAAAGTAGTTTTCAAGAGAAGAAACATGGTCTAGTTCTTAGTGGAGAGATGTTGCATATGAGATGTTGTGCTCACATTCTTAATCTCATTGTTTGTGATGGGATAAAAGAAATTAGTAATGTATTTCATCAATTCGTAATGACTTTGTATTATTTAATTATAATTAATAATTTTTTTTATTATATTCTTATTAGATAATGGATCGTGTGTAACAACTGGAGATATGACACTAATAAACATTAACTGAGACTCTGAGAGATTGGACATATGCCATTATTTTTTTTAAGTGAATGTGATTTAAATTGTAAGTTTTTCCATGAAAGCAGTGGATGGTTTGGAAGTAAAGAAAAATTATTTGTCAACTAATTAGATTTGAGAAAATTGCATCTA
Source organism: Ligustrum vulgare (assembly GCA_963555705.1). NCBI lineage: Eukaryota > Viridiplantae > Streptophyta > Magnoliopsida > Lamiales > Oleaceae > Ligustrum > Ligustrum vulgare. The sequence goes on from OY743175.1 coordinate 13,117,054, forward strand.
ATTTCTGTCCGTGTTTGCACTTTACAGGAATTATTTTGGATAGGCTTGCTTTGCTGGACATATTTATTTTATTTTTTTGCTAAACTAGACAGGCTACCTTTAATGAACAGATTGCCTTTTTGCTAAATTGTTGAGTGTTGACTGAATTTTTCATTATGTATTAGATTCAGTAGTGAGTATTAATGCTTAAGCATGTAATTTTTTGCTATATATAGTATATATTGTTTTCTTGGATCGATGTTTTAACTCAAAATTCTAGACAAATATATATTCAGAAACTTATTCAAAATGTATCATTTTGTTTTGTTAGTAAACCGCAGTTTGAAACCGCACCAAACCACAAAAAAAAGGTTTGGTTTACAAGATAAAATGGTTTGGTTTGAAAAAATCCCAACCCGTTTTTAATGGTTTGGTTTGGAATTTTGTCAAAAATCGCCCAAACCAAACCGTGTTCACCCCTACCCGCCACCACGTCGCTTCACATCTCCCTATCGGCGGTGACCTCTTGATGCGAACCCGGGAGGGGGTCCGCGTCGTAGCTCGCGGAATAACGCTTTGGAAAGTTCCGAATCCAGGTTGGAACGGACGATAACAATGCAACCCCAACCTCACAATCAAGAACCAAGGGTATATTAAACCCAAGACCCATTATGATGCGGAGATAAGAACCACAAAGGGGGAACGCCACAAGGAATGTCCAGATCCTTGATAAGTTCATTGTTTAAAGGGAAAATCTTCACCTTTAGAGAGAGTAAAAACACTCAATATATTTTTCATTCATAAAAAATCTTCTGTTTTTACATTGAATAGAAAAGCATATAAATAGGCAAAATAAACCCGAGTCGCTAACTGACTCTGAATAGAATTCTAATTATGTTAAAATAGCTAAAATAACTAAAATTACCAAAATTGGAAAAGAATTAAAAACCAATAAAGGAAATACAAATCAACTGAAATACTAAAAATCCCGAAAATCTGATTCGCGCCGCTTACGGCCGTAAAAGTCGGACTTACGGCCGTAAGTCCTTCTCTGATCAAAATGTCTCAATATTAGTTACGGCCGTGAAGATTGATGTTACGGCCGTGAAATTCCATGTTACGGCCGTGAGAACCAAAGTTACGGCCGTAAACGCTGTTCTGCCCAAATTGTGCACTGATAATGTTACGGCCGTAATTATGAAAGTTACGGCCATAAAAGCCCTTCTGCCTTGATTTCTGACCCTTTGACGTGATTTGAATCTCAACTCGAGTCCAACATGAAGCTTGTTCATTTTCCTATGTAGAGTATTGTTGAATTGCCCGTATCTTGATTTCTCATTTTTGACGCCTTTTTCGGATCACATCACCTCTCCTCCTTGCAGCATCGCCGACCACTTCCGGTGGCTTTTGCTACCTAATACCTTTCCGATCCAAAATTTTTGGCCCAAAATTAATTTTCTTCTCCAAATCATATTTGAACAAGAAAATCAATTTTCTCAAAAGTTAGATAAAAAGAAAAATTAATTCAATCATATTGAATTCATCAAAGAATTAAACAAATACTAACAAGTAACAAGGTAGACTCTGATACCACTGTAAGGTTTCGGGTCATACATGCACAATGAAAATTAAACAGAAATTGAAACCATAGTCCGAATCAACCTTGCACTTAGATAGAGTTTGTGATAAAGATGATACCTTTGATAAACGTCGTGAATCTGAAATTTGAAACAGGAGGTACAATCTTGTCACCATCAGCTGTCCAATTGTCCAGCCTCTAATAGAAATCCATACAGCGAGTTGAATCTGGAACCCCATCAATCTCCAACTATTGGAATGGATTTGAGAGAATTGATTTTTCTCTTTGTGCTAGCAAGAGAAAAAATCCTAGCTTGAAAAACGACTCTCTTGATTCTCTTACAACTAAACCTAGTTCTTGTAGGTTTAAGTAATACCCTAATTAGGGTTAAGATAGCGGGCTTGGGCCATTCTTGTCCAACAAGTAACCCAAGTCCGGTCTAACCAATTGGGCTTGGACACTATTCCAACACATTTATAAGACCCCGACCTGAAGTGTTAGAAGGTGAAAATCTTTCCCTAGGTTAAGGACAAGTAAGTCTAGAAGACTACCAACTTACTAGGGGTAGACTTAGGAGAGAGACAAGGTCGAATCCTAGATACGAAATCTAAATTTTATTGATTTTTCCTTAGCTTCAGGTGAAGAGTTAGAGGTTGAAGAACCATTGACATACAAAGAAGCCATAGAGGGTCCTTAGTCTAGAAATTGGATAGAAGTCATGAAGGAAGAAATGAACTCTTTGATAAGAAATGAAACATGGAAGCTTGTTAATAAATCTTAAAATCAAAGAGTTTTTCATTGTAAATGGGTTCACTAGTACAAAATAACCTTTAAAAATTATAAATTTGCATCGCTTTTAGAAAAAATCGACGCCTATTAAAAACGGGGTGACAATTTTGTAAATAAAATTTAGGAAAAGGCGTCGGTTTTAAATAAAAACCTTCGCGGGAAGCCGCACCTCATCAAAGGCGTCGGTTCTTTTATAAGAACCGACACGTAAACATAAGGTTTACGCGTCGGTTCTTATAAAATCGACGCGTATACATGATTTTTAGGCATCGATTCTCATAGAACCGACGCCAATACCTTTAGGCGTCGGTTCTTATGTAAGAACCGATGCCTAAAGGTTAATATTTCCTCACCCGCGCGTGGTATTCTCTCCATTTTCTATGTTCACACATACATGAATGTCCGTACTCTCATTTCTCTTCACTCTCTTCACACATTCCGTCCACCTCCACTCTTGGCCTCCAACCCGCCACGCGCCACCGCCGTCCTCTTCACACATTCCACCCAACGCCACTCTCGGCCTCCAACCCGCCGCACACCGCCGCCGCCCTCTTCACACATTCCGTCCACCACCACTCTTGGCCTCCAACCCGTCGTTGCCTCCACTACCCCTTCCACCACCACCACCAAGGTAATATTTCTAACAAAATCAATTAACTAGTATGTGTGTGTGTTATATTAATCACATTTTCAATTAGTTAATTGATTTTGTTAGTTTGTGGTTGATTTATGATTTTATATGTTAATTGGTTTGAATTTATTATTTATTAATTAGTATAGTGTGAATATTAGTTTGAAATTGTTGATTTTTAGTTAACTAGCAGATGAATACATTGCAATTTTTTCATTATTGGAGTTTTTATTGAAATTGTAGAATGTTAATTTATGAAATCTTAGTAGATGTATATATTGCAATATTTGTATTAATGGAGTTAAGTTATGAAATCTTAGCTTGAATTTTTAGGAATTGGGGAATGGATTTTGGATTAATTATGGAGTAGTTGATGATGTTAAAGTTTGATCGGAGTTGTGTTTGAGTTTTGAATATGTCAAGGTTGAAAGTTTTTGTTTTATTGTGATATTTTTGATTCCTCCTATAGGTTAGTTAAGTCCAATTTATAGGGGAGATTCTGGCAAAATTTTTGTAGGATTTTGTAAGTAAAAAATGAAAATTATAATTTAATGTGATTTTTACTAGTACAAAATTGACCATATTAAATAAATAACTAGACATAATACAATCATCCTAGTAAAATTTAGAAGTCTCCAACCTAATAAATTATCGTATTTGATTTCAATTATTAATATATAGTTGGTTTAAGGTTCTATCATGAAAAAACTAACTCAAAACTAATAATTTATTTAATTATATCTTCACATATAGGTCGTTAGTTATGAATCGGGGTTTGATGTTTGGCAAGCGTAATATACATGAATATGTAAAAGGGATTGAAGAGTTTATGAAATGTGCAGAGGAACACATGAGAGAGAAAGGTGAAACAATGATATTGTGCCCTTACTGTGATTGTAAGAATCTGAGAAAGTTTTGCAGTTTTGAGCAAGTGAAAAGCCATTTGATTCGTCGCGTGTTTAAGGAAAGTTACACACGATGAATATGGCATGGTGAGAATATGCTTCCTAGGACGAGCGCTGGTGAGGATGATGGTGGTCAGTAGGAGAATAATTCGAGCAATATTGGTAAGAATGATGTGTAAAATGACGAGAATGATATGATACACGAAATGATGGGTGATATACAAGGGGAATTCATTGAAAAGTCTCATGTATTTGATAGCTTGTTCAATGATTCTGAGAAGCCTTTGTTTCCTGGTTGTAATAAATTCACAAAATTGTCTGCTGTGTTGAAATTGTATAACTTGAAAGCAAACAATAGGTGGAGTGATAAGAGTTTCACGGCATTACTGGAACTTTTACGAGAGATGCTTCCGAAGGATAATGGGCTTCCTAGTTCAATATACGAGGCAAAGAAATTGTTGTGTCCGATGGGTATGGAGATTGAGAGGATACATGTATGTCCAAATGATTGTACATTGTATTGAAATGAGTACAAGGGCTTGCGTCTGTGTTTAAAGTGTGGGGCATTACGGTACAAGTGAAAGAACATGAACGATAATTGTGAGGATAAGAAAAGTCCTCCGGAAAATGTGTTATGGTACCTACCTGTAATACCAAGATTTAGACGTTTGTTTGCCAATGCAAAGGGTGCAAAGAACATGTGGTGGCATACTGATGGGAGGAAAGTAGATGGAAAACTAAGACATGTGACTATTCTCCTCAATGGAGGAACATTAATAGATTGTTTCCTGAATTTGGGGGCGAAGATAGGAATCTTAGTCTTGGAATATGTACTGATGGGATGAACCCACACATTAACATAAGTAGTCGACATAGCACTTGGTCAATTCTTTTGATGATTTACAATCTTCCTCCTTGGTTATGTATGAAGCGCAGGTATATCATGTTTTATTTGTTAATATCAAGGCCTAAACAACCGGGGAATGACATAGATGTTTACCTAGCCCCACTAATTAAAAATTTAAGACTGTTGTGGGATGAAGGCGTGTCTGTGTTTGATACATATAGCCAGATGAATTTCACCTTATGTGCTATGATTTTCTGTAGTGTAAATAATTTCCCACCTTATGGTAACTTGTCTGATTATACTATCAAAGGACCTAAAGCATGTCCCGTTTATGAAGAAGACATGATTGATCTTTGGTTGAAAAACTGTAAGAAAAATGTCTTTATGAGTCATAGAAGATTTCTCCCAGTTGACCACCCTTACCGAAAGAAGAAAAAGCCAGTCAATGGAAAAATCGAGGCTCGAGCAGCTCGCTTACCGTTAACAGGAGGTGAGGTATATGAACGAGTTAAAAATATTGATATTTTATTTGGAAAACCTTTTAAGCATCTTCAGAAGAGTCTTTGGAAGAAGAGGTCCATATTTTGGGATCTACCTTATTGGCAACATTTATCGGTAAGGCATAGTCTTGATGTAATGCACGTGGAGAAAAATATTTGTGATAGCATCATTGGGACATTATTGAACATTTAAGAAAAGATGAAAGATGGTATCAAAGACGAAAGATGTTGCTAGTGATTTCTCCTCAGAAGCATACGGTGTACTTCTTGGATTCAGTTGCTGCATCGAAGCGTGACATTGATATCAAGCCAATATTGGACACGTAAGTAATTATTTCCTTGATCATGTTTTTCGTTTATAAGTGGATAAGTTAGGATAATTTTTATGAAGTAATTGTGGAATTGTAGTGAAATTGATTGTGGAGTTGTGGTGAAATTGATTGTGAAGTTGTGGTGACGTTGATGCATTTATGTTGTGATTGTTGAGAAGTTGTGATAGTATTCTATAGTAGGGTCTCTCTACAGGTTGGATAAGTTCAATTTATAGGGGAGACTATAAAAGATTTTGTAGAAAATTTGAGTCTAATTATTATTTTGTAACTTGTTCATATAAATTATTAAAACTTTAGGGCTATCAAAATGTATTGGGTATGTGGAGGCTTTAGGACAAAATGAATACAACGTGAAAAAATATAAAGGCACGAGAACGCAGATTTAAAATTTATTATAGATATTTGAATTATTTCAATATTTTATTTAGTTTAATTATTAATGTTCGTTTACAATTTGAGAATTTCAGTGTCCTCAGCAACCTAGGGGTTCTGAGTGTGACTATTACGTTATGAGAAATATGTATGAGATAGTCACATAACACTTTCAACTCGAGTCGTTAGAAAAGGTATAAGTTAGAAGAATGAGAATTTTTAATTATGACTTTATATTTTATTAACAAATAACTAATTGTTCATTTTAATTTGTTGTAGACATTAAAAGAATACTAATCAACGGAGGAAATCGTAGAGATTCAAAACTTATGCGCAAAATACTTCGTTGATGTGTGTATGTAAATCTTTTTCATTCAAACTTCATTTACATATTTGTATAACAAATTAGCAATCTTGAAAATATAGTTTTTTTTTTTATTTAATTTTATTATGAATATGTCGATTATATATATATTCGATGACGATATATTTGGTGATGTGTATGTGGAGAATGTTCAGGTGATCACAAGCCACATTCAGGTGATTGCACTTGTAGTGACATAGGTCATTGCAGGTCATGACTTCTATCTGTACTAGTGGTTTATAAAATCAAAGAATGTGTTAGCCCTAATGATCCTCCTTGATAAGGTTATGTTAGTGGCTAGAGATTTTAACCAAATAGAGGGTACTAATTATAATGAGGTATTCTCACCTATAATCAAGTATAAGACCGTTAGAGTGATTTTAGCATTATTTTCTTAAATCAATTGGGAATTAGAGCAATTGAATGTTAAAATCGCTTTTCTTCACGTGGATCTTTAGGAGGTAATTTATGTGTTTGAAGTGAAGTGTAATAGTGAGATATTTGCTTTCTTAAGAAGTATTTATATCGGCCTAAACAATCTCCCAGTGGTACAAGAAATTTTATGCTTATATGATTGGACTTGGCTTTAGTAGAAGTAATTCTGATACTTTTTGTACTTTTAGAATCTTTAATATGATAGTAACTTTTTTGCTGCTTTATGTTGATAACATGTTGATTGTATATGATAAAAAGTGGAAATAATCAAGATGAAAAGACTTCTTAAAGTTGAATTTGACATGAAAGACCTAGGGACCACTAAGAAAATCTTAGGCATGGTTATTAAAGGAGATATGAGCATGAATAATTAACTATTACTCAAAATGGCTATCCAGAAAAGATAATTGTAAGACCGCTTTTCATTTTTACATGCAATTTTAAATTTCACGTAATATTTACGTTAATGTTATTATAAATTATAAATTTATGATCTTTAATGTCTATAATTTGAATTAATTTGTAGTGGAAGGACTTGGACACCGTTTCGATCAATGTGCCAATTAGAAAGTTTATAAATTGTTCACGTGCAATTTTATGTGATTAATTGTTTTATTACCTAAGCATGCTATAATTTCTATTTGATTAAGTTGTAAGTGACCTAAATTGTGTTAAATTAAAATTGGGGAAAGTTTGGTGGTAATTGTAGACTAAATTGAAGTTATGGACCTACCTATGTGCATGGGGAGAGTGAGGGACTAAAATACAAATTTCGAAAGTTAAAATTTAAAACCCTACCCTATTCCCGAACCCGGATCTCACTCTCTCACCCGATACTCTCCCCTGCCTCTCTCACTCTCAGTTTCTTTCCCCCGTCTCTTGTCTCTCTCGCCACACACAACCTGCCGCTCAACTCTCTTGGTTACTCCCTCTTGGCGACGTCGACTGCTGCTCACCTCGCCACCGACCACTACCTTGGTAAGGCCACACCCCGTCCATACTCGATCACGCACAAGCACCCACGCACACGAACCTGCACACACGGTTTACACACAACACACGTAGTTAAATATATTGATTTGATGTATATATAGGTGTGCAATTTTCACAATGGGTTTTCAGATTTCGATAATGGAAGATTTAGTTTGGTTAATTGATATTTTTGGTTTAATTATAAGATTTCAATTGTGAATTCAAACTTTGAATAATAATAATAATAATAATAATAATAATAATAATAATAATAATAATAATAATAATAATAATAATAATAATAATAATAATAATAATTTGTATATATGTATATTTTGTATTTATTTTTCGGATTTGGATTATTGTTTACTTCCAAAATTGTTAATTGGAATTTTGGGTAATTTATAGATATACATATGTATGTAAATTCAGGTTTAGACTTAGTGTAAATTTCGAAGCTTAATTGTTAATTTTCAGATTTATGAGATTTTTAGAACTTTAATTTGAAATTTCAGATTTTTAAATGATGAAGTTGTTTAATGAATTATCCGTTAGTTGAATGTTGTTTTAAATTGGAAAAAAAAAAAATCAAATTTAGGATTTCAAGTAATGAGGTGGTTTTAATTGAATTTTAGTGTATATTGTTGACTTATAGTTGCTATTTTCAAAATTCCGAAATTTATGAAATTTGTAGTTGGTTAACTGTTCGGGTAAAATTTGAATAAATGGTGAATTTTAAATTTATGAATAGTTAGAATGCTAATTGGAATTGTCTTTTTGAAATTTAAGTTGCGATGAATATTCTGTAGCTTTGACCTTTGTGTAATTTGATAAATTAGATTTCAATTTTTGTCATAGAAGTTAATTTCTTATTTTGAATGTAGTATGGTCTGTATTTGACATAGCTTAATTCTATTGGGTTTTGAATTGTAAGTCACATGGAAGTCTCAACCTCATTTAGGAGTTTTAAGTGTGATGTTTTGAACTAAAAGTATATTTTATTAAATGAATGGATATAAATTAGGATTATTGGGCACATTGATGTCACGGGCAATCGAGCCTCCTCCACTTGCAAATCTAGACAACGGTAAATATTAAGGATGTCAAGTAAGTAAACTTCCCCCATTTTCATAGATGTTAATGTAAATGTGAAATGTGTAAATGACTGTTTGCAAGTTACTTACTTTGATGAATTTCATTTACTTTATGAAAGTATATATTATTAAGAAGAATGTTCAAGCATGCACGTTATCATGTCATTGCATCATCAAGCATGCATTGACATCGAAATTGGGAAGTCAAACGTTTTTAAATGAAAGAAATGTGTCAGGTGCAAGTTTGTTCAAAAGTTAAGTATTCCAATTTTTTAAGAAAGAATGGGTGTACTTCTAGTCCATGAAAGATGTGAGTGTGAAATGGGGCGGGGGGACCGACATACCCGAATTAAGTCGCTTTGCGACGGAATGTTCAATCATTTTACAGTGGACTGTTAAATCACTTTGCGGTGGGAAAGTGAATGTTAAACTGCTTTGCGGTGGAAATGTGAATGTTAATCTGGTTCTAAATAAGAATTGACCACTGTTATCTGATTGACTAGAAGATACACCAAGTGAGCCCACGATGAAAATGAAGTGAAAGTTTTGAAATGTTAAGTGAAAATTTTGAAAGTTCTGGAAAGTAAAGTAAATGGGGATACATATATTGAATTTTTAAAGTATTTCATGTCTTAAGCATCCATTACATGCATAAAATTTACTTACTGAGCTTTAACTCACCACAATCCCTCCCCAATATTTCAGGTGATGAAAGTTAGATGAGACGAGGAGAGGACTTGTTGATAGAGTCGGCAGTACCCGAAATTTGTTATTTTCTTCAAAATTTAATTAAGGAATTTTCATAGGTTTTCATTGGGTATTCTTTAATCTTTCATTCTTTAAATGATTTTGGTTGGAATTAGTTTAAATAAGTTATGATACTTCTAGTATTGTTTATATTATCACTTATTTCTCTAAATTGTTGTTTATTGATATAAAATTTTGTGTGGAGGAGTTGAGATTTATTTTGGAATAGTGTGGTGATGTGGGAGTTGATATAGAATTGCGGTTGCATGTTGTATATTGAATGAGTTTAGATTTATACTTTTAAAATGATTATGATGTCTCTTTACAGGTTGGTTAAGTCCAATTTATAGAGGAGACCCTGCCGAAATTTCTATAAAATTTTATAATAGAAAAATGAAAATTTTCATGCTTTAAATGATTTATTTCCGCATATAATGTGAATGGAAGTTAACACGCCTAGGTTTTAGATTCTAAACTTGGGGTGTTACAATAATAACCAAATTTGGCAAAAAACAATCAAAATGTGTAAATGTTCCTTTGGCGGGGCATATGATTTTATCTTCTTCTCAATCATCTAAGGCGGATGAAGAAAAGAGAAAATATACAATATACCTTATGCTAATGCTTAAGGATGTCAACGAGCAGAGTCGAGCCAGATCGCGAGCCGACGATCAAGGTTCAAGCTTGTAGGGGACGAGCGTTTTTTGGCCCGAGTCGAGCCAAAGCTCAACTAAATTTTTTAGGCTCGACTAGAGCTTTCGGCTCGGGCTTCTTCCACTAGAGCCAAACCCGAGTCGGGTTGGCCCGTATATATATATATATATACATGTGGCAAATGAGTTGTATTTAGTTAAAAATATAATGCACTCAATAAATTTAATACAAATATAAAATAAAAAAAAATTTATAATGCACCTAATAAAATGAATAAATGTAATAAAAATATCAACATGGGCCAATTTTGGCCCGCCACACAAGTCTGCTCATAGGGCAGGCGACCAGCCTTGGCTTGATCCTCTGAACCACTAGCCGAGCTTTCCTTGAGCTTTTTGCGGGCCAAGCCCGAGCTTTCCAAGTCGACTAACTTTTTTGACACCCCTACTAATACTATAGGATCTCTGATATATTCTATGACTACAACTAGGTCAAATTTAGCATACTCTATTAGATTAATAGGTAGATTTATGGTTAATCCAGGGAAGCCTCATTGGGCTGGATTAAAATGGTTATTAAGATATATTTAGCTGGTACGTTAGATATAAGCATGTATATGAATATAAATATGATAGATTAGGCTTACATGATTATATTCATTCAAATTTTGTTGTTGGTTGTGATCAAAGAAAATCCACTACAGTATATTTCTGTACATTGGGTTATTGTTCTATATCATGGAAATTATAATTTCAATCTTTAGTTGCCTTGTCAAGCACCGAGGCCAAATATGTTGTTATAACAGAAGCGGTAAAATAAGTATGTGATTAAAAGAAATCAAGACGTAGACATCTTTCATTATACCTAACATTTGCATAGAGATAATCAAAGTGCATTAATGTTAAGTAAAAGTCCAGTTTATCATGAAAGATGTAAACATATTAAAGCTAAGTATCATTTTGTAAGGGAAAAATTAAGTTCAGGTGATCTAAAATTGTATAAAATTCCAACTTATAGTAACCTTGCTGATATGGGTACTAAAGATTTTTTTGTTGTTAAATTTAAGTAATGTTTGAACAAATTAAACATTGATGGGTTAGTTCTTCTTTTGCGTGTGGGGAAGGTGATGATATTATGAAGTCCTAAAATATTGATAAAGTCTTGCAATCAAAGGGAATAGGGGAAGGTTGGTGATCCAATATGGAGAATTGTATGAATTAAATGTGTTACCAACTTGTTTTTTAAATTGAGGGCATTTTAGTTCTTTTATGTTTGGTATTTTTGTTACCATGGCTTTGGCTCCACTTTATATTAAATGTTGGGAATGTATCACCAATTCTCTCTCTACTTAATTAATTCTGCATGAACTTTTGATATTCAAGAAATAATTGAGCAAACAAGAAAATAAAAATAAAGAAATAATTGAGCAAATAAGAAAATAAAAATAACAATGCAAAATTTGGACCACCAAAACTTTTTTCACTATATAATAAATTGTTACAATTATATCGCCTTTATAACTCACCAACCTCAATCCCACATATTACAGATAAAATACTAAAAACGAGTTTCTATCATACAAAAGTTTCTATACTTTAATTTACTCTACAAAGAGTTGCAACAAAATTTTCTATCTTTAGTCACATATATCGGTCACATATATTTGGGCTCTTCAACACACATAAATATAGGTCTAATATTACTTTAGAATATGTAGAATTCGTGCCCAAGAAAGTTTTCTTGTTGAATTAGAATCAAACAAATGAGGAAAGAAAATAACAAAAATATTCGGCCCAAAATTACTCCAGAGCGATCGCCCTTCATAAATTGGCGATTACTTGGTTACTTGCGGCGTCTCTTCCTTCTCCATGGCCAAAAAAAAAAAAAAACTTAGTTGACGTTCTATTTGTATTTTATTTTGTATTTTCATTTTCGAAAATGTTTTGTGTTTCCTATTTTCATTTTTCTTTTCAAATTTGCTGAAAACGCGTTTGGTTTGTCATTTCTTAAAACTGTTTTTGAAAATGAAAAGGTGGAAAACACGTTCTATTTGAAATTTTACAGAATATTACTTAAACTATTTTTAATTAATTTGCTTGCAGAATACTACTAGTTCAAACTCAAATTTCCTTTCACAATACACTGAAAACATTGTTACATGCAACACACTAATGTGAGCATTAAGAGTCTATATTAATACAGATTGGTCAGGTTTGGGATTGGAGAAAACTCTAGTTCTATTAAAATTCAGAAAATGCAAGTTCTTTCAAAACCACCAGAGTCCATTTATCAGTGCATTTTTTTTGAAATATAACAACAAGAATTCTCACTTAATTTTTTTTTTTTTTTTTTTTTGTAATGTTGATATTGAATTCAATAAAACTTTATTTAAGCTTAGTTCCAAGTTAGGATAATTCTCCAAGAAAAAAAAAATTTCTTTATTTAGGCTTAGTTCCAAGTTAGGATAATTCTAAAAAAATAATAAATAAATAAATAAATAAAAATTTTATATTAAGTTTAGTTCCAAGTTAAGATAATTCTTTAAAAAAAAAAAAAAAAATTCCCAAAACGCGTTTTCCGCGTTTTGGACATTTTTTATTGAAATACACACAAAAAGTCCAAAACGAGGTTTTGGGCGTTTTGCATTTTGTGTACAATTATTTTTTTCTTCCAAAATGCGTTTTCGAAAATGATAAAGAGAACACGTTTTTAACGCTTTTCAAAATAAAATCAGAAAACGACCACAAAATAGTAAAGAGAATAGAACCTTAGGTTTTATCAATTTAACTAACGGGCCAACTTCAAGCCCACTCCACCATGACCCAAAACCTAATTCCAAAAGAAATAGAAATTATTTGGGTCTAAAAGTAAACTGAACTTGGAGATATATGCTACATGCATATAACTCATGTAGAAATACAAATTTTGCATTTTACAAATTTTGCATTTTATATATATATATATATATATATATATATATATAGAGGAATGAGGAATATTGTAGGCGTGAGGAATATTGTAGGCGGGCCTGCGCGTTTGGGATGTCGGTCGATTTCAACTATTTTGGGTTGCATTATTAGTTTTATATCCACCAAAAAAATATGCGAGTTTTTACTGAAAATATTTGTATTTTAGGTACAACATTTAGTACCAGGTATATTTCCTGAATGCAGTAGTGTTCTTCTAAGTTGTTCAATTTATGGATGATTACTTTGTTTCAGCACAAAGGAAAAATTTCTTATTACTGTAACTCCCTTGCAGAACAGTGTTGAAGAGCTGTGGTAAAGGATTTATTTTTGCTAAGGTATAGCCTTTTAGTGTAACATATCCAAGTTTGGTGAACATAATTAGAAGCATTATTGTAACATACATGATTACCAAGGTAAAATTACAATTAGTTTGACGCTAATAAAATCAATTCAAAATCAAAACTCATCTTATATTTTTTTTATAAAGAAGAATAATAAGAGGAATATCATAGGACTTGAGATCTGCTGCCAAACCTAATGTACGTACACAACATGAAACCAGTAAATATCCATTACTATATAGTCATAGTCATTCTTCCGTGTACCCAAAAATATATTTTTAAAGCCCTTTTCTTATCCATTAATTAATATAATTGTCGTTTATTTTGCAACTTGTGTTTCTGTTTGGCAACTAAAAGGTGTTTAAAAACATGTATTTTATGTTTTCTAGGTAAGATGTGCGGTTGAAAATTGGAGAAAAAAAAAATATGTGCGATTAAAAATTGGTTTGAGAAATTGTGTAAAAAAAAATACGTGTTTCTTTCATATTTACCTAGACGCTAAATTTTGGGAGATAAGTAGTTGACAAGAATATTGACCATTATCCATGGTACAGTCTTGATATCGCTATGTGTGAATCCATGCCGCTATCGGCAAACACTTTCTATTAGTTATAAATCATCATATCAAATGCGAACCCTGGCCATTGTCAGGGAGCATTTATAGGCTTATGGCTGATCAAGAACATAAAAAGTGGACGCACGAGACACGTGAATGAAAAATTACTGAACAAGCATACTTTTATTTGTTTCCACATGCTATTCCACATCAGAAAAAATCATATTAAAGCACGTGTGAATAACAATGATAAACTTCTTAAACATAACTCCACTAACAATGAGTGAAATACACATAGTAAGGTGAATAAAATTTGAAAACACAATAGATTGTAGAGAGAGAGAGAGAGAGAGAGATAGAGAGAGTGAGTGTGAGTGATTTGAAAAACTGAATTAGCCTTTGTTTGAATCTATATATATATATATATATATATTTTCAATCGTATTCAATCTCAATCATTTATTAAAAGTCAAGCTCATAATATTTGATTTTTCAATTAAATCTCAATCATCAATTCTCTTAAAAATTACTGTTCATTTCAAAAAAAATTCTTTTTAAACAATATCAAACACACACTTAAAATAATGACTTCTCTCCTAGCTAACTCTTGCTCAAAGAATTCAGTAAGTTTAGGTAGGTAAAACCCTTGTTAGGTGAGAGAAATTTGTTCATCTCAATTTCGGGGTCAGCAAGTGTCACAATTTTAAAATGTCAGGAAAATGAGTGCAACAAATAGTAGATTGAGACAAGAGTATTGAACTTACAAAAAGGTTGATGACTCATGTGTAACTTATCCAAATGCTAATCCATCATTTACCTTTGCACATTGGAGTGTTCGGTTTGCTCATCAATGAGCTATTTAAATTTCAATTTAAATTACATAATTTTTTAAATTACTTTTTAATCATTCACATTTTCTCTCTTCCAATTTTTAACCACATATTTTACCTAAAAATACCAAAATATCTTCCCTATCCTCATTAAGTAGCCGCCGAACACTAGTTCTTGAAGTGGGCACTGGGCACCACACTCATGTTTTAGTCTAACGAATTTCTAACATGAGCTCAGCCTTCTATAGTATATATGAGCATAGCCAAATGCAAGATATTTTTTTGATACAACATTATAACATTATTAATTAACTAAACTTTAAAATATAAAACTAAAGGAGGAAACAAATTCACATACTGTCAATAATTTCTTTGGACAGAAAAGATAACTTGAAATGGACAAGTTGTTTTGTTTTTTAGCGGCTGCGCAATTGAATCTTGCGCGCCCCGACATGCTGATCCAAGGGATAGCATTATATGTTTGATTTTGATGGAACCACTTGTCAGTGGCTAGATTACAATCATCCATATTTGATTAAGACTACTTTGAAACACATTAAGCCTCTGTTCGACGGCTATGTAGTCGTTATTTTTTTGTTTATTTATTTTTTCGAGATAGAATTTATGATCGAAAAGTAATTTCTAAAAATGTGTGTGGTTAAAAAGTAGTGTTGAAAATTGTGCTGATTATAATTGTTTATTATAACACAATTTCCAAACACATTGTAAGTTGACATTTATTGTAGTGACCGAGAATTTTCGTGATATATTCAAATAGATATTTTTATTTTAAAAACGTGCCGCTTCAACTTTGCCCATTCATTTATTTATTTTTAAATTCGTGTTCGTCTAGCCAATTAAAAGAAATTAAATTTATTCTTAGTCAAATTTCAATTTTCATCGATAGTGTTTTCCAATATCACAATTTATTTTAGGGTTACGTACACAAATAGACAACTTTAATTAGCTTATTTTTAAATATCATGTATTTTGAAACATATTTGAACAATATAAAACATATTATCAAAATCAGGTAAAATATGGATGGCTGAAAGAAGAAGAAACACCAGCATGCTCTCTCTCTCTCTCTCTCTCTCTCTCTCTCTCTCTCAATCTCACCCCGTCAACCACCATCGAAACACTTAAAACCACCACCCGAGATGTCAAACCAGTGGCTACAAAATTCCCCAACCTCCTAGTCCTCCTCCAGCAGTAAATTAACATCTTAACGATCTCCTACAGCTCATGAATTTACCTATTAAAATTGCTTCTCAATTCCCAACCCTTCCACTTTCTGATTCTCCTAGATGTTTAATTTTATCGATGAAAGGTTCGCCATGGATGGAGTCGGATGTAGATATAGTTGGTGACTTTCGATGAACTATAATCTGAAAAATTTAGCTAGGCATGACTTCCTTACATTGCCCTTGCCGCTTCATCGTAAATAGAAGCAGCTTAAATTGCGTTGCCAAATGTGCCCAACCACAATGACATCCCCCCCCCCCCCCATGTGGCTCCCTAATTTCAAAAACCCATTTACCCCATGTTCTCTTTCTCACCTCTGTACTTGCAACGAGAATTTGCTGGACCTTCTTTACCCTTCATACATCTTTTTTTGATCCACTGGCATGATCATGATCAAGGGGAGTCATTCCCATTTCTAGTTCCACCATTCTTCGAATGCGAAATTTCAGCTTCCACATCTTTCCCTCCGACAATTGCCAACCCAAAAAATCATCTTCCAACCTAATAAGGAAATTAACCGAAGAAAAATCGGAAAACTCATGTTGGGTGTTTTGGTTTTGGCTTTTAGATTAAGTAGCTGTAATTAATTAAAATTAAAATGTATATCTTCCAACCACTTAAGGAAATTACTTACCTGTAGTTTTGGGTTCTTTTGTAAAGCCACTATATGAATTGCAATATATAATTAATTACAATTTTAACTTAACAACTTAATTCCAATTTTGCAATTAATTACATTTGTAACTAATGAATTTGTAAAATATGACAGATTTAATTACTAAAATTAATTGATTTAGTTACATGTTATAATTAAGTACAATTGTAACTTGATTGTGTATTACAAGTTACTCAAAATTTCGCTTTTCTTTTAAAATTGATTGAGTTAGTTACAAACTGTAATTAATGACAACTGTAACTTAATTACATTCTATAATGAATTACAATTGTAACTTAATTTTACATTACAAGATCACTCCAATTTTTTTTCTGAAATTAATTGAATTAGTTAAAAAAGTATCAAAATTAATTATCAAAATCAGGTTTTATAATTAATTACAATTGTAACTTAATTTCAATGTTGTAATTAATTAAAATTGTAAGTTGTAACTTTATTGTAATTAATTACAATTGTAACTTTATTTTAATATAATTGTGCATTACAAGTCACTCGAAATTTCATTTTTTTTAATTAATCGAATTCGTTACAAATTGTAATTAATTACCATTGCAACTTAATTACATTCTATAATGAATTTAATTTGTTAATTGCAATTGTAACTCTATTTCAATTTTATTATTAATTATGATTGTAAATTTATTTCAGTTTTGTTATAAATTACAATCGTAACGTAGAAGGCCTCACCTTTGCCAATTTTACCAACAAAAGTTTCTCTCTGGTCACATTCCACAATCTTGCTCTATGATAAAACCATGCCTTCTAGATCAACAAGTGTTCCCTTCAAGCTCTATGAGAATGAAACATATATTTTTTACATGCCTCTATTTGATTCCATTATTTGAGAAAAAATAGTTTTAAACAGTTTTTTAAAAAGCGTATAAGGCATGTGCTTAAGCTTGATTATTGATCTCGTCAATTCGTCATGGTTCAAGCTTCATCCACACTGTGCATTGTCAAGCTTTTTCGTGCCTAGACTAGCTTAAGTGTGATTCTCGACCTCGCTTCATCACGCTTTATTTTTTTAAAGGCATTGACTTTTTAATAACAATTCGACGCTTTGTCGTTTACCTTTTTCAAATCAAATATGATACTTTTAAAACATTTATCAAAATTATTCTACAAGGCCAGTCGACATAAACTCACCCAATATCAACCCCTCAACCCCATCATTGGATATCCCCACTCCCCACTGTCCTCATTTTCCAATTAACATTAGTGCAAACACAGAATTCTCTCTTCAAGAGATTTTTAAAGACAATGTTTGAAGTGTCCCCATCTACAATACCTTCAATTTGGGAATCCATGAAAAATAATGAGAATGATACATATGTTTTTACTTGAGGTTTACTCATTCTATGAGGAGAATAAATAACACTAAAACGAGTTTGCACTCAAAAAAATTACAGTGGGATTATTTATCCTAAGAATACAAACTAGACATATCTCCCTATCAATGAAGGGCTTTGCATTTCATATATCTGTGCATTTGAAATCCCAAATGTTGGATCAGCAATAAGAACCTCCTCCTGATTTTTTATGTTTGTTGTGTACCTTGGCAAGTGACTATCATCCGCACTTGAAAAACGACCTACAACTTCGACCAATCAGCTTGTCCTACAGTCTCTGAAAAATGCTTCTCATCGATGCAGAATTCAGTGATCTATAGAAGATATTGATATAGCTACTAACTGAAATTGCCCTAAACCTTTCCGTCTGATGAAAGGAGATTTCTCTCCATTTTCGCAACTATAGAAGATGTAGTTTTCTGCAGCTGTAGAAGATGTAGTTATAGAATTCTTGTTTTCGATCGGAGGGAGTTGAAGATCATCAATTCAAACTCGTTCAACAGGATCGGGCTGCAATTGGATTACGCTCAGGCTTTGCTATATTGGATGCACAAAAAGCAAAAAATGTAAGATGGAATGGCGAGAAGTAGTTAAGTTAGGGCTTGACTTCTTAATTATAAATAAATGACTTAAAATTATAATCTGATTTAGTTAAATATTATCAAATGACCAGATTTTAAAAATTTTAAATTCTAAACACATGAGTGGGCCTAATTAACCCTTTATTTTAAGTCCAAGTTTTAATTATATTAAGTCCAAAACTTTACCTATTTTGGATCTAATCTATTTTAATCCAACCCAACTTCTTAAGCCCAAAATGTTATTACCAATCAGTCAAGCCCATTTAAAACCCAATCAATAAATTCTTGGCCCAACTAAATCAACAACTTCTTTCCCAAGTCTTTCCTTACACAACAATACTCAATTCCATGATTCTCACTATTTTCCATAAATCAAAGATTTAACCTAAACTACCATGTTTAACACCTAAATCAACCATTAAGTAGACCCGTCACCTCATTTCCCACAACACACGCACTGAACTTTCAGCAAGGTATTCACCCTCTCAACCTTGATCCAACACATGGATGCTAGAACCAATTCCATCCATCGTCAAGTGAAAATTCAGAGCACAACACCGTACCTAAACCTCAAATTGCACACACACGAATTCAACCACGCAGCACGGCCAAACCCAAAGCACCACCAACAGCTACACCACATATCACCAACATCAATTCAACAGTAAACATAACCACACAACCCGAGCTCGAGATCCCTTCACTGCTCGAATCACCATCACCACTTTCACAGCCAAAAACACATACAAATCAAATTTTGAGAAATCAAATTCAGCATTATAATGCAAAAATCAAAAATCAATTGACCCTCTGCAACTGGTCAATTCCCACTGCACAAGACCAGTACCCAACCACTTCTGTAGCCCAAATCAAGCTTCCACAATCTAAAACTTCAACCACCAACAGTTATCACCGACCTATGGCCGGATTTCACCCATACCATCACCACTGCTGTCCACTTCCATTTCTGACATCCAATCAAAACCCAAAACCAAGAAATAAAACCAACCAAACAACTCACCTCGACCACCGGCCCCTGCTATCAGAGTATAGCCAGAATGCAACTCCAAACCACCGCCTTTTCCTCTCAGTTCGCACACCAAATTTTCCTAGCCTCCTCCTTCTTCTGCCCTACACCCGCCGCCACCACCGCCCTCGAAGGCGACATCACCGTCTGCAAACATCGGTGAAGGCATAATCATTTAATATCGTCCCCTCAGTTATAGAGCAACTTATTTCAGCCCCTATTTTGAAATTAAGTCATTTCAGTCCTTTAATTTTAAAATATTTATCTTTAGTCCCAAGTTTTCAATTGAGTCTATTTCTACCCAATGTTTCTGCTGAAATCTAATTTGGCCAGAAAATTTCTGAGTTGGTCACTTCAGTTCCTAATTTCAATTAATTTCACAAATTAGTCCCCAAGTCTTCAATTGAGTAGAATATGACCCTAAGTTTTGACTAAAATATAAATTGGTCAGGAACTTTCCGGGTTTATCAATTCAGTCCCTAATTTCAATTATTTGCACAAAGTCTCAAATCTTTACACGTTACCATTTTAGTCCGAGCTTTACACTTTTAAATTCTTTCAATTCAACCCTCGAATTTACTTTTATTTACAAAACTTTAATTTCAAGTTTCTAATAGAAATTATTTATTTTAGGGCTAGACGAGGTGCGGGATTTTCAAGAAAACTAGAATAATTTTTTTTCAAGCAAATTCAGAAATATCTTAAGGTAGGTTCATTACTTAAAAAATCTTTTATTTTAAATGTGCAATGTTAAGTAAACTCGTATTGTAAATTTATGCATGTGATTACGCAATTTATGAGAATTAATTTTCTTCGGGCCCATATTCACATGTCTTCGGGCATGGACCAGTTGCCTTCAGGTCGAGATCCACATGCCTTCGGGCCCAGATCCACATGTCTTCGGGCATGAAAATTTATGATTTATGCGACCCACTTGCTTATTGCATGAGAATGAGAATTTATGACTTAAATTGGATGATTATATGTGTTATTTACTGTACAGTTTATTTAATTTGCGCTGAACCTACTGAGTATTTCTTTCGAAATGCTCACTCTATTTTTAACAATTTTTGCAGATTTTGGAGATGGTGGGGAATGAAAGGCAGTGGTGACAAATAATAATGAAGCTATATTTTTAAAGTCACGATTCATGAATATTGTCAATTTATTTATTTGTCGCTATTTTAAATATGAGATTTAAAGTTATGAACATCGTTAATTTAATTATTTGTTGTTACTTTCTTTGAAAGTTAAGATTTTAATGTTTTTATGATTTTATCAAATTAAATTTATTTATTGTTGCAAATTTTCAAATAAATACGATGTTTAGAATTTAGTTTATTTGATTTAGAGGAGAAGTGGCGTCTCGGGTTTCATGGAATTCGGGGCGTTACATTCATGGTAACTTATTCTTCTTAGCTCGGCAACTTCACAGAATAAGTTTTTCGCCAAATTTAGGCTATGTTTGATAACATGGTAGTAGTTATAAATTGATTTATTTACTTTCGATTGATAAACAGTTTATAAACTAGCTGTTTATAAACCATACAATTTTCCAAACCACTTTTTAACCACGTGTATTTTCTATCTCCACTTTTCAACAATACATTTTACCTCGAAATCATAAATAAATCAGTTTATAAACCACTATAATTTTACAAAATGTAGTTTTATGTTTTCGAGGTAAAATGTGATTTAAAAGTGGAGAGATAAAATATGTGTGATTAAAATATGATTCAAGAAATTGTGTTGTTTATAAGTCTTTTTTTGATGTTGATTTTAAAGAGTTTATTTGACGAAATTATTTTTCGAATACTAATTTTTAGGAGCATTTGTGGCTAAAAGTAGAGAATCTTTTATGAATTTATTATGTGTAATATTATTTTATTGATAAATGTGTGGTTAAAAAGAAAATGTAGAAAAATGTGTTTTATTTATAATAGGAACCAAAACAAGGACTTAGAGTGTGTTTGATATAGTTTAAAAAAGGTTTTTTTGAAATGAATAGTGATTTTTAGGAGAATGGATGATAGAAATTTGGTTGAAAAGCCAAATATTGTGGGCTTAACTTTTAATTGATGGTTGAGATTAAGTACTATAGAAAAAAGAGAAAAAATTAATGAAAACTAAACAATGACTAAATTTGTTTATAAATTGTAATGATTGCGTCAAAAAACAAAGGTTTAAAGGCTTGTTTGATACATGTTGCACCCGCAACTACTCTTACGCAAAATATAGGACTCCACTATACTTTACGTGATCATTAAGTTTTTACAAATATTTAATTGGGTCAAATCTTTAAGTATTCACGAAAATATATCGTTATGATTTATGTGATCTTTAAGTAATCACAAATCTATAAAGCATTATTGTATGTTCACATCCGTTATAAAAATACACTCGAATCACGTGGGAATAAATTTAATTCTACTCTAGAGAGATTGTTAAGCAAAATAGGAATATTAATCTCCATGATTGAATTGTGTTTTCAAATTCAAATGTTGAATTAAAGGGGAGTAGTATTAGTGGATTTAGTATTCTAGTACATTTTGCATAATTAAATGATTGTCATAAAGATTGCATTCATCATAGTCTTGCATTAGGTTGAGGCCTTGATGCGTGTCGAAATGCACCAAAATAATAAATAATTTCTTACTCGTCAAATATTAATTAATAATGTAGTAGCGAGAGTAAGGGTCGATCCCACGAGGAACGGAAACTAATTTTAGTTATTCGATCAATTAGAATGGAATGGGGGGTTTTGTTGTGTGAAATTGCTTGAATGAAAACTATGCATAAAATAAATAATAAAATATAACTAGATAATTAATATGAGAAGAAATCTTGTTCTCGGGTTCGGTTGTGTCCTTAATTAATGTTATACTTTTCCTTGTAACGTGTTTATATCCCTATTCAATTATCAATCATAAATAATCAACAAGCTCTAATTATCTAAATTCTTCCTTATGTATATTGATTCAAAACAAGTTCTTCGAACCAATTCTAGCCACGGACAATCCTAAACAAGCTCTTAGGATTTAATGCACGACTAATATGAAAATCTAGAAGAATAGATTGAATTGGATCGTTAATTTCACAAGCTCGAATTAATCAATTCAAGTTGAATTATTACTAAACCTGCACGAGATTTATTTGCTACTAAAGTAAAGATTCAATGACAATTACGGATCAAGAATCTAAACATAGCATATTCATGAATCCAAAGATCAATAATCCAATTGGCCAAATTAAACTATTAATCAAATAAACTCAATGAACATTCAAAACATAATAATCCAAAAATTGAAATAAAGGAATAAATTCACGCTACTAATTTGTAGGAAAAGAAAATAATATTATTAAGTTAACACAACTTCTCCTTTGAACAAGATATGGAATTTAGCCTAGCATGATTGTGGTAGATTCTTCAAGTTGCTTCATGAATTCCATTGTTGTTGTGTTCTTTGGCTTGAAAATCTCCCAAGAATGTTCTATATTTTGCTTTCAATTTTCCTCAATGTCTAGCCTCCTTTTTGTGGTGATTTTCCTCCTTTAATACTCCCAAAATCGTGCCCTAACCCCAAAGATATACCAAAGATAGACCTTGAATCAGATAAGAAAATTCCTTGGAGAGCAAGTTACAACCGTAACTTTCCTTATCACGGCCGTAAGTTAGCCACTGAAAATTTTCGGAATTTGGAAGTTACGGCCGTAAATTTATCATTTACGGCCGTAAGTGTATTTCTGTCGAGAAGCGTCTGTGCTCGATGTTTTGGTCATGAATTTATCTCCTGAGGTCCGATTGTGGTGATTCAAGTTGCGTTAGAAATAAAACTCAAATATCTACAATTATTTGTGAAATAGATCTTCCCAAATTCGAAATTCTTCTATGACAAAATTGAGCTTCAATATATGACTAAAATTCATGATCACAATCCTTGCGGGTTTTTGATTTCCAACTTCATTACAAACCTTCTTTGACCATAATTTTTGCATATAATCTTCTTCCCACATATGCCATTATTTATTTGGAGCTCTTTGAATATGCCCTTGAAGTTTACTTCTTGATTTTTGGTATTTCTTTGGTCCTGTTTCCTTCCTTTTTGTTCTTTGCGATCCTGAATAACACAATAAATGAAAATGCATTAAACGATACTTCAATAGGATCAAAATAATAAGATAATAAGATAATAAGTGAATTAAATATATGCTAATAAAGCACTTATCAAGCCTCAACCTTCCTTTCATAAATCACAACTTAATTATTCTTATTAAGGCTAAATTAAATTGAATTTGAATTAGTACAATTTCTTTGAGAACGATACATAGACTCACAATTCACTTTATTACTTATTCGATCCGTACACTTGCAGGAGACAAGGAAGGATGATGATGTTGCTTAGATATGTTTTCTTGTAGCTGAGAAGGGAGAAGACTGCTATAGGCAGTAGGTTGAAGCCTCAACCTACCATTCAAATAGGTTTCAAAGCAAGGCTAACATCCTTTTCAGATATCATTGGTATATATATGCTCATACTCGTTGCCTAGAAGAAGGTGAATTATTGGTATTAAAATCCATGCGGAGTAATTGCTCCAAGCGATTGCTTAGTACAAATGACAGGTGATCACCCAAAGCACACATGGAAAAGCATAACTCAAATATGTTTGCCAAAGCGATTGCCTAGGCCAAATATGGAAAAAATATATATATATAGATTTTCCCATTATTCTCTATTTTGGTAATTTCTTTGTATTTTAATAATTTACTCCATACTTTAGGTCCGAAAATCACTATATAAGTATTAGATTAGGCATGATTTATGTTTTTATGTCGATAATCTATGGTATATGTGATTGATTGCTTGTATTGAATATTATACAACATTTTTTTTTTCAATTTCTTCATCTCCTTAGTTTATAATATCATCTTCAAGTTTTTAACATGGTACCAGAGCAAGAAGATCAAACCATCAAGTCTATCCAAACTTTAGTAATTTCTTCAACGAGTAAGGGAGGAATTCAAAGATCAATTTTTGGGCAAAGGGAGTGGTGATTCATGCTAAGACAGCCTATCAAGTAAGGGAGGACTTCAAAGATCAATTTTTTCAAAAGAGCGGAATATCTACCAGATTAGAAAATCTTTACCTTCATTATTACAAGGTAACATGACGATCTCAGCCTGGTACACAAAACTCAAAATTCTATGGGATGAATTGGATGCATTTATAATAATCTCTCTTTGTGATCAGTAGAAGGCTAATTAGGAACAAAGAGAAGAGGATAGAATGATACAATTTCTTATGGGCATCAATGATTCTTTTTGCCTCATTTGTAGTAATATTTTCATCATGACACCACTAACCAATGTTCACCAAAGCCTATTCTCTTTTTTTATTCAAGAAAAAAACTCAATGACAAATGACATTGAAAAAGAATAAAAACTTCTCTATTGTAGTAGCTTTTCAAAGATGACAAGGCAACAACAAATCCAAGGTAAAAACATTGTGATCATTACTACAGAGATGGCAATAGTATTGATAGTTGTCGTACTCTAAAATATTATTGCAAATACTCCAATAAGAGAGGCCACATAGAAGACATGTGCAAATTTAAAAATGGGACATGGAATCCCAACACAACAGGTGGACAAGGTAGTCAAAATCAACCATTCCATAGGAACAATTCTTATACACCACCGACAATGAATGCAATCGAGACCTCGCATAATAATGAAACTCTAGAACCACATAGCTCTTATAGACTCTCTATGATGTGATCCAATGTAGGAGGTCAAAGGAGAAATCAAGGTACAGGAAATGCAACAACAATCTACATGGAAAAATGAACAAGTTTTGTGTTGGGCTCGAGTCGAGAATCAAATCGGATCAAGTTGCTTCAAAGAGATGAAGAAGGTGTCGAACTCCAACCACGCGATCTCATGGTACAATCAAGGGGGTGATCCTGCGGTGTTGTCGAAAAACAACCCGAGGGAAAAACATGTCAACCACGCGATCTCGCAGAGTATAACCATGTGATCGCACGGTTCATTTCTATAGGGTTTCGCGATTTTTTTATTCTATTTTCCGTTTTGGTTTATTATTTCCACAAATTAGATCCCATTAGCGGCCAGATCTAGTTTATTTTTTATTTTATTTTAATTTATATTATCAATTTTCATCATTGTAAACAATCAACTTTGATATTATTGAATGAGTGTTTTCTCTAGAAAAGTGAGAAATTCATTTTCTTGAACAACCATCAAACTTATCAAAAAAATTTGAGTCTTTGTGGTGTTCCAACGTAAAACTTATCAAGGAATTAGATAATAATTGTGGTTTTCAACAACCTTGGTTCCTATTCCGCATCGTCAACTCATTGCATCGTGAATATTGGGTCAAGGTCCCATCATCTAAATTTATCTTTTCTATTCATTGTTTTAATTTGTTTCTTGTTATTTCTGAATTTAAATCTTTTCCTAGTTGTTTTTGTTGACCACGAAATCCGGCAGGACCTTGGACCAACACGTCTCAGCTCCTCCCTCTTGAACACGTGGATCTCCTGCGCACTAGGACAAACAATCAGCTTGCAAAGGGGGCCGAACAATCAGCTTGTATTTAGAAACTTGAAATTTTTTTTGCTATAAATATGAAAAAGTCTACGTTTTTATTCATACGGGCCAAATCAGAACAAATCGCGACCCGCATGGGCTCGACCCGGATGGGCCAGCGGGCGGGCTTGGGTTGTAGTTCAAAATTTGCGGGCTGACCCGTAACCCGCAGCGGACGGGCTTTTTTTCAAGCGGGCCGTTACCGGGCTTTTTATTGGCGGGTCGACCCGGCCCGGACCACCTGGATTGATACCTCTACCGATGCCTAAGTCAGTACTCATTTCAAGCAAATATAAATTATGTGCGGGAAACGTAAGTGTGTAAAAGAGAGAAAAGGGAGAGAGAGTAAAATATTGAGTTAGAGTATTGGATTACCAACCCTTTCCTTGGAGGCAAGTGTGCTCTATTTATAGAAGGTGTAATTATCTTAGATTGTGACATGTGCTATGCTTTACATATGGTAAGATCCTAACCCTTCATGAGGTAAACCATTTCTTTGGTTATAATCATTACTACATGTCATAGGGTTAAAGCAACCATCAAATTCCTTTAAAGATGTTGTCACATCAAGCTGTCTTGTCACCTTTTTAGGGTACTCTCTTCGTCTTAGGAGTACCTCGGCATAGGGGTACCCCGACACAGCATCACCTCGGCATAGCATGACCTCGGCATAGGGTCACCTCGGCATATAAGAATCCAGCAAATTTGGTATCCACAGTTTTGGCCTGCAAGTCATGATTAGGTGACTGAATGTTTTGTGGCTCCCCTGATGGGCCATATAGATGACGTGTCATGTCCAATTAGTCATGGTCGTAACACTAGTCCCTCAAGTCTGGTTGGTTCATTTATGTGCGAACCGGACTTGAAAATATAAGGGATTGAAGATGATGGTGTGTATACTCTAAGAAATAACCAAAACACAAAATATCTAAAAAATCCTTCTTGCAAGACATAACCAGAATGGAAAAAATAGAATATATTTTACATGGTAAAGCGTCGCCGATGAGAAATAATATAGGCACTTGGGCCCACGCTTTAATATAGTTTGGACACTTGACAACCCTTTCAAGTAGACTTTTCTTGGTTATATTAAGAGAGTATTGGGCTGTGTTATTCAAATTTTGAAAGTGCATCTTTTATCCCAACAAAAAGAATACTCGAGTGTGCTTCGAACTTACGAAGACATATAAGCTCATAGCAATATCCCAAGCATGCCTCAAATAGGAGGGAAATTATAAGGTTGTCTTCAATAACATTGAAGATCTTACTCCTAGATATGTGAGGGCTAATAACCCGTCTGGATAGCAGAGAGAATACACTTAATTCAAGCAACTGGAGGGCTTACAAGCCAGTCTCGTTTTGATATGTGTATCTTTGGAGAATAATGAACAAAGTATATATATATACATTGCGTCTCGTGTTGACATGCATGTATATGCTCTCTAGTCCCTTAAATTTGGATGTCCCAGGCATTCATGGATGGGGCTCGAATTTATAGCTTTCAGATGTTTTTCCTAGAGTGAAATCGACTAATGAAAGAGTCCTTTGTAAAAGGAGTTCGTTGAAGAAGTCCTTCTCTTGGAAGGATTCCTTAGGAAGAGGGGTTCCTCATTTGGAGGGAGTCAATTGACGTAGTTCTTCTCTTGGAAGAAGTCCCTTGAAGGAGCCCTTCACTTGGAAGGGGTCCCCTACTTGGAGGAAGTTAATCGACGTAGTTCTTCTCTTGGAAGAAGTCCCTTGTAGGAGTCCTTCTCTTTAAAGGGGTCCCTCACTTGGAGGGAGTTAATGGAAGAGGTATTTCGGAAGAAGTTCATGGAAGACGTCCTTCAAGAGAGGTACTTTGGAAGAAGTCCATGGAAGACGACCTTAGGAGAGGTACTTCGGAAGGAGTCCATGGAAGAGGTCCTTCGGAAGAGGTGCTTCGGAAGAAGTCCATGGAAGACGTCCTTCGGAAGAGGTGCTTCGGAAGGAGTCCATAGAATACGTCCTTCGAAAGATGTGCTTCGGAAGGAGTCCATGGAAGAGGTCCTTCGAGAGAGGTATTTCGGAAGAAGTCCATGGAAGACGTCCTTCGGAAGAGGTACTTTGGAAGGAGTCCATGGAAGAGGTCCTTCGAGAGAGGTACATCGGAAGAAGTCCATGGAAGACGTCCTTCGGAAGAGGTGCTTCGGGAAGGAGTCCATCGAAGAGGTCCTTCGGAAGAGGTGCTTCGGAAGGAGTCCATGGAAGATGTCTTTCGGAAGAGGTGCTTCAGAAGAAGTCCATGGAAGAGGTCCTTCGGAAGAGGTGCTTCGGAATGAGTCCATAGAAGATGTCCTTCGGAAGAGGTGCTTCGGAAGAAGTCCATGGAAGACGTCCTTCGAGAGAGGTACTTCGGAAGAAGTCCATGGAAGACGTCCTTCGGAAGAGGTACTTCAGAAGGAGTCCATGGAAGAGGTCCTTCGAGAGAGGTACTTCGGAAGAAGTCCATGGAAGACGTCCTTTGGAAGAGGTGCTTCGGGAAGGAGTCCATGGAAGATGTCCTTCGAGAGAGGTACTTCGGAAGAAGTCCATGGAAGACTTCCTTCGGAAGAGGTGCTTCGGGAAGGAGTCCATGGAAAAGGTCCTTCGGAAGAGGTGCTTCGAAAGGAGTCCATGGAAGATTTCCTTCGGAAGAGGTGCTTCGGAGGAAGTTCCTGGAAGACATCCTTCGAGAGAGGTACTTCGGAAGAAGTCCATGGAAGACGTCATTCGGAATAGGTGCTTCGGGAAGGAGTCCATGGAAGACGTCCTTCGAGAGAGGTACTTCGGAAGAAGTCCATAGAAGACATCCTTCGGAAGAGGTATTTCGGAAGGAGTCCATGGAAGAGGTCCTTCGAGAGAGGTACTTTCGAAGAAGTCCATGGAAGACATCCTTCGGAAGAGGTGCTTCGGGAAGGATTCCATGGAAGAGGTCCTTCGAGAGAGGTACTTGGGAAGAAGTTCATGGAAGAGGTGCTTCGGAAGGAGTCCATGGAAGACGTCCTTCGGGAAGGAGTTCATGGAAGAGGTCCTTCGGAAGAGGTACTTCGGAAGGAGTCCATGGAAGAGGTGCTTCGGAAGAAGCCCATGGAAGACGTCCTTCGGAAGAGGTACTTCGAAAGAAGTCCATGGAAGACGTCCTTCAGAAGAGATACTTCGGAAGGGAGTCCATGGAAGAGGTCCTTCGAGAGAGGTACTTCGGAAGAAGTCCATGGAAGACGTCCTTTGGAAGAGGTGCTTCGGGAAGGAGTCCATAGAAGAGGTCCTTCGGAAGAGGTTCTTCAGAAGGAGTCCATGGAAGATGTCCTTAGGAAGAGGTGCCACTTAGGCAATATGAGGGGCTTCTTGAGTCACTCCACTTGGGGCAATAAGAAGGAAGCCACTTCGGCCATGCCACTTAGGCAATATGAGGGGCTTCTTGAGCCATGCCACTTTAGGCAATAAGAAGGAAGCCACTTCGGCCATGCCACTTCGGAAATAAGAGGGAAGCCACTTCGACCATGCCACTTAGGCAATATGAAGGAAGCCACTTCGGCCATGCCACTTAGGCTATATAAGGGAAGCCACTTAGGTCTTGCCACTTAGGCAATATGAGGGGCTTCTTGAGCCATGACACTTGGGGGCAATAAGAAGGAAGCCACTTCGACCATGCTATTTAGGCAACATGAAGGAAGCCACTTCGGTCATGCCACTTAGGCAATATGAGGGAAGCCCCTTCGGCCATGCCACTTAGACAATAAGAGGGAAGACACTTCGACCATGCCACTTAGGCAATATGAAGGAAACCACTTCGGCCATGCCACTTAGGTAATATGGGGGAAGCCACTTCGGCCATGCCACTTAGGCAATAAGAGGGAAGCCCCTTCGGCCATGCCACTTAGGCAATAAGAGGGAAGCCACTTCAGCCATGCCACTTAGGCAATATGAGGGGCTTTTTGAGCCATGCCACTTGGGGGCAATAATAAGGAGAGTTCCCCTTTCGGGGAGACCTTTCTTCAAGGCATTTGTTACCAATCTTTTTCAAAATGTTTCCTTCGTTTTTCAAGATTTTTTTTGTAGTATTTCTCCTCTCTTTTTCAAAAGGTTCTTCACCCTTTTTTTTAAGGTTTTTTGTGGTTCTTCACTCTTTTCCAAGAGGTTATCAGCCATTTTTTAAGGTTTTATGTAGTATTTCTCCTCTCTTTTTCAAGAGGTTCTTCACCTTTTTTCAAGGTTTTGTGGTTCTTCACTCTTTTTCAAGAGGTTATTAGCCTTTTTCAAGATTTTATGTAGCTTTTTACCATTTGATATCGTGGTCAGAAGTGTGGTTTCCCACAGACGGCGCCAAAATGTTGACCACAAAATTCAGCTGGACCTTGGACCAATACGTCTCAGCTCCTCCCTCTTGAACACGTGGATTTCCTCCGCACTAGGACAAACAATCAGCTTGCAAAGGGGGCCGAGGTGGCTCCCGTTTGCACTCCGATGCCTAAGTCAGTACTCATTTCAAGCAAATATAAATTATGTGCGGGAAACATAAGTGTGTAAAAGAGAGAAAAGGGAGAGAGGGTAAAATATTGAGTTAGAGTATTGGATTACCAACCCTTTCCTTGGAGGCAAATGTGTTCTATTTATAGAAAGTGTAATTATCTTAGACGTGACATGTGTTATGCTTTACATATGGTAAGATCCTAACCCTTCATGAGATAAACCATTTCTTTGGTTATAATCATTACTACATGTCATAGGGTTAAAGCAACCATCAAATCCCTTTAAAGATGTTGTCACATCAAGCTGTCTTGTCACCTTTTCAGGGTACTCTCCTCGGCTTAGGAGTACATCGGCATAAGGGTACCTCGGCACAGCATCACCCCGGCATAGGTTACCTCGGCATAGCATCACCTCGGCATAGGGTCACCTCGGCATATAAGAATCCCGCAAATTTGGTATCCACAGTTTTGGCCTGCAGGTCATGATTAGGTGACTGAATGTTTTGTGGCTCCCCTGGTGGGCCATAAAGATGACATGTCATGTCCAATTAGTCATGGTCGTAACAGTTTTCATTATTATTCAGTGTTTTTGTCGCATTTCCCAAAAGGAACCGCATCACTCTACTTAAAAACTAAAGCAAGTTTCACGTCTTATCTATGATGATATTAAATGGTAATAGCAATACTTTTGCTAATGTAGCTAGGTTTTCTATACTCTCTAATGCATCTGCCAATTCAATTTTTACTTGGCCTTGAATTTTGGATGGTAGAACAACATATCACATTACTTCAGACTCTACATGTTTCACCTAATCAGAACCATCCTTTACACCAATAGTTAACTTACCAACAAGCTCATCATTGACATCACATCCACTGGCACTATTACACTTAGTTATAATGTCAACCTTAAAAATGTTTTTTGTGTGCCATTTTTCCATTTAAACCTAATGTCTATTAGAAAATAGGCTAAGGTATTAAAGTTTTGTGTCATATTCTTTCCTAACTTTAGTATCTTGTAGGACTTGGCTTCGGGAAAGATGATTGGCTCGGGTAGATAGCTAGATAGCCTTTATTACATGTCTCCAACACAACAAAACAATCACGTACTTTGTATCAAGTATCTTAATATCCAAACCTATGGCATAAGAGGCTTGGACATCTTTCCCCACATTGACTTAAGTTAGCATCTCATTTATTTCCACCTAACTCTATTTTCATTAAAGAATAGTTGCATGGTTTGCCTTTTGGATAAACAAACTCATTTACCTTTCCGTTTAAGTTCAATAACAACTAATCAGTCTTCCACTTATTACATTGTGATATTTAGGGTCCACATACAATGTTTACCCATTCTAATTCGCATTTTTCTTATTATTGTTGATGGCTTTAGTTGTGTACATGGATCTTCCTTATGCAGCATAAATCAGAAACAAAAAAATATATTAAATCCTTCATCAACTTTGAAAAAACTCGATTTTGTGCTTCTATCAAAGCAATCTGAGTGAAAAATGGCTTGGAATAATCAATGCCTGAGTATTTTTAATCTCATGGCATTGAACTCCGATATACATATGTATATACAAACTAACAAAATGGGATTGCTAAAAGCAAACATCATCATATCCTTATGGTTACATGAGCTCTTCATTCCCAATCACAAATAATACTTAGTTTTTGGGGTGAATGTGTCCTAACCGCAGTCTATCTCATCAATTGCATCCCTTCATCATTTCTATCAAATAAGTCGCCCTTTGAAATAATTTACGGTGACCCTCATTTACTTGAACATCTAGAAGTCTTCAATTTGCCTATTGCATGCCACCAATGTACATCCATCTTCAAAATTTGACTCTTGTTTACCAAGCAATGTATTTTGGTCCAAGTACAAAAGAAGAAGAACCTTCCCTAGTTATATGTCGTTTTCTTGACCTCAAGCAATCTCATGAATCCCTCTCCATATCCAGGGTATCGCCTCTTCGTTGGGCAATCATCTAACCATTGCTTTGCTTGTCGAAAATTGTGACAAATTCCATAATTATCCCCTCTTATTATGAGTTCATATCAACTCAACATATTACATATGATCAAAAATACAATCTGCAACACACATAAGCAAGAAAAATACATCTCATTGGTTCACCCAAAACATTCAACAAACACAATACAATTTATTGAAGCACACCGTGATCTACTGAAGCACACTATATATTTTGTCTAACTTGAAAATACTCACAAAGCATTTCACACTTTCTATAGATACAATACATAATTGGAACTCAAAATCTCGTTATTTCTACTAAAAATCATAAATTTAGTATTAATCTAAGCATAAACCATGGAAACCATCAAAGATTATATAAACAAAATCAAACAACTGATTTAGCAAAAATGCACTATAATAAGTTCCAGATTAAAACAAAAACAAAAACAAGCTACTTAATTAGGAAAAAACTCACTGTGCTAAATTCCAGTATATACCTCACAAAACAAAAAATCAAGTACTCATACACTAAAAAAAATTGAAAAAGCAGTGATGAATTTAAAGGCTAAAATTTGAGAAGAAACCATCTTCTAAAATTACTATGCCACAATGAAAATTTAGGGGTTCTTACCCTACAATGTGGAACTAAGTTTTTGATGAAGATTAGCACTACTTTGGTTTACTGTAATCCCTATTTGTCGACAATTGGAAGAACTAGTCTGGTTCCTTTACTGTAGATTTGAGAAAATTCTATATCGACACCTTAATTGGGCCACAAGAGGAATAGATTCGGACCTGGGACCACTACAAGAAAAAAGGTCTTTTGCAACATGCAAACGACAACATTCGTTAATTGTATATTGCTAAAAGGGGTCTACCACAATATTAAGTGGTTGCATGTTACCATTAGTTGATTTATTTGACATTAAGCAATATTCAGCATGTGAATGTTGCTAATGTTATCTTTTTCCAACGTTCATTGCGTGTCGCAAAAAGGTACGATTTTTGCAACGTGCATTGCGCGTTTCAATAACAATTCGATTTTTGAAACTCTTTATAATTTGAAATTGCAAATAGACTGTATATGGATTTTTAAAATCTGATTTCAACACCTTAATTGACACACAAAAAGGAACGGGTTCGAACCCAAAATTTTCAATTTCTTCAATAACTTTTCGATATTTGAAACTCTCAATGATTGGAAGTTGCTTGGAGACGGGAAATGGATTTTGAAAATTTTGTTTGAATGATGTTTCTTGTTTAAAGGAGGACATAAGCTTTTTAACACTTCATTAGGATGTCAACGAGCCTAAGTTTAAGACTCGAGCTTTTAGGGGGCGGGATTTTTTTTTTTTTTTGGCTCGGCCTCATCCAAAAAATAAGGCTTGGCTCAAGCTTTAGGCTCTAGTTTTTTTTAGCCGAGTCCTGAGCTTTTAAATTTTATTTTATTTTTATAACAAAATTCATAAATTTCTTATTTAAAATGTATCAATACAATGAGCTAAGCCGAGCACGTGGTCGAATTTTAAGGCTCGAGCTTTTTGGACGGGCTATTTTTTTTTCTTTTTGCTCGAGTCAGGCCAAGCTAAATTCCGTCCCTAGCTGAGCTCGAGCTTTGTTTCAAAATCTCTAAGTCCGAGCTTTTTCGTAGCCGAGCTCGAGTGGCTCTAGGGAGCCATTTTTCAATCTCTACAGTTTACTTGAATTATTGTTGTTTTTGTTTCAATCGAGGTATTGTGCTCATTTCCGTCGTAGATTGTGAACGGCCTTGTGAGACTAACATTATTGAAGTGGATTTGATAATTATATATTTAATTATTTATTATTTTATAGCACATCACATGTCACATCAATGATAATTAGCCCATATTTGAACGTCATTCTAAAGAGAAATTAGAGTAAAATGATATTTTGAATTTTTTCCCTGGAGAATTTGTAGCTAAAAGGTATGGAAAGGAGAGAATGTCATATCTCTTAGGTCCAACCTCGAGAGTTATGGGGTCCCTGACCACGTATTCACACAACAATGTCCTTATTATCAACTTGAGATCTCCAGTAAGACTCCAAAGATCTGGGAACCCAGGTCTTAGCAATCAACCTCCATAGCCTTCGTCCAAGTTCGAGATTCCAATCCCCATTTTGAGCCATTTCCCCAAGGCTCTGGTCTCCCAGATAAAAAAAAGAATCCTATTGCTAGTCCTTTATGGAGTTCAATTTCATCACCTCTCCCTTGTTCCAACTGCATCAAAGTCCTTGACCTTCAAGAGTTCAATTCTTTCTTACCATTCTAGTGGTGTACAAGGGCTCTAATTTTTTTGAGATTACAGACAAACTATATATACTTAACTCAGATTTATTATTCAAGTATGATTTACATTACTCTTCATATAACATTTCACGTATATTCTCTCCATATATTTTGTATCTTAATCATTGAAAGGGTTACAGGAACAATTCCCTTAGGCTTTGTGCAAGTAATGTGAAATTGTAAGACCGCTTTTCATTTTATGGGCAATTCTGAAATCCTACGTGATATTTATGTTAATGTTGTTATAAATTTTAAATTATAATTTTATGATCTTTAATGTCTATAATTGGATTTATTTTGCAGTGGAAGGACTTGGACGCCGTCTCGATCAATGTACCAATTTGAAAGATTATAAATTGATTATTTTAAATTATTTACGTGCAATTCTATGTGTTTAATTGTTTTATTGACTAAGCATGTTATTTTCTATTTTATTATGCCAATTTGAATTTTGGGGGGGAAAGTTTAGTGTCAAACGAGGGTAAATAGAACTTATTGACTTACTTAAACAAATGAAGAAAATTGAGGGACTGAGTTGCAAATTTCAAAAGATTAAAAAAAAAACCTAACCCTAACCTAATCCTCACTCGCTCTCGGTCTCTCACCTCGCTCTCTCTTCCGCCCCGCTCTCTCGTCTCTCACCTCTCTGCGTCGTCTTTCTCTCATCTCACACACAAATCGCCGCCAGTCGATTTTCAGGGCACCTCACCGGCGACCTTCCCTTTCCCTCTCACCGACAGTCCGTCACCGCCACCATACCACGCAGTAAGCTACCTTCTCCCCTGCCTAACGCGTAACACCCGAACCCGCACATACAAAATTTACGCACATAGGCACATGTTTATATGTATTGATGTATATATATATGTTGAATGTATGTATGTATGTATGTGAAGATTTCAGATTTGGGTTTTGGTTAATTTCGTATTTTAACAGCGAAATTCAGGCTTGGGTGTGTGTATATATATATGCGTGTGTGTACATATGTATGTACTTTTTCAGATTTGTGGATTCAGATAATAAATTTGGTTTTGTTGGATTTTTAATTAAATTGGAAATTTATTATATTTTCAGACTTAAGGAATTTAATTTCAATTATGGTAACTAATAATTGATTTCGGTTAGTTAATTTGGAGTTATCTTTATAGTTTCAGTTTAGGGAGATTATGTAAATGTGTACTAATTTCAGATTTATTAATTTATATGGATTAATTTCACATTTTTCCAAAATTTATGAATTTGTTAATTCAATTGAAATGTTTACTGTCATTTTTGAGAATTTACCTATTTCGAATAGTTAGCATGTTAATTAGAATTGTCTTTGTGAAATTCAAGTTGTGATGAAGATTTCCATAGCTTTAATTAACCTTTGTGCAATGTGATTAGTTAGATTTCAAACAATGGTTTAATCTCTTATTCCGAAGGAAGTAGGATTTGTGTTTGACGTAGTTTAAGATTCCTATTGATTTGAATTGTAAGTCACGTGAAAGTCTCAACCTCAGTTACAAGTGTTAAATATGATTTTTGAACTGAATGCAATCAAATCTGGGAATTTTATGATAATACTAATATCTATAAACATAGATATCGAATGTATGTAAATTTCAGACTTTAAATGATAATATTATTTAATTGACTTTCTATTGGTTCAATGTTGATTTTCAAATGGAAATTTTCAAATTTAGGGATTTCAAATAATCAGGTTGTTTGAACTGAATCTTAATGTACATTTTTATTATAATTGTTATTTTCAGATTTATGAGTAATCAGGACGCTAATTGAAATTTTCCATGGGACAAATAAGTTGTGATAATATTGAGTAGTTTTGACTTTTGAATAATTTGATAAGTAAGAGTTCGATGTTTCTTACCCTTGAATTTAAACACTTATTTCGAATGTGATAGTATATGTGTTTGACATGATTTAAGGACACGTTGGAGTTAAATTGTGGGTCTAATGGAAATGTTAACCTCAGTTATGAGTTTTGTTTCTAATATTGAATTGATGAACGTGTTTGTTTCAAATCTAAAGTTATACCTTATTTATGAATGGATATAATTAGGAATTGTGGTACATTGACGTCACGGGCACCCGAGACTTTTCCACTTGCAAATTCAGAAACGGTAAAGTACTAAGGACTACATGTAAGTAAACTTCCCCCTATTTTCATCAAAGTTGAATGTAAATGTGAAAGTTATGTGTAAATGACTGTCTTGCAACTTACTTGCTTTGATGAATTTCATTTACTTTGTGAAAGTATATGTCATTATGAAGAATGTTCAAGCATGCACATTATCATGTCATTGCATCATCAAGCATGCATTGGCATCGAAATTGGGAAGTGAAATGTTTTTAAATGAAAGAAATGTGTCAAGGTGCAAGTTTGTTCAAAAGTTATGTATCCCAAGTTTTTAAAGAATGAATGGGTGTGCTTCTAGTTCATGAAAGATGCGAGTGGGAAATGGGGCGCGGGGGACCGGCGTACCCGAATGTAATGAACCGCTTTGCGGTGGGAAAGTGAATGTTACACCGCTTTGCGGTGGAAATGCGCATGTTAATCTGGTTCCAAATAAGTAATTGCCCACTGTATTCTGACTGACTAGAAGTTACATCAAGTGAGCTCACGATGGAAATGAAGTGAAAGTTTTGAGATGTAAAGTGAAAGTTTTGAAATGTTGAATGTTCTGGAAAGTAAAGAAAAAGGGGATACATATATGGGATTTTTAAAGCATTCATGTCATAAGCATGCATTCATGCATACAGTTTACTTACTGAGCTTTAGCTCACCCCAATCCCTCCCCAACATTTCAGGTGATGAAAGTTAGATGACCAGAGGGGAGCACTTGGCGGCTGACTAAGACAGTACCCGCTGTCGTCATTATTTAATGAAGTTAAATTTATTAAAGTTATCATTTGAATTTATTCCTTAATTTATTATTATTGATAATTGTTTGGTTGAAGTTAGTTTTGATTAAGTATGAGCGACGCATTATGGGTTAAGTTACCTCTTATTTCAATTGTCAATGTTTGTTGAAGTTTTGGAAAATCTTATGCTTGAGGAGTTTGGGGAATGAATGAATTGGTTTTGGCGATGATGAATGTGATTGTGATGTGATTGATGCTTTGAATTTTGAAATGATCTTGATGTCCCTCTACAGGTTGGCTATGTCCAATTTATAGAGGAGACTCTGCCGAAATTTCTTTAAAATTTTATAATAGATAAATGAATGTTTTAATTGTGCAAACGTTTTAAATTCCGCATATAATGTGAATGGAAGTTAACACGCCTAGGTTTTAGATTTTGAACTTGGGGTGTTACAGAAATCCTATTCATGATCATCCCTCGAGTTTTCCTAACTCTAGATAGAGTACCTCTCAGTACAATTTTGATGGCATAAATAGCATTATTCTATTTCTTGGACATATTAAAAAAAATTATTAAGAATTTAAAGCATGGTATAAATTATGATACTTATACTATAATATACAAGATTTAGTTAAGTTTTCTTCATCAGTCATATTCAACTAGATCTAATGAGACATACCCGATGTTAGCCCAAGAGTAAACTAACCAAGAGGGGGGTGAATTGGTTTATAAAACTTTTTCGATAAATAATCTCAAACTTAAAACCAATAGGTACAAGTATTAGCACTTAGTGTTACAGGTAACTAATCTATCAATGTAGTGTGCTATATATGTGTAAACTTAATTGATAAGGCAAGTATAGCACTAAGATAAAGCGTTGCACAATGTAAATTGATAGAATATAGTAAGTGCAATGTACGTAAGTAAAAGGGATAAGAGAGTGCAAACACGATTTATGGAGGTTCAATCAACCAACGTGATCTACGTCCCCCGTTACCGAGCTCTCCGTCACGAGCAAGGCCAAATCCACTATTTTGGTAACTTACAACAAGGAGTACCAAATCCTTAGGCAACTTACAACAAGGAGCACCTATCCTTTTACAATTGCGTTTTCACACGGCTCTCGAAACCAACAATCGAGTTTTGATAAGGCTCTCGAAAACCAACAATCGAGTTTTGATAAGGCTCTCGAAAACCAACACTCGAGTTTTGACAAGGCTCTCGAAAACCAACAATCGAGTTTTGACAAGGTTCTCGAAACCACAAGATATAATGAATTGAATGTACAATTGAAATAACTCTCTTAACAAATGATATACTCAAATTAAGTACCGAGAGAGTTAGGCTAACACTTCAATAGATAGCAATGAATTAAGCTCGAGTGTTAGAGAAAAACTTTGATGCAAATGATAATGAAAAGTTTGATGCAATCAAACAAAGTTTTTCAAATAATCTCTTGTTAAAAATATTGAATCAAATTACGTACCAAGAGATGCCACACTTGAATAATTAACAATAAGTTAAGCTCAAAGTGTTTAGGCAATGGAACTTTGATGAATCAAATGATAATGAAAATTGTAGCACAAATAATCAAAGTTCCTCAATTGGAATTTCTCTCTTTTAAAAGATTAAAACAAGTTTAGAACAAAGAGACACTTACACTTCAATTCCAATATAGTGTGAAGATGTTGAAGAAGTTTAAACAAAATAAAACCAAGAATCTTCACAAAACTTTCTTCCAAAAACTTTGATGAATTTGATAAAACAAAGTTTAGATCAATCAAAGTTTTATGAAAATAAAAGATGAATAAAAACTAAGTAAGAACACTGAATTTTCACAAGAAAGTTTGTATAAAATCTTATCTAAGTTGTTGTATTTGAATGCAAATGAGATGGCTATTTATAGATCAAAATTTTGAGCTTCAGCCAGTTTCGGTCGACCGATTCCATACTTTCGGTCGACCGAAAGTTTAAATAAAATAGCCGTTGCATTAGCCGTTAAACTTTCGGTTGATCAGATTTTTCGGTCGACCAGACTTTCGGTCGACCGAAATATGAAAATTTGGAATTTTTATTTTAATATCAAAAAGTTTATTTTTCCAAAAACTATTTCATGATATGATTTGAAAAATCATTTTTATGCAATTGATGAATTGTCAAGTAAGTTTCTTGATGCATAAAAAATCATTTTCGAGCTTGTTGAATTTCATCGCTAAAGATTGAGAGTGTTATACCTTTACATATGTTAAATCAACTCTAATCTTGTATGCTCGAATTCTTGATCTTCATGTCATGCTTTTCGACCTCAATTTTGATCTTTGAATATCTTCAATGATTTCATGATCTACTTTGCGTCTCATGTGCTCGATCACATAATTTTGATTTATATCTTTAAGAGACGATTTGAACATTGAGTGCTTTGAATATTTATCATTATATGAAACACTTGAAGCACACTTGTTAGCAACACAATAAATTCTTGTTTGTTATGATCAAAACAATAAGGTCAAATTGACCATATGTCAACACCCGATACGCAATTAGTACATAAAATACATTAATAAACTAAATTAAACATAGAATAAATAAATCTATTTTATATAATTTTGTCTATTAAATATGTCAAGAAACATTGAGGCAATATGAAACGCATGCTTTCATCGTTGTCAAAGTTGTGATACAAGTTATTAAAGCATGTTTATACAAAACATTCCTAACTAATATACGGTTGAAATCTGAACCATTAGATCTGGAGGATTAATCCCAGCCATTGGATGATGACATATATTCCAGACTCTTCTGCTGAAAACCCCAATCTCTCACTCTCTCTTCTCTTTCGCCTCTTCAACCTGCTGTGTTGTCTTCTTCTCTTCCTTCATTTCTTCTGTGTGAATACACAAAAAATCTCTGATTTTCTGTTAGGTTAGAGTATGTTTGAGAGGTTGTGATGAGGTTTGTAGTGTATTGATATCTCTTTGATTTGTGCGAAGTAGAGGATTTTCTGAGTTGTGGTTCTTGAGTGATCTTTTGAGATCTGTGGTGTAAAACTTCTTATCTTATGTTATTTCATTATGAATACTCTAATAAATCGAAGTCATAATCCACTTTGGTGGAGCTTCAATGAGACATAGCCCATGGTTGGGTGAACTCAGGCTTTCGGGCATAAAAATATTGGTGTTCAACTCTTTAATTGGTCTTCTTGCTTTTTCTATTGCATTATTACTTTCTTGTTATGAATCCTTTTTATTGTAACAAGTAATATTAGAGCCCTATTGAAGAGTTCTTAGAAAAATCTTGTGTTCTACTAGTTCAATCTGGTTTTCTATTTGGAAAATCTTGCAATTGGTTTTTTTGGATCACTTCTAGTTTTCTTGCTATTGCTAAAAGGAGTCGCATCTAACAAACACTGAGTTTTGGCTCGGTGAAATCTAAAACCTAGTCTCTTTAATAAACTGTTGTTAATCAATAAATGCTTTACTCTGTGTTAATTTGATATACTTGACATAAACTCTGCCAATACTGCATTTATTTTTTAAAATTGTTTTTGAGTGTGTGTCATACAATATTATTTTTAACAATATTACCCTGTGACTTGCCTATTCAATTGACAACCTTGATTTGACAACAAGAGTCTCACGGAAACCTGTGATCATTTGGATAGTGTATATTTGTAAACTTAGAAACTGCATAACTGTATGTGTGAGTTTGCATTAATCTTAGTGATTTGCATTCCCCTATCAGACTGAGTTATATATTCTGTGTGAAATATACTCGGTTGTGTTCTACTAATACTCTGTGCTTTACCTTAAATTTCTATGTGATAAACTGTGGTAAAATAGGTGCTAGTAAATTTGATCTTGAGACCTTTGATGAGAGGGGTGATTTCTCTATGTGAAAATAAAAAATGAAGGCTTGCTTAGTTTAATTAAAAGTGTCTAATGCCATAGATGGTACTTTTCCCGCTGATATGACTAGTGTTTAAGAAAAAAAGAAATGGATGAACAGGCATATAGTTCTTTTTATTTTGCATTTAGCTGATAATGTGATAAGAAAAGTTAGTTAATGCAAAACCATCCCTGAACTTTGGAAAAAGCTTGAAAAGTTATATCATACTAATTCTCTTCCAAATAAGATTTATTTGCTTAAAAGATTTGTTTGGTTATAAAATGGATCAAACTCTGGATCTTGAAACTAATCTTGATCATTTTTCAAAACTTCGTTAAGATTTGGCCAGCTCTGGTGAAAAACTCTATGATGAACACCAAGCTATTATTCTTTTAAACGCTTTACCAAATACTTACAAATAAGTAAGGAGTGCCATTGATTATGGTAGGGATGCCCTGACTTCTAAGATTGTTATAAATTCTTTAAGGACCAAAAAATTGAACATTCAACAAAAAAACCATGATAATTTTAGAGGGGAAAGGTTATATGCCAGGGGCAGACAAGTACACAGGCATTTTGATAACTCAAATAATCAAAATGGTTTTAAAAGAAGTTTAGAAGCAAGTCTAGATCAAAATCTAAAGCTAGGATTAGAAAATGTTATGGTTGTGGTAAAACTGGACACTTTATTAAAGATTATTTAAAAAGAAAAATGAGTTAAGAGAGAAAGGAAAGGAAGAAGCTAATGTTGCCTCATCTCATAACTTTGACCATGCTTCCACCTATGTATGTGAACTATCTGAAGTATATGTTACTATTTCTATATCTGTAAAATTGTGAATCAAATATAACTCATCATAGTAATCTAGAAAATGAATGAGTAATTGATTCAAGTGCTTCTTTTCATATAACATCCAGGAGGGATTCGTTTAGGAATTTTATGTCTAAAAACTTAGGAGTTGTGACCACGGGCAATGATCTAACTAGTAATATAGCTGGCATAGGTGATATTACCTTAAAATGTGATAATGGCTGTGTGCATAATTTGAAACGAGTCAGATATGTTGCTGAAATGAAAATAAACTTGCTTTCCGTTGGTATGCTTGATAATGAACGTCTTTCACAACCTGTTCATAATGGTTTTATGAAAATTATTAAAGGTTCTATTGTTATGTTTAAATGTGTGAAAATAAATAGAATATATGTTGTTAATGCTACTATTTTAAATGATCAACTTCCTGCATGCAATACTGTTAGTAATACTAATGACACTTTAAAATGGCATAAAAGGTTGGTACATGTGAGTTCTAAAGGTTTAAATTTTTTAGTAAAAATGGTATATTTGGTAAATAGTCTATGTCTGACATTCCTTTTTGTGAAAGTTGGACTTTGGGAAAACATCATAGATTCCATTTTAAAATTGGTACCCACAATCCAAGAATGTATTGTATTATATACATTCAGACCTATGGGAACCTGCACCTGTTTCAACTATGGAGGCAACAGATTTTTTTTATCTATCATTTATGATTTGCCTAGAAAATTTTAGATTTATTTGTTAAAACAAAAAATTGAAACTTTTGAAAAATTTAAAACCTAGAAACTTCAAGTTGAAAACCAAACTAGAAAAAGAGTTAAGGCTTTGAGAACTGACAATGACTTGGAATTTTGTAACTTTGAGTTTGATAAATTTTTTGAAAACAATGGCAACATGACCCACAACAAAATGGAGTAACAGAAAGGAAGAATAAGACTTTTTTAGTTAAAGTAAGATGCATGCTGGTTGGTTTTAGCCTTCCTAAAAGTCTCTGGGGTGAAGCTGTGATAATTGTATGTTATATTGTTAACTTGACTCCTTCCATGTCTTT
Organism: Ligustrum vulgare; assembly: GCA_963555705.1. Taxonomy (NCBI): domain Eukaryota; kingdom Viridiplantae; phylum Streptophyta; class Magnoliopsida; order Lamiales; family Oleaceae; genus Ligustrum; species Ligustrum vulgare. Next base: position 13,160,815 of record OY743175.1, read on the forward strand.
GAATGATAAAACACCTGCTGAAAAGTGGAGTGATCATCTTGTTGATTATTCTAATTTATTAATAATAATAATAATAATAATTATTATTATTATTATTATTATTATTATTATTATTATTATTATTATTATTATTATTATTATTATGTGTTGCTTATTTCCATAAAAATGAAGGTAATTTAAATATTAGGACTAAAAAATGTGTTTTTCTGGGATATCCCCAAGTAGGGGTGGGCATCAACCCGCCCAACCCGCCAAAATCGCCCAACCCAACCCAACCCGATCGGGTTGGGTTGGGTTTTGATGAAAATTAGGTTGGGTTGGGTTATAAAAAAAAAAAAATTGTTTGGGTTGGGTTGGGTTGTGGGTTGGATGACAAACCCAATCCAACCCGACCCAACCCAACCCAATCAAAATTTTAAAAATATAAGACCATTTAAATTTCAAGAATCTTAAATCCATTTTTAATTTGGATGAAACTCAAATATAATTTGAACATATTTTAGTTTTATTAGCAAGTATTTAATTTATTATATTTGAGCTTATTGTATTGTACATAATTTATTTGAGTTAATAATTGATTTATGGGCATAATTTTTTAATTTTCTAAGAATTTTATTTAATTGGATCAAAGCCCAAACCACCCAACCAACCCAACCCGACCGAAACTTGATTGGGTTGGGTTGGGTTGGGTTTGAATTCATATTTGGGTTGGGTTGGGTTGATTTTTTTTCAACCCGACAATAGTGGGTTGAGTTCGGGTTGGGCAAAAAACCGACCCGACCCAACCCACGCCCACCCCTATCCCCAAGGAGTTAAAGGATACAAACTATGGGCTAGAGATTTAGGTGGAGTCAAGATCATTATAAGTAGGGATGTGACTTTTAATGAAAATGAGATGTCCTGTCTTGAAAATAAAAAACCAGCAGAGCTAAGACTGAAAATGTCTTACCTATTTCTAACTTAAACTTACCTATCACAAGAGAATCTGATCAAAAGGAGCCAAATAGTATTGAAACAGAAACTATTGAACATGAAAACTCAAAGAATTGTGTAATGTAAATAGATGTGCTTGCTGCCACCTTTGAAGCGAAAGCGTTGAATTCATCGATTCGAGATTTGGGATCGATCAAGAAGGATAATTCAATGATTGCTGCTGGTAGCCGATCCTTGTACTTCCTTATTACCATTTAGACAAACTCCCTAACTGAAAGTCGAGATACTAGAGTTAGAGGAATATTAGGGAACCATTGAGGTTTGGTTATGATGATACTGTTACCTGTGCTTTTCTTAATTTTCAGAATCTGAATGACTCTGAAAACCTAGGAATTAGTTCTTGAACCTAAAGGGAAGTCCACGGTAGATTGATTATCTGAACAGACCTTTAGTTTTTATTGAAAAAGATAAAACTGATTATGTATGCCTCATGAAAAAGTCATTATATGGTCTTAAATGGTCCCTTTGACCTTTTGTGTTGTCTTTGAAATTTAAAAGAAGTGAATATGACCATTTCTCATGTTACAAGTTGCATTCTAAAACTAATGAAAGTGTGCTTATATTGCTTTATGTGGATGATATGTCATTTACAAGTCCTTGCATGAATCAGATTAAACTTGTTAAAAGTGCTCTGTTTTCTAAGTTTGATACAAAAGATTTGGGAATTTCCAAAAGAATTTTAGGCATGGAAATTGTTAGGGATATCCCTAAGCCCATGTTTAGATTAATCCAAGCTTCTTATGTTTTGAAGATTGTAAATAAATTTGGTATGTCTACTGCCCAAACTTGCAGTGTTCTATTAGCTAATCATTTTATTTTAATTAAAAACGATTTCCCCAAATCTGAACATGAATTTGAAAGCATGAAAAATGTGTCTTAATCTAATGCTCTTGGCTCAATCATGTACACTATGGTCAGCAATAGACTTGACAGTGCACATTCTATTAGTATGTTATGTAGATATATGTCAAATACAAGACTTAATTACTGGGAAGCTCTAAAATGGCTTACTAGATACTCCCTCCATCCCACAAAGATAGACCCACTTCTATATTCACACAGATTAAGAAAACATAATTAATATAACTTGGAACTATAAATTTACCTACATTCTACCTAATATATCCCTACATTGAATAATGAGTAGTTCATATTTGTTGATAATAGTGCATATTAAATAGGAATATATTAGAAAATCAAGATATTAATATACTCCCAATAAGGAAAGTGACTTATGATTATAAGACAAACAAAAAAGGAAAACGAGCCTATCTTTGTGGGACGGAGAGAGTACTTGAAAGGATCTGCAGATGTAGGAATGACTTATTGAAGGAGTTTTGAAGGCATAAAACTAAAAGGCTATATTGATGTTGATTATGCTAGTGATAGAGATAAAAGAAAATTTGTTACTTCCTATGTTTTTACTAATCGTGATGCATATGTTAGTTGGAAATCACAACTTCAACATGTTGCACTTTCTACCACTGAATTTGAATATATTGCCATTACTTAAGTTGTTAAAGAATTACTTTGGCTAAAAGGTTTACTTATTGAATTAGGATTTCCATGTGATCCTCCTGTGTTGTTTTCTTACAGTGCCAATCATCTATGTAAAAATCCTATTTTTCATGAATGAACAAAACATATTAATGTGAAACTGCATTTTATTAGAGATGTTGTCTCTAATGATCTGATCACTATTGAAAAGCAGTGTTCTAAAAAGCGTGAAGCGTGACGAAGCGTGGAGCCCAAGAGTCAAGTTTTTGAAGCTTAAGCGGGAGTAAGCGTTAAAAAGCGTTAAAAAGCGTTTTTCAATTCCTAAATATTTAATTTAAATTTTACACATACTTGAACAAGTAAAAAAAAAAAAAGGAAAAAAAAAAAAAAAAAAGCCAGCTGCGCGCATCGGGCACGCTTAAGCGCGCACAATGCGCGCTTAAGCTCGCTTCAGCACGCGTTGTGCGCGCTTAAGCGCGCTTATGCGCGCACTGTGCGCGCTTCGCGCGCGCTTTTTAGAACAAAATTTTTCAAAACGCATTTTTCTCGCTTTTCGCCAAAGCGACGCGCGAGAGGCGCGCGTCGCGCGTATGCGCGCACAGTGCGCGCACTGTGCGCGCATTTTAGAACACTGTTGAAAAGATATCCTCTCAGTTTAATCCTGCAGATATGGGTACCAAAATTTTGCATGTAAGTAAATTTGGAAACTGTTAAAGTGTTTTGAACATTGAAAAAGGGTAAGTCTGCAGTTCTCATTATTCTTACCTTTTTGCTAGTTTGTGCATTTTTTAATTTTTCTTACAAGTACTTATAAAAGGAGATGTTGCAATACTTGTATCAAGGTGGAAATTGTCAAAGTTGTGTTACAAGTTATAAAAGCTGTTTTATAAAAACACGCCTAACTAATATCGAGTTGATATCTTAACCGTTAGATCCGGAGGATTAATCTCAGCCATTGGATGATGATATATATTCTTGGGCTTGGTTGTCTGGTTTCCAAACTCTTCTATTGAAATTAAACCTTAATCTCTCTCTCTCTCTCTTCTCTCTCGCTCTTCAACCTATTGTGTTGTCTTTTGCTCTTCCTTTGTTTCTTCTACGTGAATACATAGAAAATCAATGTTTGAGCGGTTATGGTGAGGTTTGTAGTGTTGATATCTCTGTGATTTGTGCGAAGTGGAGGGTTTTCTGAGTTGTGGTTCTTAAGTGATCTTTTGAGATCTGTTGTGTAAAGCTTCTTATTTTGTGTTATTTCTTTGTGAATACTTTAATAAATCGAAGTTGTAATCCACTTTGGTGAAGCTTCAACAAGACATAACCAGTTGTTGAGTGAACTCGGGCCTTCAAGCATAAAAATACTAGCTTTCGACTCTTTACTTGGTCTTCTTGCCTTTTCTGCTGCATTGTTACTTGCTTGTTGCAAATCCTCGCATTACAAGAAAATCGTTGAACAGAGACGACTAAAGTCGTCTATAAAAGTCTTCTCTGGTTGTAAACAGTGATGACAAAGTCATCTCAACTTGTCGTCACTGTAGAACCCTGGCTGTTGGTCATTAGAGATTACTTTTCAGTCTTCCCTAAGTTTTAAATATGACATTTAGTCGTCTCTAAAATTAGAGACGACATTAAGTCGTCAAAAATAATGTCGTCTCTAACTTTTTGAGACGACTTAATGTCGTCTCTAATATCTCTATAGAGACGACTAATGTCGTCTCTGTTTGTTAATGCAGAGACGACATTGTTGTTACAAATGATTAAAAATTAATTGATTTTTTTTATGCAGCCATTATATTTCTTTAATTATTCAATTGTTTAAAATTAATTAATATAATTCTAATAAATTAATATTTTTTTAATCATTCTACATTATTTAATTGTAACAAAAAATAATTCTTTTAATTTTATTCGATATTCGATATCATCGTCGTTGTCCCCGTCCCCATGCACCTGAGTCGAGGATCCAACACCACATGTTGTAGTCATGGTTGACCCCGATATCTTTTCCAATATTTGTGCCAACACTGCATTAACTTTAGCAAGCTCGGACTTTGTGTCGGCCAGCCCCGAATGTGACTCGACCATCTCAATGAATTGGGTCTCCATTCTCTGCTCGAGCTCCGCCACACGCACGGACTCTCCAGTAGTGAGGGAAGTCGTTGTCGACGATGCCGAACTAGAGACGTTGGGGACAATCCGACCAATTCCACGAATGTGGCATCACCTATCTCCAATCACCTCCCGGACGACATTGTGCTCAACAAATTGTGTCCCCGATAAGCTGGTCTGTTGTGTCTATGTCTCCTTCGTCTGGAGCATTTCATACTGAATATTCAAAAAATGAAATAAGCTAAATTGAAAATTTGAAATTGTATCAAACTTTTTTTAAAAAAAAAAATGTTCAAGATTAAATAATACTTACGTGTTGGTGCTCGGACTGCTCGCTGACCCAGATTTCCCCTTGGTCAATAATTCGTGTATGAACGGACTTCCACGTATCCAAAATAGAAGGCCATTTTTGTGTATCAAGATCCCTCTACCAAATAAATAAATAAATAAAATCAATAACTAGTAAATAATAATAACGATAAATAAACCTAGACGCATTAACTATTTTTTACCTTAAGTGCGAAAATAATTCATATTAATATTGATTTAAATATGAAAAGTATCATTTTACTGTTGTAAAATTCTACACAAATTTTGACAAAGTCTCCCATTTAAATTGGATTTAGCCAATCTGAAAAGGGACATCACAACCTTTTAAACTATAAATCACAACCTATTCTACATTCAACCAAAGCCAAATCATTCCAACCAATCTCGAACTCCACAACAATAATAAATTTAAATCAATAACATTCATCAAACTAAATAGGTCTAAAATTAAATACTAATGAAATGTAAATGACTTAATCAAAAACTAAATCCAATCGATTTACTACTTACGTTGGCGTGGCATGTTGCCACGATACTCTTGGACCCTTGCAAACTTTGGTAAGGGAGCTTGGCCCGATTGGCTGCGTTCCTTTGCTATGCAGCCTAAAAACATGAAGTAATAAATTAATTATGAAAATAATTATAAAATATAAATCATTAATTTTACCTTGAAGGATGCACTCTCGAACAAGTCCGCGCAATTACCCTACTCAATCATGCTAATGTCGTCAAAGGGTTTTGTGCAGCCATGTATTTTACAGTGTTTATGGGCCTTACCTTTGTACTCTTTGTAGCGCTCAGAAGCGCTCTTGTCAATACCCTTATCAACCCAAGGACATTTGTCCTGTGGAATATTGCCCTTGGTGTTGAAATACTTTTGTGTAAAAAATATTAGATTTCAACGTTTAATGAAACTTATATAATTTAAATATAATGAAACTTTAAAACAATGTAAAATTTCGTACCTCAACGTGAACATGATCCTTTAAATGTTTTGGGACCTTGCTCCATGTTGTGTACTTGGGAACTATGAATTGACGTACCGTTGTTTTCTACTGCAGTTCTGTTGCCTTGCGTCCTATACCATTTACACTTGAGAAACACGATTGAAAAGCCATCAATATACGATAGCTTAAGTACCTATTGCAACTGGCCATAGAATGTTTCGCCTCCTGTCCCTGGCACACTTACACCATTATTTTGAGTGATCCGTCTGATGTCATGGTCAACAGTAAGAAATCGAACACCGTTAATGATACATGTCGGATAAGACTGAATCTTATGTGAAGTGCACGATGCAAGAGCCAGTACTTCCGGTGTGACAGCCGAAGGGGTCTCTCGATGCAGATTATGGATCTTTCATGACGAATGACAATGTTAATTAGGTAATTCAATGGTCATAACAAATTAAAATACATAATCATATAATCATGAGACTTGTGAACACAATTTCGTGTGAAACCAGTCGACGAACGCTTTCATGTGCAACTGCTTGACGTTGTCTACACCACGCGAATGCAATTCTCTCTTATGCTCACTAGTCAAATGAAACAAGGTTTTACGTAACAATGTAGTTAAAAACATTATTAAAAAAATTTAAATTTAATTTATTAATAAAGTTGAATGCTTATGTCAAATAGTCCTCAATTTCAGGGCAATTGTTGAGGATGTAAAACTCTGCCTGGTTCTGTGCCTGATGATCAAGTGTCAATGATGTTGTTTTTCCAACTGGACGACATTGCGACTTGAAAACTAATAGATGCGGGTCCTGATCAATAGCATCATCGTTCCTCTCGAGTCGATTGAAACGTGTCTCGATGTTGTCAAAATACCTCGAACAAAATGTTAAGGCTTCTTCTGCAACGTACCCCTCTGCAATAGAACCCTCAAGCTTTGCTGGATTCCTAACATAGTCCTTCAATTTCTTTAGGTACCTCTCAAATGGATACATCTAGCGCATATACACAGGACCTCCCAAGATTGCCTACTCCGGCAAATGCATAACAAGGTGGATCATAATGTCAAAAAATGATGGAGGGAATATACGTTCTAGCTTGCACAGTATCAAGATTAGCTGTTCCTTTGCATTCTCCATGTCACTCTTCTTTATTGACCCGGGACAAATCTTCTTGAAGAAAGTTGACAATTCGGCTATGGTAGATGAGATATTCTCGTTCAAGTATGCTCTGCATCCAACAGCCAATAAACGCTGCATAATGATGTGACAATCATGTGACTTCAGTCCGGTGATACGACAGCAACTGGATCGACGTTCTTTTTCAAGTTAGATGCAAAACCATCAGGAAACTTTATTGATCTAATAAAATCACAAAATCTTCAACTGTCGGCATCACTGAGTGTATTCTGCTGCGAGCTTCATCAGACTCCCATCGTGATACAAGTGCAACTCCTGTCTTATACCTAATTCCATAAAATCAGATCGCACATTGTCTGTATCCTTAGACTTGTGGGGATCACATAGGGTAGTACTGAGCAAGCTGCCACACACGTTTTTCTCCACGTGCATTACGTCGAGATTGTGCTTCAACTCGATAGTGCTCCAGTAATGTAGCTCGTAAAAAATACTCTTCTTTCTCCAATTGAGTTTCCCCACATCTCGTTTTCTTTTGCGACCTCTAAACTGTGGGTGCTTCCCCGGAATTTCATTTGTCACATCATTGAGCTGTCACATTACATCTATACAGCTAAATTTTCGAGGAGGCTCACCAGTCTCGACTTTTCCATTGAAATCACGACTTCTGCGCCATTGATGAGTAGTGCCCAAAAAAGGTTGATGTCCCACATAAGTTTTTTTCCCCCAAAATGCGTTCAGAAGGCGTATCAACATTGCAAGTTGGACATGCTCCATAACCCTGTCCACTCCACCCAGAAAGACTACTTCTTACCGAAAAATCACTGACGGTCCACAACAGTGCTACACGCATTCGAAAAATTTCATTATTATTTCCTACGTCGTGTGAGTCAAGACTTGTGTACCATAGTTCTTTCAGCTCATCAACTAGTTCACGTAGAAAAACATCTATATCTTTCCCTGGTGATCGCGGGCTAGGTATCAATAGAGTAAGCATCAGATTTTCTTCCCTCATGCACAACCACGGAGGTAGGTTATAGGTACATAAAACCACTGGCCACATGCTGTAAAACTTACTCATGTTTCCAAACGGATTAAATCCGTCAACTGCGAGACCCAATCGAACATTACGAATTCCACTTACAAAATTTGGGTGTGCTTTATCAAAATCCTTCCAAGCCTGTCCATCAACCAAATGCCCCATTTCATCTTACCAGAGGGCTTCCCTACCACTTGAGACCATCGACTTTCAGAGCATATTAGACATATCTATTCATCAGCATTCTCCTTCCAGAACAGTGCACAGTCATTCTTGTAGACGTGAATTGACACATAGCCAAGCCCTAACTTCCTCATTAGCTTCGTAATGTGAATCCACAAGATTTAAATTGGAAAATGCCAACTTCAACAGTTTAAGCAGGTTATCGAACGACTGTTGGTCCACTTGTTCTTCACTTTAATATGCATCAACTTGGCCAAAAAATTCAATGACGAGAATGAAGAGACACTTGGATGCAACTCTGACTACAATGCCTCTAACAAGTCTTCATACTCAATGTTAGCTCTTGCCTCCATCGGTTCTCCCCCTACTACATCGTGCAGAATGTCTGCCATCTCATCTCTCGAAACTATCGGCTTCTCCTGTATCTGTGTGTCTACGAGCACTTCCATTAGTTCTCCATGATAAATCCATCTTTCGTAATTTTCTAAAAATCCATATCGGAATATGTGGTTATCTACAACACTTACTAATTGTTTTGCTCTGTTTAAACAGTTATTGCATGGACAAGAAATCATCTCCCAGTCATTTTCCAATGGCCTAGCCATTCTTATATATGCTGCAACTCCATTTGAAAATTCGATGGACTTGCCCCATATTCTGTTCAGTTTTATCCAACTCTTGTCCATATTTATCGGTACTTCGTTTCCACTGTAAAAAAAACTCATATAACTGAAAAGTTCGAGTGATGTGAACATGTGCTAACCCCTTATCGCTCCAATAATAAAAATTCAAGGTACGGGTCCTACCCATTCAACAATGACTCGCGAGTAGCGAGTTGTGTCATTTTTTTCCTGTTACTACTTCTACGTCACGCATAAATTTCGGCAGCATCTCCCTACTATTCTCCTAAGTGTTAGCACTACTTTAAATGTAGTACACACCCAGAGAATATTTTATGAGATGGCACTAAAATCTACGCACAAATAACGAAATAGTTGCAGGAAAAAAATATTGAATTACACAACTCGTAACTCACTAATCAATAGCAAACTGTCTAATAATGGGACAATTCAAAGATTAGTTTATAAACATCAAACAGTCCTAAATTAGGATGTGTGTGCTTAATAAACTAATCTTAAAACGGTACTCCAAGAGCATCCACAATGGAGATACTAAAGTTAGCTAGCCATATAAGCAAGAAATCAAAAGTTAAGTGACACATGTGCATGTTAAAGTTAACATGTAATTTTACTAAAATGGATATGTTAAGTTTTAAACTAAAGTTCAAGAATAAAATAAATATTTATTTTTAAAGTAGGAAAATTTATATATTAATATGGTAATCATTTTGAAGATTGAATTAAATTATATAATATGAAATTAATAAAAAAAAAGTTATTTTATTTATGAATATTAAAAAATTTAAAGAACAAAGAAAAAAAGAAAAAGATTTTTGGGGAATTTTTCAACTTAACATTTTCATCTCATCCACTAAATTCCTAGCCAAATTTAACAAACTAGTTAATATGTGTTAAAAAAGATTCCCTTAACATGTAATTTAACTTATCCATTGTACACCATTTTTCAATCCCTAACTACTTTATTTTACTAATATATAGTTTAATATGTACATTGTGGATGCTCTATGCTCAATCCAAATGCAATTACGTGTAAAAAAACGTTAACAAGAAATTAAAATTAAATAAAAATAACTTACCAATAACGTAAAATTTTCACTTTTCAACTTCGTCAATCAACCACTTTAAACTATAAGAACAACGTAGACAGCATAAACTGACATAAAAGAGGACGAAAAATATTATCAATTAATCGTTTAAAAACTCTATAAAACACAGAAACTTTGGAGTAAATATCTTACTAAAATTACAGAAGACATTTTGATTGAAAGTGTCCAAAAATCATGTCTAAGTTAAATGAAGTAAATTAGAGAGGAAAAAACTAAGGAAATGTGTAAAATTTATCAAGAAAATGAAAAAAAAAACATCTTCCGTGGCATTTATACACAAAGGAAATAGAGACGACATTTTGTCGTCCCAAATTCCTTGCGCGGGAAATTTCCCGCATTTTCGCTTACAATTAGAGACAACTCTTTATCGTCTCTAATGGGAGATAAATAGAGACGACTTGTTCGTCTCTATTTCCTCATATTAGAGATGGCATTTGTCGTCTCTATTTCTACGACAGATTGTCGTCTCTAATATGAGGAAATAGAGACGACATTGCGACAACTTTCCCGCATTTTCTGATGGTCAATAGAGACGACATTGTCGTCTCTAATACGAAAAATAGAGAGACAAAATGTCGTCTCTGATACGAGGAATAGAGACGATATTTGTCGTCTCTATTATGAACAATTAGAGACGACAAAATTTCTCGTCTCTAATACTATGGAATTAGAGATGAATTAGTCGTCTCTATTTCCTCAATGTTAGAGACGACAATTTTGTCGTCTCTTATTCCTAAGCATTAGAGACGATTTTTTGTCTCTATTTGTCATCGCAAATAGTCTACCATTTGCGATGACAACATTGTCGTCGTAAAAAATGAAGTATTAGCGACGACAAAAATGCATCGTCGGTAATTTTCATCTTTTTCGCTGAGTTTTTTTTGTAGTGTTGTTATTGCAACAGTTGTTATATTAAATAGCTCAAGATGTAGAAGTTTGCGAGACTTGACCTTTGGCAAATGATGCATTATTAAGTTGGAAGAAAAACTAAGCAAGCATTAAGTAAGGGTTGTTGAAGGTTGAAAGAGTTTGCTATATCTACCAATAATAGTCTATGATAACAAGAATGAATCTATGACTAGGAACAAGTTCATAATTCGTAAGTTTCACACTACTTTTTTCTATTCAAAAAGTTGAAATTTATAAAATCGATGGCCGACTATTCCATACACGTGCAGTACAATTATATCTCGAGCACGTGTTTTGTTAATTTAATTAATTTTAAAATAAGATTTCAGTAAAAGATGACCGACTAGTATGCTATTTGACAGAAGGATAAAATACAAATTAAGATGTTGAATTTACAATAAATAAAGAACGTGATTGTGATTGCTATTGCTATGGCATTTCATACAAATGAATAAACAAAATTTCAAACTAAAACCCCAATATGCACATTGAATTAAAAAAAAAAAACGAAATTACTAATCTCAACCTTGCACTTCTCTGAATTACTAATTCACCCCAACTTGCAGGAGTGCATCTTAATCTAAATAAAGCAATTTAAACACAAATTTAATTAACCGTGAGCCTTGAATAACCCAAACTTGGATATGGAGATAACGGCGGCACCTCAAATATACCCTTCAGGTCGGCAGAGTCCCAAACCGCCGTCCAACTTGACGGTGTTAGTGGTACAGTCGGGATGGCTCCAATTTTAGCTTCCTCAACCTCTTCTCTCTTTACCACCTTTGTTTCTCTCTCTAGACTATCCTCTTCTCTCTCCCTTTTCCGGAAAGTATTCACCGGCGTCTCATTTTCCGGCGGCGTAGGATTGGAGGTTGTAATTTCAAGTGGGAAATTCACAATTGCTTTGCTCCCTCTCAGCTTAAACGCCGCCCTGTCGTATGCCTTTGCCGCCTCGACGGCAGTCTCGAAAGTCCCAAGCCAAACTCGAGTACCTTTCCGGTTAGGGTCGCGTATCTCTGCAGCGAACTTCCCCCATGGACGCTGCCTGACGCCTCTGTAACGCTTCCTCTCGCCGGAATCTTCAGCTTTCTTCTCGGCCACCTTAACTTTCTTTTCCCACTCCAATTTCTTCACTTGAGGAATATCAATATTCAAAGAAGGCTTCCTTTCACTAAAGTTTGGTTGTTTTACAGGCTTTGTTTCGAATTCTGAGTAATCATAATCATATCTTGAATTTTCAAAGCTGAAACTTGGATTAAAGATGGAAGATTCAGTTGTGAGATCAGAAATTACAGAACTAGAACTGCTTGAAGTTCGAGAAATCTGGGACTCGTGAAAGCTTGAAGAAACTGGGCAATAATTTTCCATGAAGGCAAAATCATCAAGAAGATGTTGTCGTATGACTTCAAGAGTTGAACTATCACCTGATAAAGAAGCCATTCGTGTTCTTAAGAGGAAACCGGAAAAGTTGTCTTGATTCAAAGTTGGTGTTTTTTGAGTGGAAAATAAGGGACTAAAGAAAGGGTTATTATAGAGGTGTGAAAACTTTGGATAACGGCACGTTTCTTTGAGAGGCGGTTTCATACGAGCCTTCTTAGCTAGTATGGGGAAGCATCGCGTAGTAGAATATTCAATTTATTCAAATAGGTTCCAAGTCACTGTTTACAGTTTAGTTTGACTTAAAATCATATAAATTTTAATAAAAATTAACGAAAAAGATAATTGAAAAATTACTAGTTACATAAAATTTGTGATAGAATGAAAAAATAAAAAATAAAATTGGTGCCAATAAAATGGAAGTAAATATTTTGTAATTGTGATGATGATGTTCTCGAACTATTTGTTACACTGATATATTTAACTTTTAACACTTGTGACACCGTATGTTTCAAGAATATTTAGAAATTTTACCAATTCAAAAATTGTGTGGTTTATAAATTGATTTTAAATCGTTTACCAAACAGAGGCTATTTATGCTTTCTATGTAAAATGTGTGGTTGAAAAATGAAGAAATAAACTATTTGTGATTAAATTTTTTTTTTTGAGAAATTGTGTAATTTAAAATGGATAATAATGAGGTTGCCGAATGGACCCGTACCCGTAATTATTTAACCTTCAGCTTTGTTTGGCTGCTTATGCGAATTAATTATAATTGATTTTTTGTTTTTAGGTAAATTATGTGGTTAAAAGTAATTTTAAAAAATGTATGTGTAAAAAAAAATGATTTGAGAAATTGTGTTGTTTATAATGGATTATTATTGAGTTATAGAACGGGGCGAATATTTTTATGTTAAATGGAGATTGTGATGATGCAAAACTTGGGAAAGGTGAGGTCCCTCTAGTCAAATTTTCCCGATATTTATTATTACTTATTAATTGAGTGGAATTCAAGATGCGTGGACACAAAGACTAATGACGAAGTAGCTGAGGTTTGATTAATGTTTTTTTTCTTAATTTTATACAATTTGTAATTGTAAGAATGGTCCATGCCATCCACGATGCCACACCTATTTCCAGGCTATTTCCTCACCAAACGTGCAAATTGCAAACTTAAACTAAGTGGTTGTTTAATAAAAAGTTATCTAACTAGTCAAAATTTAATTACAGTCACAACTTTTACATATTTTATTAATTTTTTTCAAGATTTGCTTTTTTTTTTTCAAAATTATTGTTTCTATTGTCTTGATAAATAGGACAAAAGTTTATATTATTGACTGTGTTAAAAATTGAATTTGAAATAGTGTTACTGTTGATTCCAGGTACATAATTTGTTTAATGTTTAAGCATTGTCTTGACTTTAGGAATAATATAATTAAGTTGAAGTAGAAACCAAATTGGTAAACTTAATTAACTTGCGTTTCAGGGTTACAAACAAGTAGAGTTGAACATAAAAATATTAGTATGTCGATATCTTTATTTATTAATTTTATTCGATTTAAATGTCATATAATATTGGAGAAAATGAAGTAAAACAAGGAATTGCTTAATATTTATTACTTTGAGTTATTTAGATTAGAATTTAAAATGCAGTATAAATCAAATTGAAAGTATTAATCCATTTGGCAAGAAAAATTGGAAAATTATTACTTATATTTCTTAAAAAAAAAAAAAATGAGAGATAAATTTATAGTACAATCCATTAGATTAGAAATGGCAACGGAATCAGAATAAAATAATTACTAGAATATTTCCATGTTTAATCTCATTTACATACGTATTTATTTTTTATATTATTTTTTCCGTCCCTAGCTACCCCATTTCCTAACATGGGGTGAAAAATATGAGAGGAAGTATTTTGTCGTTCTTCAATCTTACGCAAGACATGTCCTTTGGATAACAACGAAGAATTGGAAGATGGTCCATGAACTCCACCAAGACACCCATTTCCAGGCTATTTCCTTGTCAAACGTGCAAATTTTATTAAATTCTCACTATTAGAAATACATTGTATTAGAACAACTGTGTCAAAATCAGTAATTGACTTCTTGACATATTAATTATAGTTAACAAAACCAGGATGACGGCGATGAGATTGAGGTGCATGTATTTTATTTTTATCCCCTTTTTTTTCATTTAAATATTTTTATTTTTTAAAAAAACTAATACAAAACAATTCAAGAACATTGATTTAATTTTCTTTGCTAACAAATTTAGGGAAAAAAAAGGCGATCAAGCTTATAAAAAGTGGAATAATTTGGAATATTGGAGGTCATGATTGACCGCCGACCTGTCCCTTCTTGGTCAAGGTCAGCCCACTTGACCGACCTTGTCCATTAGTTTCAATCATAAATTGTCAAGCTCGACCTATGGGCCGAACCGTATGTGATACCCTCGTAGTCTTATCATGATCAGTCCTATTCTGGATTGAGTTGATGGGCCATATCTTGGGCCCAACCTTTCCAATAAATCGAAACAGATTCATATTCAAATCCTACTTACCTAAAAACAGAGTCCGACTTACACAAGGAATTTTCCTCCAAAAGCAACTTCGTTTGATAAGGACTCACTTTCCTAGTAAGAAGATGACACGTATGTTGAGTCCTAGAAATAGAACTCCTTTAATCATAATTCAGGTACACACATATTCTTAATCAAAAATGTCTTTTCATATATTCTCTCTATATTTTTTCCTTCAGGAAGTGGCTGAGTGTTGTGAATGGATTCTAGCGATTACGTAGATGCATGGACGAGGACGAGCATTCAGCAGCATACCACGTAAGTAAAACATATATTGTAAAACTAGTATTTTTTTGCTTCATCGTTTTTACATTTTATTAATTAATTATTTTTTACTACAAGACCTAATCATTCTAGCGAGGGAGACTGAGCAGACTCGGGCTACCTCCACCGAAACACGAGTGGACGAGCATGCCATCATGAAGGAGATCCTTGGAAAACGATGTGAATTCATGCGTGGAGTTGGCTGGATCCCGAAAGGAAAATCTTCCTCTACTAAAGCACATAAAATGCTTCTAAAAATGAAGTATATATAGCATCAAGAAGAAAGAGCTTACTTGGAACAACAGAAGTTTGATGGAAACCAATATTCATAAAAATTCCTGAAGCGTATCTTGCCATAGACAAAGCTAAAGTTGGCTGCACTAATTCAAAAGAAATCATAAGGTAATCTATTATAACACGGCAAAAAAATCACGTTGTCAATTTACAAAGATAGTTGATCAAATTTAAATTTATTTTAAACTGCCAAAGGTTGAAGTCCTATATTTTTAACAGATTGAGTTATCCCTTATAAATATACAACTCAACTTTTTAACTTTTAGAAGTGCTACTATAATGATTCCACCAGAGGTTATTGAAAAAGTTATGGATAGAAACTACTTAATTGATGGCACAAATAGCTGGAACATTCATTTCCATCTTTGAGATGCAACATTGACTTATGCATGATTGAAAATAGTCAAAAAGAACACAAATAAATGTTTCGAGCCAATAAGTGGACAATCAATTTCATAGACATTTTATTTTAACAAAATTGATTATACTGAAAGCATCATAAACTGGACAATGAGTTAGCAATATACAGAGGAAACATTGAGAAAATTATGATGGTACAAATGAAAGAGAAATATGTGAAGTTGAGGCTAACCATCATAACGGAAAATATCAATTGTGTGGATGGTTTCATCTACATCTTGCATATCACAAGAGTCAAAGTAATTCATCAAGAAAAGCAAAAAGAAGGTTAAAATTTCAAGTACCAATGGAATCCAACAAACACAGAAACCAAGTTACTTGGGCTCTAAATTACATGATGAAAATCACTAAGCTATATAACCTTATGCATATTGTTGAGGGAGGTGATTTAAGTATGAAACATCAACACACTGTAAATAGGCTTTTGAACTCTCAAAGGAAAATCTTGATTGTAGTTGAATATACATAAATATGAAGGTAACTAAATGCCACATCAGGTAGTTATCTAAAAACAAACTTAAACCCTTAGACAAACATCAAAAGAAAATATATTCAACTAACCCCCAAAATATATTAAATTCCATTCCACAATGCACACAACCATTGCATCCCTTAACACCAAAATAAACCCAAAACTCAAAAGACTGTTAGGCAAACAAAATTGCAACATAGTAAATGAAAACCATATAATTATAAGGAAAATAATGCATCCAAATATCTATGCTTGTATTTCTACCCAACAAAATTAAATTAAGATCACCCCAAAATCCCCTAAAAACACAATCTTTCCATACAATTTCTTCAAATTAACACTACTTTTTGCACCTTTATTAGTGATGTAAAAGATACCATGATCAGGGACGGATCTACCCCAGGCCCAGGAGGGTTGTTGGACCCCACTGAGATTGGGAAAAAAATTAAGTCCAATTTAAATGGGCCAGCCCAGTCCCACGCCCAGACCAATTCTCTGACCCATTTAACAAATAATAAGCCTAATTCCTTCATTTCCTTCCCAGTTCACCCCCGCTCCTTGCCTCCTTCCTCTGTCGTGCTGCGCCGCGTCCTCTACTCCTCTTCAGTTCAGCAGCTTCAGCTCTTCTCTTCTTCACTCTTCTAATCTTCTTCCTCGTCGTCGCCTCACGCCTGTCGTCCGTCCCTGCGTCGACCGACTAACCGAGTCACACCGACGGCGCCGGCTTCAAAAAATCAGACCGATGGCGCTTGGCGGTGGAGTCCACTGGTTCAGACTTTCGTTCCAAACTTCCACTGTTCCAGTCTTCCAGACTCCAGTGCTGTGCTTCAGACTTCAGTGCTTGTGCAGATTTCCAATTTCATTTTCCATATGTAAGTAATTTTTAAGTTTTAACTAGATTTTTATGGAATCTTGTCTTGTTATTAGTTGTTCTTGTGTTTGTGTTACTGTGCAGTGTGCACTGCATACTGATATAGTGATATTAGTTGTTCTTGTTATGGGATTTTTGTGGGATTTTGTTTGTGTTCTTGTTATTAGTTGTTCTTTAAGTGCACTGCATACTAATTAGTGATTACTGTGCATTGTGTTTGTAATTGTAGAGTTTTAGTTTTGATTTATTGGATGATATTTACTTATTTAGGATTTTAGGTTAAAATCTTTTGATTAGAAATTTAGATTAGGTGATTGTTAAAATAAAAAAGTGGGTTCAAATTTCTGAATTTCATAATTTCCATTATTATATTTATTATAAGATTCTGATTAGTGGTTAGATGATTTAGATCAACATATTTGAATTATTGCTTTGAAGTTTGAATTAATTATTGATACATTGTTATATTCCAGATTAATAAATAATGGAGAGATATTTAATGAAAAGACATCGTCAAGAAAATGTTGTTGATGAGAGTTCAAATAGAGTTGAGAACAATGAGATTGACTCAAATAGAGTTTAGAATTGATTATTGATGATATATTGTCATATTTGCTTCGTCATTTCAATCATTTTTGTTCAAAAAAATTTCGGGGGCTCCGCCCCCGAACCCCCGGGAGGGGACCTCCGCCTCCCCCCTCACACCGTTTGAAAAATTTGGCCCCCACTCACTCAAATCTCTAGCTCCGTCCCTGACCATGATGCTTAATTAACGGTACTTCTTCATATTTTATATTTGTCCCATCATTTTGTTTTGTGTTCAACTGTGTTGATCGTGTGGGATTTGATTATTTTCCAACAAATAGTATCTGAGTGTTGGGTTTCCTTTTTTTTTTTTTTTTCCCCACACTATTTTGGATGTAGGTATAGAAACTATAAGGCTGCGTTCTCTTTGGCGTTTTCCAGCCGTTTTCCGTTTTCCATTTTCGAAAACGCGAAAAACGCGTTCTCTTGCGCCGTTTTCAGAAAAAAAAATTCGAAAACGTTTTCAAAATTTGTAAAGGAAATGGAAAAGGTGAAAATCACGTTTTCCGCGTTTTCCGAAATTTTTGCCTTGTAGGCGGAAAACGCGCGTTTTCCACCTAAAAAAAACAAAAATTAAAATAATCAAAAAATTTTGAAATTTGTCAAAATTCATCATTTTTAATTACATTATTGGTCCCTGATTTTCAAAACTTGTCATTTTAATCCTCAAAATTTGAAATTTCTTTCGAAAATATCCTAATTTATTTGCAACTTAGGTCCCTCAACTTCAGATTTTGTTGCACATTAGTTCACAAATTTTACTTTTCTTTCAATTTAGTCCTTTTCGTATTTGCTTTATAGGTCATTGTCTTCAAACATGTATAACTTTTGATGTACAACTCCGAATTGCACTCTGTTTTTTGCGTAGAACTCCAAATTCAACCATCTTTCTGATGATGTATCATGTGCTTAATTATTAAACATTTATTTTTTACTTTTGTATTGTAGACACTTATTTTGTAAGGGCATAATTAATTAACGTAAATTGATTTTTGCAAATTTTTTTGAAACTTAAATTTTAAACGTTATGAGTGCTTACTAGAAGGATGTATCTATATAAAGTATTAAATGGAACGATTACTTTAGAAGGGAAAATTACTACTCAAATGTGGAACGATTACTTTAGAAGGGTAACATGAATTTTTAAACTTTTTTGGTATAACCAAATTGTGTGATAGAGGTTATTTCAATTTTTTTTGTTGTGTAACTCAAAATATGATATCTTTATTTCATTTATATTCACAAACAATATGAAATAATTTTCTTCAAAATTTTAAACAGAACGCGTTTTCCAGCTTTTCATTTTCGAAAACAGTTTTCAGAAATAACAAACCAAACGCGTTTTCAGCAATTTCGAAAAAAGTCACAGAAAATAAAAAACAGAAAACATTTTCGAAAATAAAAACAGAAAACTGAAACACAAAGAGAACGCAGCCTAATATTTTCATTAATAAATAGTTTGCTTAAAATAAAAGATCTGATTATTTGTAAAACTCTTTTGTCAAATTTATTGATAGGAGGAATAGTTTCTTAATTCCCTTTAACGCTAATTTGACATACTAAATGGAGACGGATGGAGGAGGCAGCTATGAACTTGTCTTATTCCTCCGTCTCAATTATATAGACTATATTTCTTTTTTCTCTTGTCATAATTATATATACATGTTATTTTATTTTATTGAGAAGTATTTATTTTGTTTATTTATTAATGTACATCTATTCATTACTTCTAATAATAATAATTTTGAAACTTAAATAAGGATAAGTTGAAAATCTTGTTTACAAAAATTATTTCTTCAATTACATTAAATATGTTTTTATAATTTATATGAAAAGTCAAATCAATCTATATAATTGGAACGAATGGAGTATATATCAATCAGTACAAAAATATAATAATATTGTACTCGCTAACTTTATCCCTTATGCTAAAGATATTATATTGGCCGTGCAAACAAAGAGTTCTCCTTTGAAAAATGTGTCGTTAAAGAAAATCGCCACTATTTATACACTAGATGCGCCCCCCGATTGCATCAATGGTACACGGGTTATTGTTAATTATGCTATTATTTAGCCCTTATTTGATGCTCCTATTTTTTGAATAAAAAATTGTAAATTTAACTTTTTTTAATGATTGAAATTAATTACTATAAAAAAAATAGAAATTTTTATAAAAAAGTAGAGCATCAAATAAGGGCTTAACCAGATAATTTCTTGATGGCACGTGAGAAGACTATTAGAACTTGAACTCGACTTTTGTGCCCAAAGAAAAGCTTACTTTTCCACCATTTAATATAACCAACCGACTGAAGCAAGCAATTACAATCAACAAATTGCAGTGGTCATTTTCATTTTCATTTTATATTTGCTAGTGGGTGATGTTGGATGCGGTGGAGGTCCAAGTTGTTGCATTTTGTCCTCTTTTTATGGGTCCAAGCAATTCAATTTTATAATAGAGAATGAATTAGGGATGATAAAAAAAAAAAATTCATTGAACCCTAATCCCACGTAGGGGTGGGCGTCGGTCGGGTTGGGTCGGTTTTTTGCCCAACCCGAACCCAACCCACCACGGTCGGGTTGATAAAAAATCAACCCAACCCAACCCAATTACGAATTCAAACCCAACCCAACCCAACCCACCAAATTTCGGTCGGGTTGGGTCGGGTTGGTCGGTTTGGGCTTTGGCCCAATTAGTAAAATTTTTGAAAAAAAAAAAAAAAACACTCAAGAATCTATCTTTAATTCAAAATCAATTATGTACACTACAATAACCAAAAATACAATAAATTGAACACTTGCTAATAAAATTAAAATATGTTCAATCAATATTTAAATAAGTCAAGTTTCATTACTTAAAAAAAAAAAAAAAAAAAAAAAAAAAAAAAACGTCTTTTTTTTTGTTGGGTTGGGTTGGGTCGGGTTGTTCACCCAACCCGCAACCCGACCCAACCCGAAAATTTAAAAAAAAAAAAAACCCAACCCAACCCAATTTTCATGAAAAACCGACCCAACCCGATCGGGTTGGGTCGGTTTGGGCGGGTTGATCGGGTTGGGTCGGTTTTTGCCCAGCCCTAATCCCACGGAGACCCTGCTCAAATGGACGAGGATTACTCGTCTAAATGAATCTACGAATCAGGAATGAAATTTATATTAAAACTCGTCATGAGTATGGGCTGGGTGTGGATTTAAAAACAAAACTCATATTCGACTCACATTCTCGCTGTTTGTTTAAAAAAATAACAAATAAAATAGCAAAATTCCAAAAGACTGAAGCCTTAGTGGCTGTGCCTCATTTCCTAAATTCTTTATCATTTAAAGATTATATATTCCACAGTTTTTAGTATTCCCTTGTAAAATATGAAAATTTACTTACAATTCAATTCTCTTCATTTCTTAAAAGAAAAAAAAAAATAGGTAATAAGTTTTCAAATTAGTATAGAAACATGCTCGATTACCCATTTTTCTTAAATAGGTACGTGGATCGAGTATGGAGATTAAAAGCCTCCAACGGGTCAAGTATGAGTTTGCCTAAAAAAACTCATACCTAGCTGATTTATGAGTTTGTCGAACAAAAACTCATACCCGATTCATTGCATCTCTAGTATGAATCTATACACTTTAAAAGGCTGCCAGTCGATTAGTGATAATATTAGTTTATTACAAGAATCTAACCGACATCAAGGATACTCTTTATTATAATCATTGATTTGATTTGGTGACAATGTTATATCAGGTTGTTAGTATGGACATGTTTGGTTGATTTATTAGTCGGCAAAAGTAGAAAAAGTCGGTATATCACTGTAAAGATTTTGTAATGTAAAATTGCTAACAGTCCAACATTGACATAAAATAACGGCAATTGAGAGAGACGTGTAAATTAACTCAGATATTCATTTTTAAAAGTCAAATATGAGCCGATAGAATCAACAGCAGCTAGTTGGCGTAGTCGCCAAAAGCCAATCAGCAACTAAAATAATAAATATTATTTCTTTAAATCACTTTTTAATTTAACGCATTTTCTCAAATAGAATTTGAAATAGAATTTATTTACATCAAATTTTTTATTTATAAATAAATTTTTTTTATCAAACAGAGGAAATCCAGCCATGTGACACTGATGAAATGCGTATGTACCTTGAAACAAATTTTATTCTTTAATTTCTTGTAAACAGTGTGTGAATGTACACATGCACGCAATAATTAGATATATAATTAATTTATTTATTTCTCAGATTCTAAAATCTTACCCTTGACGTTTTTGCAATAGGTTCGAGTAATTTAATATTTTTCAAAATGATTATAATATATTTAAATAAAAGTCGAAGCTGTTTTCTTCTTTTCTCCTTACAATTCTTCGTTTGGTAAATCTATTAAATCGACAAGAAACAAGTTGGTGGCTCCGTTGTCATCTATGTTTGGTAAATTTATTCATAATATTTTAAAGGGTTATGCTAAAGAGATCGAAAATCCGGATCGAAAATGTGATTGAACTGATCTGGACAGTTGATTTTCGAACTGATGTGATGGGCAAGTGGTCGGATGAAAGGCCAAGTGTGCAGGTGTGCACAATTCGATGCACCATTATGTTCTTGTAGCGGGATCATATTTTAAAATCAACAGTCCATCCTCCTTATAAAATCCTCTCTTTCGAATAGTTTATGTATTTTTAAATTTTTAATAACTTAATAATTTTTAATTGTTATTTAAAGAATTCTATATTTATTTTAATATAAAGTTAGCAAGTTACAAATAGTTTGTTTTACTATTTGTCTTTTTTCCTTGTTCTAAACAGTAAACACAACTTTTAACCTTTTGAAAAAATTCCAATATATAGTAACAAAGTATATAATATATTAATTTTTTTACTAATATAGCATTATAATAATGTCTGTCAATATCGAGACTTCGACCAAAATACTAATAATTTTACGACGATAATCTTGCCGCTCATATAGGACACACTACAACAAAAATAGCCTACGGCAACGCGCAAAAAATGTTGCAAAAGACCTTTTGCAACATTCATGTGCATGTTGCAAATCGCAGTGTTGCCGTAGAGGGAAAGGATACGGCAACGTTCATTGCGTGTTGCAAAAGGATGGATTGCGTGTTGCGGTAGACCTTTGGCAACGTTCAATGCGTGTTGCGGTAGAGCTTTGGCAGCATTCATTGCGCGTTGCCGTTGATACTTTTGGCAACATTCATTGCGTGTTGCGGTAGACCTTTAACAACGTTCTTTGCATGTTGCGGTAGATACTTTTGGCAACACTCATTGCGTGTTGCCGTTGATACTTTTGGCAACACTCGTTGCGCGTTGCCGTTGATACTTTTGGCAACACTCGTTGCGCGTTGCCGTTGATACTTTTGGCAACACTCGTTGCGCGTTGCTGTTGATACTTTTAGCAACACTCTTTGCGCGTTGCTGTTGATACTTTTGGCAACACTCATTGCGCGTTGCCGTTGATCTTTAACAATTTTTTTTTTTAAAATTTTTTTTAAATCAATATAGATAATTCCACTGATAACTAACAAATTTCTCAAACATATATGTAATATGTAAAATATGAAACACATGTGCTATAAAAACAAATTAACTATTCACAATAAAATGCAAGCATTTTAAAGAAAATTATACCACATATTTTAATACTTAAAAAAAATTACGGTACTTTGTTCTCTAACATTAAAACAAAATCTGCAATATAGATTTTTCATCTACTTGATTGCACATCTAAAGTTTGATATTTACTATCCCTCTAAATTGCAACAATATCTCTAACAGACCAGTCGCCATACAAAAATGAGCTACTATCACCATTTTCAACACGAATCATCATTAAAGACGAGTACTTTCCCGGCTTCTGAAGTCTAGCTTGAACTATGCCCATGACAAACCATCTTATGAGAGAACTGCAAAATTGACTTTTACCTGCAAAGACGACATAAAAGTTTAATCATCAGGACTCCAACTGCACTGAATGCAAAAATGTAGAAATAAATCATACTAAATATTAAAATTATCATTTTCGATTGTAAAACTTTACAGAAATTTGGACAGAGTCTCCCCTATAAATTGGACTTAGCCAACCTGTAGAGGGATATCACAACCACCATAATACTTTAAAACATCAAACTAAAAACTCATTCATCATCAAACTACAATCAATTCAATCCAAAATTCATCCCCAACTCCATGCCAACAATAATCTAGAATCAATACTCATCACAACCAAATCATTTCAAAATTTAATCCGCAACAATAGAAATTGAAATTCATCTGTAAATAAGTTTTACCTTCATCAAATAAGTCTAATACAACTTTTAGGCCAAGCAACAGTACTTCCCATGGCTTCACTAAGCAATTGAAATTCATCTGTAGGTCTGTATAAGGCCAAATGACTCATGTACACTTCTTCGACCCAAACCTTCCAACAATCTCGTCCAAGTGGCATGTGATGCACCTTTGCACTTGGGTCTGTTGTTGCAATCTTCCCTTCGGCAACAATTTCTTCCTCATCATACTTGTACCAATGCAAGAGTTGACACCTTGCATTCTCCATATATGTACCTCCTTGAACACCACTTCCTTGATGTGACTACAAATTTACAGTTAAATGAAGAAATTCCTTTTAAAATTAAGAAACTGCAATAATAATTTATATTAAACATAAACAATTAAAATTTCAAAATACAATAACCTGAGGCGTATACACATGTGAACCCCTATCTTCGACATTCTGTAAAATGACACAAACATTAAAAAAGTTGTTTACATTAAACATGTTATCTTATTAATATAATGTAAATTGTTATACCTGTTGACATAGCCTAATTAATGCTTCAACTTTTTCTTCTAGTGATTCCATTTTTTCTGACTGAGTTTGTAATTTTTCTGACTGAGTCTGTAGTTTTTGTGACTGAGTTTGCAATTGATTCTCGAGTTCTTTCACTCTTCCAGTACTTTGAAATTGTATATCAAATTTTGATGGTGCAACTCCAAATCCAAGTCCCCTAACTCTTCCACGATTTTCAGGACCTAAAACTCGAGCAACAGCATCATCTCGGATGGAATCTTCTGCCGGTGTATCAGAAATAGATTGTGCACAATCTTCTATCTTTTTCTGCACTTATTAACCTCATTTTTTATGCTAAAATAATGTAAATTTATTATTAAAAGAATGTTCATAGATTTCTAACATACCAGAGTTTCGGCAACTGCTTCATTTATTGGAGTTCCGTCCTTTCTTAGATGTCCTTGAGTCCATACTTTGGTTCTTATCCCTTTTATATCTGGGTTATTTTTCCTCTGCAATAAAAATCCAAGAATTATATGTATTAGCATGTGACAATGTGACAATTCAAGTAAAAATTAAAGATATGTTTGTAATTGTACCATTTCATGAGCCACACGTGAATAACCCTTTCGTCCCATAGTGTGGAGAAACTTTTGATTATTTCTCATTCCGCTGAACTTGAAACTTATTTCCTATTCACAAAATAAAAAGTTATAAACAACAATAAAAATTAAATAAAAATGAACATTAGTATGTAAATATTACTTACGTTAAAGTTATTGGAAAGAGTATCTTCAACAAATTTTTCCCATTCTTCTTGAGAAAGCACATTCTTTGGTCTAAGAAGGTTAGTAGTACGTGTCCTATTCAAAGAAGATTTGACCTGACCTCGAATTTGTTTTCTAAGTCTGCATTTGTATGTCCTCCAATACTTTCCCATACATTGAAATGTCATTTTTTTATGACAATCAACCACATTGAACCTTTGCTATATTTTTACACAAATATAATTTTACAACTTATTTGTACCAAAAATAATCTTAAAATTCAATTAAGAATCATACCTGTACGATACTCCAAAGTTCCTTTTTTTTTTTCTTCTCATCCACAGAATGCCAATCTGTAAGTATAACAGGCACATGTTCTCGTACCATAGCTCCAACCATACTAGCAAATTTATCTGAGTTATTGCCAACCACTTGCCCGAATTCATTGAATTCAAGATCCATCTTCTGATAATTATTTCCCGTAATCATTTTCACTTGAGTTGGACCTCTCCTTTTTTTGGGAACATTTTCAGTAGTTGATGGCGTGCTTTGCTCATTTACTATTGGAGTCGATACAGCATTTTCTTGCTCACTAGAAATTCTAACTCTTTCACTAGTCTCTTGAATTGCTGCTGCAGCAATAGTAGCTCTTCGTCGTTTAGAGATCTTGGCAGCTTGTTTAGTTGACTTTAAGAATGCAACATGAAAACAAAATACAAATATGTTTATTTTCAAAAATCAACAAATATAAAAGCAAAAGAAAACACAATTACCTCAGCTTTGTCCATTGTTTTAAATAATAAGCTTCCTACTCTCAACTAGTTTGAAAGTTTGGAATGAAAATCTGCAACATCAAAAGAAATTAAGGTTAGAGATCTTCACAAAATTTAAATATTCAACATTTCATCACGATGTAAAAACTTCCAAATATCGGGCTATAAAAAGTACATTATGTACAAATATAGGTTAAGAAGATAACTTTTAAAACTATTACCAAATTACTCTATGTGTCACATAATACGCCTTCGACATCTATCCTTGCATAGTTCTCATCGTCATCATCATGGTTGTCTTCAAGCTGTGATATATCTACTGGAATAGTTGGCTCATCAGTATCTTCTTCCACATTTAATGCATACAAGTCTCTTGATGGTGCTTGCAAAACAACATGCCAACTAGAAGTTTCATTCTCCCTAGAATAAAACACTTGTTTCGCTTGTATTGCTAAAATGAATGGATCATTTTCAAATTGTCCGTGTCCTTCGTTAAGGTTAACCAAAGTGAACCCATCTTCCTTTTTTATTCCATTCGTGATATTTTCCCAATCACACTTGAATATTGGAACGTGAAATGTATTGTAATCAAGCAATATAACATCGCGCAAAACTCCATAATAATGAACTTTCCCAACTTGAGGTGCATTATCTTTTGCACTCGATCTACAGATGGTTGTTGCTTCAACTAAAATGCCACTATTTTGACGAGATTTTTCAGCATCTTTAGTGTGAAAGCGCAAACCATTTATGACAAAACTAGAATATGACATGGATTGGCATCTAGGACCACGTGCAAGCCACTTTAAAGTGTTTGAAACATTGTCAATCAAACACTGAGCTCTAATCTGTTATTATTTTAAAAATGTTAAGAGTAAAATAATAAATAGCACAACTAGACAAAAACTTTCTTCATATATGTTGAACCTTATCATCCAACCAGGCAGCAAAAGAGTCAATGTGCTTTTTATGTAATAAAACCTCATTTCTTTCCAGTCATTTTTCAAAACTCTTGAGTTCATCCATATGCATCCTAAGGTAAAAACAATATATCAAATGAATATATGGTCGAATAAGTTAAAATTTTTCGAAGTATATATTTAATAAACATACTTTATGTATGGTTGAACTTCTGCACTGTTTAGCAACACATAACGATGGGCAACTTTCAACATCTCATCAGATAGAACGAGTGACGTCCCTTTAGAAATTGTACGCCCTACGACTAAGAAATCACTCTCATATTCTTCATTGCGTGCATGCTTGGAACCTATTTTAGATGCTTGTTTTATGTATTTGCTACAGAACATTGCATTTTCTTCAACAATATACCGTTCAGCTATGCACCCTTCAGGTCGTGCACGATTCATAACATACCCTTTTAACACTTTCATATACCTATACGAATGAAAAAATGTAAAAATATTTAAATCCAATTTGATAATAAATTTAACTTTTGAGAATAGCTTAAATAAAGATTACCTCTCAAATGGATACATCCAACGATATTGTACTGGTCCACATATACGTATTTCTCTCCCAAGGTGAATTGTCAAATGTACCATTACATCAAAAAATGAAGGCGGAAAATACCTTTCCAACGTGCATAATGTTTCAACAACATCTTCTTCTAATTTTTCGACCTTATTCCTATCAACAACTCCTTGACATATCTCATTGAAAAATGAACACAATTTAAAAATAGAGTTCCTGGGTCCCTTAGGTAAAAGTCCTCTTAAGGCAACTGATAATAATTGTTGCATTAATATATGACAATCATGAGACTTGAGACCACTGATCTTACATTCTTCCACTGAAATGCAATTTCCAATATTTGATCCATAACCATCGGGTAATCTCAAGCTAGCAAGTCTTTTGCAAAAAAATTGTTTTTCTGCTTTTGATAAAGTGTGAGGAGCAGCGGGTAAGTAGAATTTATTTCCTCTACTCTCAAGATGTAAAGCATGCCTAATGTTCATAGCTTCCAAGTCCTTACGAGAGTTAATGCCATCTTTGGATTTTCCTTTTACATCCAAAAGTGTACTAATGACGCTCTCACAAATATTCTTTTCCACATGTATCACATCCAAATTATGACGTATGAGCAAGGTCTACAAATCAAACATCAATGGTTTAATGACATATTACAAGTAACTAGAAGATTAAAATATGAATGATAGAAATATCAAAGCATTTACCTGCCAATATGGTAGGTTGAAAAATATTGACTTTTTCTTCCAAGTTACATTAGATTGAGCTGTATTCTTATTCCTCTTTCGTTTACCACTTTTTCCCCAATCATTTACAATTTTATCAACTTCAATAAAATCTTCTTCACCACTTTTTATCTTCGACCTAATACTTTTTTCAACATGTCCATTAAACCAACTCTTTTTCATGCGAAATGGATGATCCATTGCAAGAAATCTTCTATGTCCCATGTATGAAAATTTCCTACCATGTGACAACCATAGTGAACATGTATTTTCACGACAAATATGGCATGCAATTTTTCCCTTCACAGGCCATCCAGATATATTTCCATATGCAGGAAAGTCATGTATTGTCCACATCAAAATAGCTTTTAAATTGAATTTAGACTTTGTAACTGCATCATACATCTCAACCCCATCACTCCATAACAACATTAAGTCATCTACAAGTGGTGCCAAATAAACATCTATATCATTACCTGGTTGTTTTGGCCCCGGGATCAATAAACTCAACATCAAACTTTCCTTTGACATGCATAATGAGGGAGGCAAGTTATATATAGTTAAGATCACTGGCCAACAACTGTATTTAGAGCTTAGATCTTTGAAAGGATTAAATCCATCAGTGGCAAGACCTAATCTAATATTTCGAGGATCTGATGCAAAATCTGGCCACCTTCTGTTTATCATTTCCCAACCTAATGAATCAGCTGGATGCCTCATTTTACCATCTAAACTTTTATTACTTGAGTGCCATCTAAGTTGCGTTGACATCTCATCTATTCCAAACATCCTCCTAAGTCTTGGTATTATAGGAAAATAATGCAAGACTTTTGCTGGAATTTTTTTCTGAATTTTCTTAGTCCGTTGGTTAACTTTCCATCTTGAGCAACCACATTTTGGACTTATTATAGCATGCTCAAGCTCTTTCCTATATAGGCAACAATCATTTATGCAAGCATGTATCTTCTCATAGCCAAGATCAAATATATTGACAAGTTTTTTCATCTCATAAAGTGATTTAGGAAGTGTATTATTCTCTGGCAGCATGTCTTGAACAAGATTAATAAGATCATCAAAACCACTATCCGATAAACCATGTGTAGCTTTATGCTTAAACATAGCAATCGAAGCTGACATCTTCGTGAACGCCCTACAACCAGGATATAATGGAGTTTGAGCATCATCAACTAAACTTTCAATCTCATCTTCTCTTCCATCAATAGGATTTTCAGGATCCACATCAAGTTGTGCATAGAAGTCCCTAAACATCATATGCGATTCAGGTATTTCTACATCGACCAAATTTGGTTCACTTGGTTGTTCTCCATGAAATACCCAAACGACATATGTAGGATCCATACCCTTAATAACCAAATGTTCATACACCGTATCATAATGGTGATGCTTTAGATTCCTACACTTAATACAAGGGCATACTATCATTTCTGAATTTATATAGTCACGAGCTAGCTCAACAAATTTTTGTGCTCCATCTCTATATTGTTCTGACAATCTACAAGTAAAATTTACTATGAGTACATTTTTTTTTTTATTTTTGTAACTAGATTAATAGATAATCTAATTTCAGATGATAACCTTGATAATTGCAGCCATGCTTTGTCCATCATATACAAAGATATTATCCAATACTGAACAACTGAAAGATATTATCCATTCTATGCACATTTAGATTCAAATTAAGAAATAAAATATGAGATATCAGCTCCTAAGAAAGTGTAGATCATAGCCAAATTCAAAATTCAAATGTCACATTTTCAAAATCAAATTCAAAATGTCATTATCTAAATCAAATGACGCACTAACCTTGCAAGTCCTTGTAGACTTGTAGTTGCACAGTCGTACTGGAGTCTAGGAGTCAAGTTCAACTCAATAATTTATCAAGCTTAAGCTACCCGTTTCGCAAGTTATCCTGAAGCAAAATAGAATTTCTAGGTTTACAAACGTAAAGCTAATCGATAAAGAATTATAATTCACAAGAAAATAATAGCCTCCAAATTTGAATAATCTTATTTAGGAACAAAACAACATTTAAATAGTTTTTGAATCCCTAATGTAAGCAAAAAGACCAATCCGATCGATGCATTCACTTAAACGAGAGAAAAATCAATATCTATATGCACATTAAAATATGGAAATTATCATTAAATATTACAGATATGTAATGGTATAAATACGTCTCGCATGAAAACCCAACTTTACAAAGTTCCAAAATAGGTTAATTTTAAATTCTTGACTAACTTATTAGTTATCTAAATCATGCAAAAGTAAATAGAAACGGATTATCTTGTCACAGGTACAATAATTTACAAAAACATCAAAACTCAGTTTGATTTTAATGTGTCAAAGTTCAAATGGGGCATGATAAATATCTTTGTAGTCAATCTCTAGTTATGTATACTTTCAAACTGAAAAGATGCAAAATGGTAGTGGTTTAAGAATATACTCTTCCCTTCTGTTAATGACAATAGCACTTTTACAATATCTGAGATCTGAGATGAGAAGAATCCCAAAAGACACAAGAAAGACAAATTGCAGTTTGGAATCTCATCTCGATTATTCAAAAAGAAGATATACAAAGTTAGATATCGTCGGACTTTTAAGGCAAGGTGCATGTATGAAAAGACAACGCAAAATCTATCAGTTTTTTTTTTTTTTTTTTTTATATATCAAAAACTTTTAGTTTTAACTTGACTTAATTTCGAGTATAAGAAAAACGCATTATCTATTTAAGATTTTGTGAAAAATCTTTTGTTTAAGAACATGTAAAGGTTAGGAAAATTTTATGGGTTCATGTGTAAAAAATATTTTTAATTGAAAATGGTGTGATTAGAAATAAGTTTGAAGAAAAATGATATTCAAATAATCTCAACAAACAATGACTAATTTTGTACACTTTCTTTTCATCTTAGATAAGTAACCCTGAGAACATATCCAAAAGAATCCAAGCTAAAAATTAGGAATCTGGAAAATCAGAATTTTTTCTTACCCAATTATACTTTAATCCTCCACTTGCCATTATGCTCTATATATCAAAGGAATTTCACTCAATGATCATACAGTACTCCATGGGGCAAGATTGAAGAGTTCAAATTGAAAAAGAAGGGGTGGGGGTGGGGGGGGGGGGTATCTGATATAAATTTTGAATAGTGGCATGGGGCAAGTGACAATGTTTCTTCCTATCTAATATATTTTTCTCCATCTCTTTCACCTCTAGCACAATTACCTTTTCTCATTTTGCCTATTTTCTAAGATCAATGACCAATAATCTTTGGAAATGCAAGCCAATGCCTGTCTCATATAATTTATCCTCTTCCTATTCATTACCAATTGCTTCCAGGTTCTTAATTTTCTGCTTTCATTCATTAACAAAGTTTTACCTTCTCAAAGGACAAATTTTTCCCTCGCTGCACTAAGCATTGTCACTGCATAAGAAATCAAGCCACCAACAGAGGAGGGATCAACCTCGGCCAATGCACGAAGTGTCAATGCAGCCTCATGTCGTACCTAAAAAATGGTATCACTTACAATGAGAAGAGATGTATGCATCAAGAGTAAAGGGTGCAAAGTAACTAAGTATGCCACATTTTGCAGAAAACAGAAAGAGTGACCTTCCTTCCTAACAGAAAATAGAAGTACCATCTAAGGTTCCAAGATACAAAAATAAAATCAAGAAGAATATGACTCAAATAAATGGCTTTCCCACTGGGGGATGGAAAGAACCCAAGAAATAAGAAAGCCATTGCTTCCATCTCAATGTCCATTATCCCTTCAAATCTCTGGTATTCAACACCTCAACTTCCCATTGTAACTCAGCATTTGAACTTACACCTTCATCTCTTTACACTTTTCAACACTTAATTGTCCATTTCTTCATGCTACCTTAAGCAATTTGTCATAATAGTCTGGCTAAACACAGTCAT
The DNA here is from genome assembly GCA_963555705.1 of Ligustrum vulgare. Classification (NCBI taxonomy): domain Eukaryota; kingdom Viridiplantae; phylum Streptophyta; class Magnoliopsida; order Lamiales; family Oleaceae; genus Ligustrum; species Ligustrum vulgare. The sequence goes on from OY743175.1 coordinate 13,193,065, forward strand.
TTGCAAATCTTACAAGCTAAACAAGAAATCATGAAAATCTCACCAGTATTCGCTCGCTCGATGCCGCTGACTTCGCTCAATGCCCCTGTCGTCGCTCGATGCCGGATGCCCCTGCTGTCGCTCGATACCGGATGCCCTTGCTCGATGCCCTACCTCTGCTCGATGCCCCTTCCTTGGCTCGTTCACAGGTCGACGAGATTGGGAGAGATAATTTGGGTGAGGTACGTAGGTTTGGGAAATGTATAGGAATCGGTCTGTGGGGAAAGGTAGAGAATCGGCTGGGGGGAAATGAAATCTGAATTTTTCATTTTGGTGTCAAAAAGGATTGTGATCAGAGGATTGTGATTTGCAATTAAGTCTCAATATTTGGTAAATGTAAAAATTTAGCCCGAAAATCCTTTTGCAACGCGCATTGCGCGTTGCAATAGATACCTTTTGCAACGCGCAATGCGCGTTGCAATAGCTTGGGCTTCGGCAACAATAGATACCTTTTGCAACGTGCAATGCGCGTTGCAATAGCTTGGGCTTCGGCAACGTGCAATGCGCGTTGCGACGCGCATTGCGCGTTGCGAAAGCCCAAGCTATCGCAACGCGCACTGCGCGTTGCGATAGGCAAAAGCTCAAGTTTTTGCAACGCGCATTGCGCGTTGCCAAAGCCTAAGCTTTTGCAACGCGCGCTGCGCGTTGCCAATGCCCAAACTTATTGCAACATTTTTGTGAATGTTGCAAAAGCTTATTATTAGCAACACTTATTTGTTGAATGTTGCTAAAACTCGATTTAATGAATCAAATGCAACATGCAACAAGTGAATGTTGCTATAAACCCCTTTTAGCAACATGCAATTGATGAATGTTGTCGTTTGCATGTTGCAAGAGGGTCTTTTTGTTGTAGTGACAGGAATTTGATATTTGTAACAGGTTTTTCTATATAAAAGATCAAAATAATTAACATTTGTCAATTACAATGCAAACCTTTCCAATAATCAAAATAATTGATCTTTTTCTTCTCCAACAGCAGTCAAAAATGTATTTTAATTCAGGATTTTATTATTTTCAGACTAACTGACGACTCAAACTCAAATGATGCGGCGGTGCACTGCCGCGCACGGACGGTGCAGTATTGAAATCTTGACTTTTACTCGTCTACTTATCTTGAAGTCAAATTTAATACATCTGGAAAGTTGAAAATTGTAATATACTAACTAGTACATAAAAAAATAATTGTGATAGGAGGGTCTATCAAAATCAAAATTAGAAATAAAAAGGTTTTATTAAAAATTAATATTATCTAGTACCATTGATTTTAGGACATCATTTGTAATTACGTAATATATTCAATTGAGGGAAAAATACGTAAGTAAGGTGATTATAAATGTAAATTTCAAAATTAAGATGAAACTTATACATTTTCAAAAATCAAGTTATATCAAGATTAATTAAATGATTAAATAATTAAAAAGAAAGTTTATTAATTATAAATATTAAGGTCACAACATTATAAAATGTCAGGTCACAAAATTCAAATATTTTGTCACAAATATCACAATTAAGTCACAATAAGGATAACAAGTCACACTCATCGTTTTTTCTATCACAACTTGTCAACCATCATTTTTAAGGTCACAACCAATGCATCTCAAAATTTTTTAAGGTCACCACCACCAATTTTTAAGGTCACAAGGTAAAAAATGATAGGTCACATTTTTACTTCAAGTCACAACCATGTCTCCTCCAACCAAGTCCATAACCTCCGCCGCAACAACTTAAACATCGTCGACTGACCAACTCGACCTCACCCACATCGCAACCTACCTGCACCCCCACCTACAGAAAGAAGATAACAATACCATTATCACCTCCTCCTCATCGCTGGCAGCGGGTAGCAGCAGCGTTGCAACATCGAATAACTCCATCTCGATGCAGCAGCGGCGCCTCTGTGATGGAAGCAGGCACAGCAGCCACCAGACCCAAAACCACACACGACTATTGCACTTTGCAACTACCACAACCTGACCCATAATCGTCGCCTGGACCCAGCAACCATCGCAACATGACCCACAACCGTTGCATGACCCACAACCATCGCAACATGACCCACAACCGTAACCACCACATACACCACCACGACACCTAAACACCGTCTCCGATCACAACACATGCACCAAAAACTGTAACACCTGAAGTCACCATCTCTGATCGCGTTCCCTTCGTGGAGGCAAAACGCACGCAGTAGCCGTCTCTCTGTTGCTACCCGCCACCAAGAGGCCCTTCTGCATGGGCAGGCACTGCCATGCTTTGCTAACACTTTCCGCCACTGAGCACCACGCTGTGTCCGATCATCTGTAAGAGATGGTGCGGAGAGTAGAAGAAAGCAGTAGATAGGAAATTTTCAATTAGGGTTTTAGAAAGTAAGGGATCGTATGATTTGGTATTTAGTTTTATAATATTTTATTTAATTAATTAAATTTTAATTATAACCTAATTTGTGAAGTTATTTAAGTTTGATCTTATATTTGAATTTGGATCTTAAAAATAGGCCTAGATGTAATTTATACTTCAATTAAATGTGCCCAACCCTTGTGGCCGACTATCAAATATTGCTATCCAAATTTTGGGTGATAAGCCTCTGTTTGATAATACTGTGTGGTTCATAAATTACTTTATTTATTTTTTAAAGGTAAAATATAGTGGTTGAAAATTAGAGAGATTAAATGTGTGTGATAATTAAAGGGTAATTTGAGAATTTGTGTAGTTTATAAATCAATTTATTTTGTTTACCAAATATTTGCTTAATTGAATGAGAACACGTGATTTGATTGTCATAATAATAATAATAATAATAATTATAATAACAATAACTAAATGTGAAATTTTACGTGATTCATTTAATTGTCATATCATCTAACTAGTAGTAAGCACTTGCTTTGCACGTCTTATACATAGATGAATGTTAAAGTAACTTTTTAAGTATTAATACTATTTTTTAAAGTAGTTAACGTAATAAATATTTTTCGAGAAAAATTGTAAAAGGTAATTTGATTTCAATTCTTAATATATTAATATTTTTTAGGAAATTTTTGTCTAATTCTTTGAAATATATATTAGACAATTATTTAAAATATCAGCTTAATATATAAATCGCGTATGATATATTAAGAAGTAATCTTGTATCATAAAATATTAGGCAATTCAATAATTTGCTTTGTAAAATATTCATGATAAGTCCCGAAAAAATGTAAAAAACTGTGCATGGATAAATTAAATTAATTTGTGAACATATTTTTATAATGAAAAAGGTTTAATATTATGCACCTGTCTGGGAGAAATTAAAATAAAATTTTAATTTAAGTCAAAGTTAACAATTAATTTTAATCAAACATTTCATTGGACTCACAATTCTCAACCGCATTTTATTAATTCCTATATTTTGATTTTTTATCATGACCAAACAGTGACTATTTAAATTTAAACTAAAATTTTAGTTTTATTTTTTCCTTTTACAAAGAGTTTTGAAATTATCTATTTTATATTCTTAATTATAAAATAATTACAAAATATATTTTTCTTTTTATATAAATTTATTGAAGGTTTTGACTTTTGGTAAGAATTGAAATGGGCTTAAAATTAAAAAGTTTCGCACTCACCATAGTTTCAAAAAAATAGATAAAATTCATTAAAAATATAAACATGTTCTTTAAATTGTTCAAAGAGTTTGTTTATAAACAAAATATTATTACCCAGAAGAGGGCCAAAAGTTAATTGTTTGAATTAAAAAACAAATCTACTAAAAGCGTAAATGCACTATTTGAATTATTCAATGGCGTTATCACGAGATATGAAATACGAAAAGTAAATTAAAAAGTAACGACGATAAATTAATATTAATTAAATAATTAATTTTGATTTAGTCAATGTGAATAAATTAATATTTTTGAAATAAAAATTAGAATAAATGTCAAATAAGTTTCAATAAATGAATTAAATGTATTATTGAGAAAAAAAAAGAATGTAAAGATAAAATGAGAATTCAAAAGATTTTCATGCACCCAACACTTTTAATATACGTTGTAGAGTAAATTGTAGATATAGATTGTATATAGATGTAAATGTAGATTGATGATACCATTTAGTGTCACTTATGATATTGTAACATCATTAATGTTATACAATATCACACGCTACCAAATGCGCTTTTTACGAATGGAGTAACTATTTGAGATTGCACAAGGTACTCCACTTTGACTTGGTGATACGCGTGCGCAATGCGTGGGATGAATATTTTCCTCTTTTCTCTTCCATTCTCTCCCTCCAACAACTTACGCAAGAAATCCTAAGTTGATTATTGAGCAATAAAGTTAGGGTTTCTTGAAAAAAGGTTAAACTTCAACTTTAGGAGTCCCAACAACTCATACTTTAGAAATTTGTATAGAATGTAAATGATGGGATGTGCCTCGATGAAGTATGGTTGATAGCTTTGTTGGATATTGGTTAATAAATCGAGAATTGAAAATGGATTAAAGTGACTTTGTGTTGACTTCGGCTAAATACTCAAAAGCTCGGCTCAATACGTTTAGACAAAATTGTTTGCCACTTCCCCGCTTCGGGGCACACAAACGGGGATCGAAAACCAATATCAGATGAATGAAAAATTACGAAAAAGAACGAAAATCAGGTCAAAATATTTGACCCTGCGACCACACGTCAAAATTAATTTTGGGTTTTTGAGTAAATTCGACTTAAGGACAAAGAGTCCAACTCTTGCCTCGACTTTGTCCCTTCTTCTCTTATTTTTTTTGTTTGTATTTTTCTTTGCCGTTACTCTGTCCAATATTCGGCAAGAATTTACAAAATCATCATTATATTTATTTGGCGTCACTATTCACAAAATCCACCCAACAAGCTTATTATTTAATCGAGCTTGCAATGAACATTGTTGACCACAAAATCCGGATGGACCTTGGACCAACACGTCTCAGCTCCTCCCTCTTGAACACGTGGATCTCCTGCGTACTGTGACAAACAATCAGTATGCAAAGGGGGCCGAGGTGGCTCTCGTTTGCACTCTGATGCCTAAGTCAGTACTCATTTTGGGCAAATGTATATTGAGTGCGGGAAATATAAATGTGTAGAAGAGAGAAAAGGGAGTGAGAGAAGTATAGAGTTAAGAGTGAGAAATTGCTAACTAACCCTCTACTTGGAGACAATTGTGCTTCATTTATAGTGAAACTTCTTGTCTCGGATTGCGACACGTGGCTTACTTTACACTTGTCATCACCCTAGCTTATGGATGTGACAATCTTGCTTTTCAACCGTAATCATTGCTACATTTTGTAGGGGATGGGCGTCGTCACATCTGGGTAAAGGCAGTGTCCCATCACTGACTCCATCTCTCTCTTCTGGTCAACGCCATACAGCGACCCGGCTGAGTATAGAGCACATCGGCTGGGCGTTAACCAGGTCGGCTAAAAAGGTTTGCTTGACATACCACCCCGGCATTCATCCCAAGGTGATATTCTAGGCCTTAACTGTGGGTCAAGGTCCATTGGGCCACTATTGGGCCTCCGCTGGTGGATCACAGTACCTTTCTTTGGGCCCGAATTCAACACTAGTCCCTCAAATCCGAAGGGATCATTCATGTTCGTGTAGGATTTGCCATGATTTCACAGCATTAACTTTTTAGGGAGTCAATAATGAAATTCCTTAGGTAAGGCTCGGATCCATATCATAGCCGACCTTCTGCCTCGGATTTTCTCTCCCTACTGGCCAGGATCATATCAGCGCATTTCCTAGGCGGCGCATTCAATTCGGAGGAGCTATCGGTATTTATTTCCAAGAAATATATATATAAAATGGGAGGGGGGCAGCATTTCGTAGCGCGTGGCATGCACTGTGGTAGCTGAACGGTTTTTGTCCCTCCCTTTGACGGCTGGCGCTTTGATTAGCTCATTTTTCAAGAAGCATGGGTTACCCACATTAATCATGCGGCTCACGAAACTCGAGGAATCTAGACCGTTAGGATGCCTATAAATCCTTCTTCATTTTACCATTTCACCTTTTACCATTTTCTTAGAATCTTCGCAGCCATACTTTCGCGAAAACTTGTGCCGTCTCTCTCTTCCTTGCGAGTTTCGTGTCTTTTCTTCAAGGGTTTTCTACCCAACATCCACCCTTAACGTTCCACAGTTTTCCTTGGCGAGTTCTTCATTTCAAGTGCACAGTGTCAAGCATTCGTCTTTTGAAGGTAAATCTCTTGATCCCTGGATATGCAAGACTTTCTTATTTTTAGTTTCTCATTGTGGGTTTGAGAATTCTGTTTTTGCACTTTGTTTTTCTTTTGTTGAGTCTGACTCTCCTTTAAAACAAAAAGAAAAAATGGAAAGAGTTGGGGGAACGGGTTCATAGGAAATGTTAGCGATGAAGGTTCCCATCAGAGGTTTCTGCCCCATCTCTTTATCGGTTTTTAGTTCCCGTTTCTTTAGGGAGAAGGTTAAGAGGAGAAATAGGAAAACCAGTGGCATAATTTATTTGAGTGATTCTGACAGCGAAGAAGAAAAACACCAGAACTACGTGGCTCATCTGTCATCCGAGGAGGAATCCGCGCTTAGGGAACTCCGAAGCAAACGAGACAGGGACTTGGGAGGAGAAATGGTGGGGGGCTCCTCTTCAGGTCACCAGGACCTCGGCTTGATCGTTAGGGCACCGTTTAGGGCGCATAGGGAAGAGTTGGGTTTGACTGCTGAGGAGATCGCTCAGGTAGAAGATTGGGTTAACCAGGTCAACAAAGTTTCGGGCTACCATGTCTACCCCGATCCAAACCCAGAGTCATGGGAAAGCAGTGAGATTGCTACTGAAATTCGAAGGATCGATTTGGCCTCGGCTTTGACAAAATTTAGGTTTCCAGAAGGGGTCCATCTAGTGCTCCCTACCCCTTCCTGCCGACCTTGCAGCCCTCCCCCGGGCCAGGCGGCTATATGCCACGATGCCCTTTCTTGCGGGATGAGGCTCCCCCTGCATCCCTTTTTCAGGGCACTGCTCAGGAGCTATAACTTGTGCCCCTACTAGTTGGCCCCCAATTTCTGGACTCAGGCTGTGGGGACTTGGTTGGCGTGGCAAGAGGTCAACTCGGATCATCCCATCTCACTGCACATCATTCACACTCTCTATACTTTGAAGAAATCAGTTAGGAGGGAGAGAGACGTGAGATCGGATGTTAAGGATTGGTATTATTTGTCCCCCAAAGGTTCTTATACTCCCGTTATTACCGGTCACCCTACCTCAATAAAGAACTAGAGGAATCAGTGGTTCTGGGTTGCTGGGGAGTGGCAGAGTTCCTGATGAGAATCCAGGGAGTCAATCGAGTCAAAGTCAAACAGGTCAACCCTCTATCAGAATACCGGTGGGGCCCATGACAAGATCAAAGGCTAAAGAAGTCCAAGAGTTGATGGCGGGACTCATTTTCAAGCTCCGAAATCAAGTCCACATGGAAGAGAGCAAGATCGAGGTCAATTGCATATGTTTGGAAGATCAGGACAGTTCGGTCGACCGAAAGTCCATCCGGTCGACCGAAACTCTGCAGTGTTTTTAGACATAGCTTCAGGCAGGATCGGCTGACCGTTGTACGACCGAAACTACCCATTCGGTCGACCAGATGTTCGACCGAAATATTTTCGGTCGACCATTGGTCGACTGAAATATTTTTCGGTCGACCGAAAGTCCCCAAAACAGAATAGCGGGATTTTTTGTGTAATTATGCAAACTTTCTTTTCTTTCACTTTGTATATATTCTTGTAAAGCCTCAAACCCTAGATAGTTTTTGAAGAGCACTCCTTGAGAGTTTTGAGAGGTAAAAATCCTTTCTTTATCTTGTAACATTTTCTTGGAATTTATTTCAACTTATATATTGAGGGTTTGTTCTTGTGTATTTGTTGATATTTATTCCACAAGTCTTGGTATTTGTCTTAATCTCTCAATTGGGCTAGGGTTAACTTTCCTTAGAATTTTGGTTAGGTTAAACTTGGGTCAAGATTTCTCATTTATTACCTATTTTAACTTTCTTGGGTTGATACATTATTGTTGTGGGAATTTTTGGTTTAATCACCAAAGGGGTTCGCATCATTTGGTATCAGAGCTTGGCTCTAAAATTGGTATTCCTATCTTTACATTTATTGTGTTGTTCTTGATAGTCAAAAAAAAAAAAAAACAATATTACAAAAAAATTGGGGAAAATTAGTGCCCATAAAAATTTCATGATTCCTACATATTGGGTATTGTTGTTATCATCAATTTGAAAGTTATTGGGGATACATTTGAACAAACACTTGAAAATTCAAAACTATTCAAAGTTTACATCCTAAGTGTTTGATAAAATGTTTCAAAGAGTGTCTTCATATTGAAACCTACCATTCAACTACCAAACACATTCCTAATTGAATTCCTTGTGTCTTACATCAAGTTATTGTGACTATACTCTTGAAAATCTTATTGGTCTAGTTCAATTCCTTACTTCTTTGTATAATAGCAAGCAACTAAATTCTACTTGTTATTGTGTCAATCATTCCTTTGCTTCCTTTGTTGTTTGTGGAATTTGTGCTGCACAAGAATTAAATTCTCAATTTAGTTGAATTACGTTTCTTGAAAAGTTTGAGTAAGAAAGTGAAGAGTGGTAAAAGGCAAGAGTGGTGAGCTCATTAGATGGGAAAATCCTAATTGAGTGAAACACGAGCGAACATCATTTGTGAGGACATTTGCACACTTACACTCCATGGCTCATGCACATACTTCGAGTGGACAAGATTCTAATGCACAAACTCAAGAGTTGAGGGATATGATACAAGCTCTCACAGTTACTATGGCGGATATGGGGGGAAGGTTGGAAGGTAGATTAGCAAGGTTGGAGACTAGGAGGGAAGTTCCGCCTCCAAGGGATGATAATGTTAGGAGGGGTGATAGGAGAAGGCCTAGAGATGAGTATGAATATGATGATGTTGATGATGATGAATTGGAGAGTGAAGGGGGTAGTGACCAAAATTGGAACATGGGTAGGAATAGAGGAGGTAGGAATGTGAGGGGAGTAGGACGAGGTCATGGGAGGAACCCTAGGGGTAGGGATGGAATGGATGGTAATCTTGGTAGTATTAAGATGAAAATTCCTTCTTTCCATGGGAAGAGTGATCCGGATGCCTATTTAGAATGGGAGAGGAAGATGTAATTGATTTTTGAATGTCATAAGTACTCCGAGGATAAAAAGGTTGAGTTAGCGGTAGTGGAGTTTACCGACTATGCCTTAGCTTGGTGGGATAATTTATTACTCACTAGGAGAAGGAATTTCGAGGGTAGTGTGGATACTTGGGATGAGTTGAAGAGCCTTATGAGAAAAAGATTTGTACCAAGTCACTACTATAGGGGACTCTATCAAAGACTACAAACCCTTACTCAAGGAACAAACGGCGTTGAAGATTATTATAAGGAGTTGGAAAAAGCTTTGATGAGGGCCGACATAGAGGAGGATAGAGAAGCCACTATGGCTCGATTTATGAGTGGGTTGAATAGGGAGATCGCCAATGTGGTTGAATTACACCATTATGTTGAGATGGAGGAGTTGGTACACATGGCTATTAAATTGGAGGCTCAATTGAAGAAGAATGAGCAATTTAAAAGAAAGGGGCAAGAAAAATTCTTGGGAGGTCCTAATTCCAATTGGAAGTCTAAGTGGGGGAGTGAAAAGGTTGATAAGGTACCACTTAAGGACAATATTGAAACCTCCAAGGGAAAGGAAGTTAGCTTCGTCAAGGATAAATCAAAGGTTGTTCCTACCACTTCTAGGAGTCGGGATATAGAATGCTTCAAGTGTAGAGGACGGGGGCATTATGCTCGAGAGTGCCCTAACAATAGGGTGATGATTATAAAAAATGGGGAGTGGTACTCGGAAGATGAAGAGGACGAAGAGGGGGTGCCATGTAGGGGAGATAGTGATGACGAGGAAGAAGAGGTGGAGGGAATTGTTAGTCCACCCAAGTCTTTAGTCACCATTAGGTCTCTCAACACCCAAGCCAAGGTTGATGATGCGGCTAAGCAAAGGGAGAATATCTTCCATACTAGGTGTCTTGTGAAGGACAAAGCGTGTAGTCTTATCATTGATGGGGGAAGTTGCACCAATGTAGTTAGCACTAGTATGGTCGAGAGGTTGGGATTATCTTTAATGCCACATCCTAATCCTTATAAGTTGCAATGGTTGAGTGATTATGGTGAGTTGAAAGTAAGTAAGCAAGTACTACTTATTTTCAACATAGGGACCTATGAGGATCAAGTACTATGTGATGTGGTGCCCATGCAAGCTACACATATATTATTGGGGAGACCATGACAATATGATAGGAGGGTATTGCATGATGGTAGGAAAAATCGGTATAGTTTCCAAATGAATGGAAAACCCGTGACACTCCTACCTTTGAGTCCGGAAGAAGTTTACAAGGACCAGTTGAAACTCAAGAAGGAGGAGGAGGAGGAAAAAGAAAGAAGAAAAAAAAGATGGAGTTGAGTGAGGGACAAAAGGAAAGTGAAAAAAAAAAGAGGGGAAAAAAATAATGAGAAAAAAAATGAGGGGATGCAAGAAAAAAGAAAGAGAGCAAAAGAGATTGAGAAAAGAATGAATTTTTATGCGAGTAAAGGTGATGTGGAGAGAGTTTTAAAAGAAAATCATTCTATTCTTTTGATGGTGTATAAGGAGTCCCTCCTTACACTTGACGACCCTCACACTTCCCTCCCCACTTTAGCTACTTCTTTGTTGCAGGAGTTCGAGGATGTCTTCCCGGAGGAGATGCCTAGTGGGCTTCCACCCATTAGAGGCATCGAGCATCAAATTTATTTCATCCCCGGAGCCATCATTCCAAATAGACCGGCATACCGAAGCAACCCGGAGGAGACCAAGGAACTCCAAAAACAAGTTGAGGAGTTGATGAGTAAAGGATATGTTCGTGAGAGCATGAGTCCTTGTGCCGTTCCCGTGCTACTTGTGCCCAAGAAGGATGGAACCTTTAGAATGTGCGTCGATTGCCGAGCCATTAACAACATAACGGTAAAGTATCGACACCCCATTCCTAGGTTAGATGATATGCTAGATGAGTTGCATGGTTCTTGCATTTTTAGTAAAATCGATTTGAGAAGTGGATACCACCAAATTAGGATGAGAGAAGGAGATGAATGGAAAACCGCTTTTAAAACTAAATATGGTTTATATGAGTGGTTGGTTATGCCCTTCGGTCTCACTAATGCACCGAGCACTTTCATGAGATTAATGAACCATGTTTTGCGTGCATTCATTGGGAAATTTGTGGTAGTTTACTTCGATGATATTTTGATTTATAGGAAAAATTTGAATGAGCACATTGAACACTTGAGAAGTGTACTTGTGGTTTTGAAACAAGAACAATTGTATGCTAACCTCAATAAGTGTAATTTTTGCATGGAGAGTGTGGTCTTTCTTGGATTTGTAGTTAGTACTAAGGGAATAGAGGTCGATGAGGAGAAGATCAAAGCCATTAAGGAATGGCCCACTCCCACAAGTGTCACCGAGGTAAGAAGCTTCCACGGATTAGCTAGTTTTTACCGTCGTTTTGTCAAGGATTTTAGCACACTAGCTTCACCGCTTACCGAGGTTGTCAAAAAGCATGTTGGGTTTAAATGGGGGAGGCGCAAGAAAATGCTTTTAATGAAATAAAGAACAAATTGTGCACCGCCCCGATTTTATCCTTGCCTAATTTTGATAAAACTTTTGAGATTGAATGTGATGCTTCAGGCACAGGTATTGGAGCAGTTTTGATGCAGGAGAAAAGGCCGATTGCCTACTTTAGCGAGAAGCTCAGTGGAGCCGCCCTGAACTACCCCACCTATGAAAAGGAGCTCTATGCGTTGGTGAGATCGTTAGAGACATGGTACCACTATTTGTGGCCTAGAGAGTTCGTCATCCACATCGACCATGAGTCATTGAAGCACTTGAAGGGGCAAGGGAAGTTGAGCAAGAGGCATGCCAAATGGGTGGAGTACGTGGAAACTTTTTCCTATGTCATCAAATACAAACAAGGTAAGGAGAATGTGGTAGCCGACGCCCTTTCTCGAAGGTATGCTCTTATTACTACCTTGAGTACTAAATTGTTGGGTTTTGAGAGCATTAAGGACTTGTATGCGCATGATGCGGATTTTGCTAGTATATTTATATCATGTGAGAGGGTTGGATTTGGTAAGTATTATAGGCATGAGGGGTTTTTGTTTCGAGAATGTAAACTTTGTGTGCCAAATTGCTCATTGAGGGAGTTGATGGTAAGGGAGGCCCATGGCGGGGGATTAATGGGTCACTTTGGGGTAAGGAGAACCTTGGAAATCTTACAAGAACATTTATTTTGGCCTAAAATGAGTAGAGATGTTGGGAGAATTTGTTCAAGGTGCATAACCTGTAGGAAAGCCAAGTCCAAGGTAGAACCGCATGGATTATATACACCCCTACCCGTCCCTAGTGAACCTTGGACGGAAATTTCCATGGACTTCATTTTAGGATTGCCTAGGTCAAAGAAAGGTAGTGATTCCATCTTCGTGGTTGTAGATAGGTTTAGTAAAATGGCGCATTTCCTTGCTTGTCATAAAACCGATGATGCCATTCATATAGCCGACCTATTCTTTAGGGAGATAGTGCGACTCCATGGGGTTCCTAGGAGCATTGTGTCGGATATGGACGTTAAATTCCTTAGCCACTTTTGGAAGGTCTTGTGGGGGAAATTGGGAACTAAACTTTTGTTTTCAACAACTTGTCATCCCCAAACCGATGGCCAAACTGAGGTGGTTAATAGAACTTTAACACAACTTCTTCGCACCGTCCTTAAGGGCAACCTAAAGAATTGGGAAGAGTGTTTACCTTTTGTTGAATTTGCATATAATCAAAGTGTTCATTCTACTACTTCTTTTTCTCCATTCGAGATTGTTTATGGTTTTAACCCTCTAACTCCTTTGGATTTGATTTCGTTACCTATTGATGAACGAGGTAGTTTAGATGGGAAAATAAAGGCGGAGTTGGTAAAATCTCTCCACGAGAAAGTCAAGCTCCAAATCGAGAAGAAGAATGAACAATATGCCTCCAGTGCTAACAAAGGTAGAAAACGAATGACATTTGAGGTCGGTGATTGGGTATGGTTGCATTTGAGGAAGGAGCGGTTCGCGACTCAAAGAAAATCAAAATTACAGTCACGTGGTGATGGCCCCTTCCAAATCCTCGAGAAAATCAATGACAATGCCTACAAGCTTGACCTTCCTGGTGAGTATAATGTATCGGCTTCTTTTAACGTCTCTGACTTATCCCCTTTTGATGCAGGTGAAGATTCGAGGTCGAATCCTTTTCAAGAGGGAGGTGATGATGAGAATCCATGGAGTCAATCGAGTCAAAGTCAAACAGGTCAACCATCTATCAGAATACCGGTGGGGCCCATGACAAGATCAAAGGCTAAAGAAGTCCAAGAGTTGATGGCGTGACTCATTTTCAAGCTCCGAAATCAAGTCCACATGGAAGAGAGCAAGATCGAGGTCAATTGCATATGTTTGGAAGATCAGGACAGTTCGGTCGATCGAAAGTCCATCCGGTCGACCGAAACTCTGCAGTGTTTTTAGACATAGCTTCAGGCAGGATCGGCTGACCGTTGTACGACCGAAACTGCCCATTCGATCGACCACATGTTCGACCGAAATATTTTCGGTCTACCGAAAGTCCCCAGAACAGAATAGCGGGGTTTTTTTGTGCAATTATGCAAACTTTCTTTTCTTTCACTTTGTATATATTCTTGTAAAACCTCAAACCCTAGATAGTTTTTGAAGATTGAAGAGCACTCCTTGAGAGTTTTGAGAGGTAAAAATCCTTTCTTTATCTTGTAACATTTTCTTGGAATTTATTTCAACTTATATATTGAGGGTTTGTTCTTGTGTATTTGTTGATATTTATTCCACAAGTCTTGGTATTTGTCTTAATCTCTCCATTGGGCTAGGGTTAACTTTCCTTAGAATTTTGGTTAGGTTAAACTTGGGTCAAGATTTCTCATTTATTACCTATTTTAGCTTTCTTGGGTTGATACATTATTGTTGTGGGAATTTTTGGTTTAATCACCAAAGGGGTTCGCATCAGTTCCCCTGTGGACCCTAGTCCAGAAATTACAGTTCCCCGAACTCTTTCCCTACCTAGTGAGTCTTATATTTGCTTTAGAGTCTTTAAGTATCATGCGTCTTTTGCTTTTTCATCCATACTCACTTTTCTTGACTACTTCTTAACATATTATTGGATTATGGCAGGGGACACTTTTGCCCATCTCCTCCCTGACGCGGATCTAGCGGCAGTGAGGCGTCTATTTGCCTACAAGGGTACTTTCCAAGGGGTCATTCAACAGAACAAATTATTCGTTAAACACGGTCTTATGCGAGCTATGAGTAAGTTCGCCTCCTTATTGCTGTTACATCTTGTGTTTATTCGTTTTTTTTATATAACCCCCATTGTCCTCCTTTCCTTGCTAGGTTCCAAAGAATTCCCAAAGATTTCTTTAAAGGGCCTCATGGCTATGAAGGTTCCTCCGGCTCTGCGCCATGGGAGCGAGGTTGAAAGAAAGCAGAAAGCGGTCTTGGCCGACCTGCAAATTGGGGTGGCAAGAGAAGTGTCTGAAAAGTCTACTGCCCAGCTTCAGGGCCCCTCCCAGCTCTACTGCCACCGCCCACTTTGCTGCCAGTGGGTCCCCAACAACCCAACATTGCTGGAGAGGCCGATCCTGAAAAAGGCGTCGCCAAAGGGAAAGGGAAGAGGTCGGATAGAGGCGGACCCAAGAGGGGCAGGGAGACTAAGGATGCCCCAGTGCCACCTTCCTTGTCCGAGGACATTTCTGAGCAAGCACTTGAGGAGGAGCCTGCTCTCTTAAAAAGGCTCAGAAGGGGAAAAGGCAAGGAGTCCACTTCCGTACCTCCGCCATCAATGATCGAGGAACTGGAGGACGAGACATCCGTGCCCATGCCGGGCTTGGCTTATGAAGTGACACCAGAAGGGGCAGAAGAGCTTAAGCATATTAAAACCAGCATCCTCCCCAGAGATGTCACTTTCAACCCTTCATTGTTCGACTCACCCAGTTTGCCTCCAGCCAGGGCGGCCTTAATTACCGAACAGTTTTGGACAGAGGGTTGGGCCGCCTTTTCCTCCAGTGCTACTCCGTCTCGGAAGCTTCTCGCTGCCAAGGCTATGAACGCCAGAACTCTGGCTCTCATTGACGAGGTAGAGTCCTCCGTGGAGGTAGCTCAACGGGATAAGAGGGATGCTGAGACTGCTCTCCGCCACGCTGACAATATGCTCAAGGAGATTAATGAACTTAAGGCCCAGCTGTCCATAGCCCGCAAATCTTCTTCAGAAGAGAGGGCTAATGCGAAGCGCCTCCAAGAGGACAATGACAAATTGAAGCATGACCTCCATGACTCTGAATCAGACGTGGCGCCCTTATGCAAAAAATTGGATGATTCCAATCGTGCACAGTCTATTGCCTCTGAGGCCCTGGCCGCCGCTAATGCAGCCAAGTTGAAGCTAGAAGCTGAGGCGGCAGCGGTAAACGAAAAACTGGGGAGGGAGCTGGAGGCTAGGGCGAAAGCAAAGGAGGACCTTGCCTCGCTGGAAAAACACATGCAAATGAGGATCACTGAAGTCTTGGAACAGACCGTCGCAACACGGGTGGAGAATGCTTTAAAAACTAGAGTGTCGGAAGCTGTCCAGGACTTCAAGGACACCTTTGAAGAGACCCCTGAGTATGAGGCTATGCAGCGGGTTTTTGGGAACTTAGGGTCTAGGATGGCCTTGGGGGACGTGAAGGAAGCTTTTCCAACCTTGGACCTGTCCTCCATTGAAGAATTTTACCCCGAGCCTCAAGATGCTCATGCAGATCCTTTAGACGCATCCAGCAAGGGTTCTCCAGAAGGCTTTCCTCCACAATGATCCTCTTCCATCTTTTACCTTTTTGTGAGTGCAGCCTTTATTTGATTTGTAAATGCCTCATTTTCATGAATGGAATGGTCTACTTATATTTCGGCGTAGCAACATTTCTAACTGTTTAAGCATGAATATTTCCAAGCGCGAGTGTTTCCTAATTGTATGATGATATGTGGGGCATTGTGAATGTCTGTCTGTAAATGTCTTGATTTGTAAAATACACCTGATTTAGAGCACCTCGGATAGGCATAACTTAGTTCGGCTGAAGGGGCTAAAGGGGCTTCTGTGCCTTTCCTCCTCGGCCATTAGTCCAAGGCAATATCTAAACTTTGGTCATGAATGGCCATATGGCCATATTTTGGGCGTGCTAGTCCCTCAAATCCGATGTGGTCATTCATGAGCGGATCGAATTTGTCATCACTTCGCAGCCATAATTCTATTCAAGTTTAATCATTCGCTATACCCCCAAATCCGACACAGTTGATGTACTTACGTTTGCTAATTAGATCTGATCTTGACCAACCTTTGAGCGATTTCATCTTAAAACTATGTGACATCTATATTTACAACTTTGTATGAACCTCTGTTAATGTCGCAGTGTAAATTCACCGGAGTCCCTTGTTTTTAACAAAGATCCTGCCTGGCGGAGGCGTGTGGTATTTGCGGCCAAAATAACATAAGAATTTTTTACGTTTGTCTTTTATGCTTATGCACACAGCACTTAGTATATATATATATATATCTTACAAACGCTTTCTCCGGATGTATGAACTAACTTAACGCACCATGGATTTTGGTTTATGTGACAACACTTGATTATATTTGAATGATTCCAAACATATTGCGCGGTGAATGGCGGTGAACGAGTGCAAAACCTTAGATTTGAGTGGTTCGAAGCATTTATCGTATTAAAACTCCCAATCCTTACGTGGTGATCGTAGTTTAGCCTTATGAGAGTCCCTTGTCCTTAACAATTTTTATGCATAGTGTGGACGTATGGCGTCATGACCAAAATAATTTTAGAATGTGCGTTTATCCATTATGGTTGTTTAATAGAGATTGGCGTAATTTTTAACGCAGCTCGCTCACGATTTTTTGAAATAATATGATAATGTTGCAATCATAGAGGAATTTAGTTTTATTGAAAATAACGGCGAAGGTGGTCCGTATTCCAAGGATTACATAGAGGTACTCCAGACAAGTCGTCAATTATGTATGTTCCGGGTACCACCTCGGCAACGACCTTGTAAGGGCCTTCCCAGTTAGGACCCAGAGTCCCTACTCCTGGCTCCTGTGTTGAAGGAAGAACCTTTTTGAGGACCAAGTCCCCAATATTAAAGCGTCGGCTCTTCACCCTTTTGTTGTAGTATCGAGCCATCTTTTTTTGGTATTTGGCCATTACCTCTTGGGAATCATTCCGCTTTTCCATGAGGAAGTCTAAACCGGCCCTTTGCGCTTCCTCGTTCCTAACTTAGTCATAATGAATTTGACGAAGCGTAGGGATTCCTATTTCGACGGGGCATACCGCCTCGGCTCCGTAAGCCAGCGAGAAGGGTGTTTCACCAGTAACGGTGTGCGAGGTGGTTCGAAGCGCCCATAACACTTGTGGTAGCTCGTCTACCCACGCGCCCTTTCTGAATTCCAACTTCCTTTTCAGGGTATTTTTTATTGTCTTGTTCACCGCTTCGACCTGCCCGTTGGCCTGTGGGTGATGTGGAGATGAGAATAACTTCCTGATTCCCAAATCGTCACACAACTCATACACGCTTCTGTTTTTGAACTGTTTTGCATTGTCACTAACCAGCGAATGTGGTATTCCGAACCGGCATATGATATTTTTCCAAATGAACTTGGTGGTGTTGGCCTCGGTGATCCTCATCAAAGGTTCCGCTTCGACCCACTTTGTGAAGTAGTCAATTGCTACTATCGCAAAGCAATTGTTACCAGCTCCTCTGGGCATAGGACCAATAATGTCAACCCCCCACTTTGCAAAGGGCCAAGGGCTAGTCACCACAGTTAACTCGTGATGCGGCTGATGTGGTATGGCCGCGTGTCTTTGGCATTTATCACATTTCCGCACAAAGTCATGGGAATCTTTTCGCATTGTAGGCCAAAAATATCCCTGTTTGAGGGCTTTCCGAGCTAACGATAAAGCCCCGGCATGGTTGCTGCAGATGCCCTCATGGATTTCTCTCATCACATACTGCCCTTCCTCTAGCCCCACACATCTCAGCAAAGGAGAGGTATAACTCCGCTTATAAAGTAAGTCTTCCAAGAGCACGAAGTTCGCAGAGTATTTCTGTAATTTCCGAGCTGCTTCAGGCTCGTTCGGAGCTGTCTGATGCTTTAAATAGGCGATTAGGGGGTTCATCCAGGATCCCTCTTCTTCAATCGCCAGGATCTCCGGTCCCGGCTCAATAGAAGAGGTCATCATGTGCTCTACAGGGATCAGATTGTGGAGCTCCGAATCGCTGCTGCTTGCTAGTTTGGCCAGAGCATCAGCGTTGGAATTTTTTGTTCTGGGGATGTGCTGTAACTCCATTTTTCCGAAGTGCATAGCTAAATCTTTTACCTTCTTCAAGTAAGTGACCATAGAAGGTTCTTTGGTAGAAAATTGCTCATTGTATTGGCTTACAACAAGCTGCGAATCGCTGTTCGCCACCACGGACTTAATCTTCAAAGCTTTTACAAGTCTTAGCCCAGCTAATAACGCCTCGTATTCATCAACATTTTTGGAGGCTTTGAATCCAAAGCGGATTGCACTATGTAATTTAAACCCTTCTGGGCTTACTAGCAATATTCCTGCGCCGGATCGTCCATCAGCCGAGGACCCGTCAACGAACAATTTCCACTCCTGTCCATCATGTTCGCTGTCCTCAGTGCTATCTACCATTTCAACCTCAGGTGGATGGGTGAATTCGACTACGAAGTCTGCCAACGCCTGACCCTTTACGGCGGTCCGAGGCGCATAATGCAGGTCAAACTGGCTGATTTCTATCGCCCATTTCAGTAACCTCCCAGAAACGTCTGGTTTTTGCAACACTTGCCTCATGGGAAAATTGGTGAGCACTTGTATGGAGTGTGACTGAAAGTAGGGACGAAGCTTACGAGAGGCTGTGATCAACGAGAGAGCAAGTTTTTCCATATCTGGGTAGCGCGTCTCGGCGTCCAGCATGGCTTTACTTACATAATATACTGGAAACTGGTTCTCATCCTCCTCTAGAATTAACACTGAGCTAACAGCCTCTTTGGATACAGCCAAATATAGGTAGAGAGGCTCGCCAGATTTTGGTTTTGATAGCAATGGGGGACGGCCTAAAGAAGCTTTCAGGTCGACAAACGCCTGCTCGCATTCTGGTGTCCATTGAAATCGCTTTCCTCCCTTCAGGACCTTGAAAAATGGCAAGCATTTGTCCGTGGATTTTGATACGAACCGGTTCAAGGCCGCAATTCTCCCCGTTAAGCTTTGCACTTCTTTTGGGTTTCGAGGCGACTGCATGTTTAGCAAAGCATTAATTTTGTCCGGATTGGCTTCGATTCCCCTCTTATTTACCATGAATCCGAGGAATTTCCCAGATGCTACCCCGAAAGCGCACTTCGCTGGGTTGAGTTTCATCCTATATTTTCTCAAAACATCAAATGCTTCTGACAAATGGTGGATATGATCCGCAGCGACCATGCTTTTGACTACCATGTCATCAACATATACCTCCATAGTGTTCCCCAATTGTTTCGAGAACATGCGGTTTACCAGCCTCTGATAGCTCCCGCATTCTTCAAGCAAAATGGCATAGATCGGTAGCAATAGAGTCCCCTATCTGTGATAAATGAAGTATGCTCTTCATCCGATTCGAACATGGGGATTTGATTGTACCCAGAAATGCATCCATGAAGCTTAGCAACTCGTGTCCTGCTGTGGAATCAACCAGTTGATCGATCCGGGGCAATGGAAAGCTGTCTTTGGGACATGCCTGGTTTAGGTTGGAAAAATCAATGCATACCCTCAATTTCCCATTGTGTTTTGGTACTAAGACAAGATTTGATATCCACTTCGGATATCGGGACTCTCTTATGAAGCTATTTTTCAATAGCTTTGCGACCTCGTCTTTCAAGGCCTCATACTTGTCCGAACTCATGGGCTTTCTCTTTTGCCTGTGCCCAGGACTTCGGGGATCCAGCTGGAGCCTGTGACAGGCCTCCTTAGGATCATTCCCAATCATGTCTCCATGTTTCCATGCGAATACATCGAGGTTTTGAAGTAGGAAGTCTTTCAATTGACTTGTATTCTGTTGGCGAGTCCAGTCCGATCTGTAATTCTTTGATTTGATCAAGTGGGTCTACGCCGAAGCATTCCAACTTTTCGGCCGGGGTGGGGCAATTGTCACCTGCCATCCTGGGGTCTAGATCAGCTAAATCCTCTTCTAGGGTCATCGTGACATCCTTATCTTTAGATGGCCCTTCACCCAATCTTTCAGGGTCTGGGGCAGCCTCGGCCATAGCTACATCACTGATCATGTTCAGGCTTTGATCTTGAAACTTCCGGATCGCATTTGTGTAACAAGCCCGGGATTCTGTTTGGCTTCCCCTTACGGTTGCAACGCCATGCTTCATGGGGAACTTCATGCAAATGTATTTGGTATGCGTTACAGCCCCCAAGTCAATAAGGCCAGGCCTTCCAATTGAACCATGGTAGGAGGAGATTTTGTCAACTACCAAAAATTCCATAGGAATTATGGAGAGGGTCGGTGATTGCCCTACTTCAGTCATAAGTGTTATGGATCCTCTGGGGGTTATGCTGTCCCCCGTGAAACCGTATATTGGATCAGGGACTGGAATGAATGGGGTGCTGATCCCCATCTTATCAAAAGTTACCCCGTATATCACATTTACCGAGGCACCATCATCCACCATCATTCGTGATAGCCCATTCCGAGCCACCACCACTCTGATAACCAATGCGTCGTTGTGTGGGAAGTGCACTCCAACGGCATCGTCTTGTGTGAATGTGATAGGTTCCGTCTGAGGAATCCCAACAGGATGGGAATGGATATGATAGTTCACGTTGGCGGGCTGCTTGGCCTCTCTTATATACCTCTTTTGGGAGTTGTTTGTGCTCCCACCTGGGTGGGGGCCTCCCAGTATTGTGTCGATTTCACGAATGGGGAGGTCGACCACGGGCATAGGTGGTTCCCGTGTATCTTTAGTTTGTGCCGAGGCAGTATCTTGACCCTTATTCCTGTCTCTTTGACGATTGTCAATCCTTTCTTTGGTTGAATTCTTCCACGGGGCTCTCCTATCAGCTCGGTTGAACTTCTGGCCACCATATTTTTGAGTTCTCCCTGTGTCGGGGGGGAAGTCACCTCCCCTTCTCCCCTGCGCCTTTTGTTCAGCTAACATATGGATTTCCCTACAATCCTCTATTGCGTGACCGTAATATCTGTGGTAGGTGAAGTACGCCCCAATCATGGGCGGTTTCCCGCTTCGGCTGCTTTCCACTCTCCCTTGTGCCGTAGGAGGATTTTGAGAAGGGGTGTTAGAGTGCAAGTGAGGGATAGCTTCCGTGATTTCTGCTGCAAAGCTAGATCCTGTCCTCGGGAATGGACGAGGCGCACCACCTCGGTTACTGCCGACCCTATCCTTGTTTCCACCCTTTTTGAGGTCCGTTTCATTGGAGTACCCAAGGTTGTATCTCCCTTGGGGGTGATTATCTCTGGCCCTAGCCATTTCCTCCGATACAATCTCTTCCTTCATCAGGTCTACCAGGGTATTGTAATCCCTTGGTTTCCTGCTCTCGACATCCCTCCAAAACATGCTGGTCATATCTAGCCCTCCTTTTAAGGCGGAAAACATCTCCGCTTCTGTGATATTTTCGCAGATATGCATTTCTTCAGTAAATCTAGCTAGGTAATTTTTCAGAGATTCGTCCATTCCTTGTCTCAGATCCTGAAGGCGTTGGAGGGGGAGTTGGCCAGGCCTCGAAGAAACAAAACCATTCTTAAAAGCAGTTTTCATATCCCTCCAACTGTGGATGCTACCCGGAGGGAGTTTTTTATACCATCGTATGGCACTCCCCTCAAGGGTTAAAGCGAAAGCTTTACATTTCAGTGCCGGGGTCGCCCCGGCTATTTCCATGCTGGTGCGGTAATTTAACAGGTGATCATCAGGGTCACCTCGGCCAGAGTATTTTGCTATTTCTGGCATCTCAAAGTCATGGGGAACGGGGCATCTACGGAGGCCCTCTGTGAAGGGACTTACTTCCTCTTCGTCATCCAACTCGTATGACGGCAGCTCGCTGTTCTCGTCGTGACCGGAATACTCCGGGTCACGGTATTGGCCATAGGGCGGCGGAGCGTGCTCCTGCCTTTGTGGTGGTGGAACGCGGCCGTAGTTTGGCCTTTCATGGCTCTGTGATTCATTACGAGGATTAGTCCGAACTGCTTCGGCTCTTCTTTCTTGCCTATTCCTAGGCTCATGAACTGATGCCATCCTTTCTCCCCCCATACCTTGTTGGTCCCTGTACATTTGATCCTGTGACAAGGCTTCTTCAGCGCGTCGCTCATGCCTATTTCTAGGATCTGCTGCATTATGCCGACCTGGGTCCGTTTGTCCCCGTCGTTGTCCCCTGAATAACCCTCTCATTCGGCTGAAAACACTGCCGGATTTTGTGAGAGAAGCCTCCCTGCGTCTAGCTGGGAGTGGGTTTTGTTCCCCATGCGTTTCATGTTCTGGGTCTCTCTCGTAGAAGGGCTCGGATTCCACTTCGGCGTATGCCTGCGGGTCCTGATAATAATAAAATACAGTGGCCGCCTCGGATGGTGAATAATGTGGCTGTGAGTATTGCTGAGGCATCACGGGTTCGTTCACAGCATACCCTCTGGCCATAAAGGTATTCATTGCAGCAGTCTGTTCTATTTGCAGCATTTGGGCCGCCATACGTGTCATGTCTCGCATCATGCGGTGATTTCGGTGCCGGCGAGGTGGATTAGGTTGTGCCACTTCCTCGTTGGCGTTTTCATGGATTTCTTGAGGAACTTCGTCCTCGCTGTGTCGGCCACTTCTTCCCCTACGGGGGTTAACATCACCGTCACTTTCATTCATGTTTCAGAAGAGTTTCTGGTCTTAGATTGCTTTTCAAAGATAGATAGACCTTTGTCTCGCTGTTTCAAGCCTTTTTCAAGGTTGTTAAACTTATGTTTCAAAGTTCTTTACCTTTTTCAAGGGTGTTTAGACTTATGTTTCAAAGTTCTTTACCTTTTCCAAGGATGTTTAGACTTATGTTTCAAAGTTCTTTACCTTTTTCAAGGTTATCCAGCTTATCTCTCAAAGCTCCTACCTTTTTCAAGGCCAACCAGCTTATCTTTCAAAGCTCCTACCTTTTTCAAGGCCAACCAGCTTATCTTTCAAAGCTCCTACCTTTTTCAAGGCCAATCTTTCTATGTGTGGCTTTTTACCATGTGTTTTCGTGGTTAGCTGTATGGTTTCCCACAGACGGCGCCAGAATGTTGACCACAAAATCCGGATGGACCTTGGACCAATACGTCTCAGCTCCTCCCTCTTGAACACGTGGATCTCCTGCGCACTGTGACAAACAATCAATATGCAAAGGGGGCCGAGGTGGCTCCCATTTGCACTCCGATGCCTAAGGCAGTACTCATTTTGGGCAAATGTATATTGGGTGCGGGAAATATAAATGTGTAGAAGAGAGAAAAGGGAGTGAGAGAAGTATAGAGTCAAGAGTGAGAAATTGCTAACTAACCCCCTACTTGGAGACAATTGTGCTTCATTTATAGTGAAACTTCTTATTTCGGATTGCGACACGTGGCTTACTTTACACTTGTCATCACCCTAGCTTATGGATGTGACAATCTTGCTTTTCAACCGTAATCATTGCTACATTTTGTAGGGGATGGGCGCCTGTCACATCTGGGTAAAGGCAGTGTCCCATTACTGACTCCATCTCTCTCTTCTGGTCAACGCCATACAGCGCCCCGGCTGAGTATAAAGCACATCGGTTGGGCGTTAACCAGGTCGGCTAAAAAGGTTTGCTTGACATACCACCTCGACATTCATCCCAAGGTGATATTCTAGGCCTTAGCTGTGGGTCAAGGTCCATTGGGCCACTATTGGGCCTCCGCGGTGGATCACAGTACCTTTCTTTGGGCCCGGATTCAACAAACATCATTCATACCAAAAGTAGAATTCGAACTTCCACCCGTAGTTGTCAGCTCAGTTAAGACTTCTCACTCTCACATTTCTACCACTTAAGTTATGTCTCCAGGCAAATTTAAAAGCTTGGGTGGCTTATGATTTGTAATATCGAGCATTGGTTGTTTTTGACTTGGTTATAGACTTATAGTTCTCTGAGCACTATTCACGTATGTGTATATTCAATTCGAGATTAGGTATTGAAAGTGGCCATTGAAGCTTTGGAGCACTAGAACAAGTTTGCTTTTTAGGGCTTGCATTGAATACCGTAAAAAGTTATTTACGGCCTGCGTTCTTATGCCTTATAAAGAAATGCCGTAAATGCTAAAAAAATTTAACGGCTTGCAGAGAGAGCATGTTATAAAAGTACACTGTAGATAATTTTTTACGGAGTTCACGTCCACGTCGTAAATGTTAATTTTTTTTTTTTTTTTTAATATTTGTTTATTTGATTACCAGTAAAACTATAATAATTACATAACCAAATTATACACATTAATCCATAATATATATAATCAGGTTTAACATAGTTTCAAATCAATAAACAAAAATAGTGAGTACTGTTTAATACAATATTCTAAAATGTAAAGTTCATCTAAATAATTTTAAAAAACATTGAGAATTAGATATCACAAGAAACATGAATCAAGCATCTTTATCCATGAATCCCTAAAGTTATTACTTTCACTTAAATCCACTTAGTATACAGTCTACTACTAAAAATAAATAAATAAATAAAGAAAAAAAGAAAAGAAAAACATGCAAATAGAAAATATCGTGGTAAGAAAATTAATGAAATTAATTGGTAAGTGCGTTTCATGCTCTTAACCTGCTCAAACTTGCTAAAAATAGTAGTTCTATTGCAGCTTTAGACTGATCAAAATTTGGAGTCGAAGAAAAAAAAAAAGAACAAGCGTGCATAAACGTAGCGATGCTATTCTCACACGAAATCGTACTCGCATAAATCAGAGAAAGAGACAGATTATATTAAATTAAGAAAATGAAAAATAGATATTTTTATTTTCAAATTCTCTGTCATTTTCAAAACAAATTGTATCCAATTCTGCTCATTTCATAGAACAACTAGTAATTGGACCCGTTCGATGCACGAAAATTATAATTAATAATTATTTATTGAATAAGTTGTAAAAGTACAATTTTCGACATAAATTGTGCATTCATATATAATGAAAAATACTTAAAAAAAGTAAAACATAAAATTGCAACTTGCATATTTCTTTTAACAGCTAATTGTTCATTCTCTAATGTTCTTAATTTATTCAGGCGAAGTAAAATATGGACATGTCACTACAACAAAGTTAGCCTTTTACGGCGTGCATCTATGCATGCCATAAACTTACGGCGTGCATAACTGTGCGCCGTGAATTGAAGTCACGGCGTTCATTTATGCATGCCGTGAATTTACGGCGTGCAAAACTGCGCGCCGTGTAATGTAGTTCACGGCGTGCAATTCTGCACGCCGTAAATTCACGGCGCGCAGTATTGCACGCCGTGAACTACATTACACGGCGCGCAGTTTTGCACGCCGTAAATTAGAATTTTATTTTTTTTAAAAAAATAAAATTTGTAAATTATAATTTCAAAAAACCTATAATAATAAAACAAATACTCATTAATGCATATATAATCAATAAACGTGATTTCAATAAATAAACAATATCTTAGTAAGATTCAATGCTATATACAAAAATTTTGATCTCACATAGCCTACTCAAAAATATAGATAAGAATTAATGTCAAAAGTGTATAGACAACTACTTCAAAATAAACTTCAAATGTCGTAAAAAATAAAAGTATCCATATCGAAACTTCTTCTTTGACCAATAGTACCATGCCAAAAATAATCAACTTCCTGCACATTTAATAAATTATAAATTTATAATTATCATATCAAAAGTATATCAAAAAGTAAAGCATGTTGTAAAACTATTAAAATCATAACAAAGATATGGAGATGGAGAGAATAGAGAGGAGGGAATTATCTTCCAAGGTGTATTTATTACAAAGGAAATGGCTCCTATTTATAGGAGTGGACAATGGCACAATCGTAATATTGTAAAGCTTACAGGGATATAATGGTAATGTCATTCACATATTTATATATTATTTATAACACTCCCCCTTGAATGACATATTCCGCAATTGTCTGCCTCGTTAAAACCTTGCTAAGAAAACCCAGTGGGATAAAACTTGAGCGAAGGAAAAAGAGTACAGTTGCTCCCCCTGATATTGGCCATCGTCAATCGTTGAGTCTAATGTTCAAGTAGAACAAATCATGTATTGAATCTTTGAAGTTCTGAAGTGCTTCATTGTTTCATCGCTTTATTTCTGTAGTACTTTAGTGCTGCCTCGTTAAAACCTTGTCAGTAAAACCCAATGGGACAAAATCTGAACGAAGGAAAAAGAGTACAGCCGCTGCCTCGTTAAAACCTTGTCAGGAAAACCCTGTGGGACAAAACCTGAACGAAGGAAAAAGAGTACAGCATGACAGCATGATTCTCCCTCTGAAGCATGACAGCATGATTCTCCCCCTGAAGTGTGCATTCAAGTATTCATGAACATTTTGAATAATGATATCATCTTTCTTCTGGAATATGAAAATCTCCTTGCATAGCATTCTTTATAAGATGTTTATGATTTTCTTCATTTGTTGATATCATTCCAGTATAACAATGTGTTGCTGAATTATAGCTTGTCAAGAGCTATGATAATGCCTCAAAAACCTTGCTAGGAAAACCCTGTGGGACAAAACCTCAACAAAGGGAAAAAGAGTACATTATTCTCATTAATTTTCATCAATACGCCTCAACTGTTGCCTCATTAAAAACCTTGCTAGGAAAACCCTGTGGGACAAAACCTCAGCTAAGGGAAAAAGAGTGCAACGCGTATTTATTCCTTTCATGGAATATTACATGTATATTGGTGCAATCACGAATCTTTTCATTGTATTTTTCACTTCTGGTGAATAATTAAATTTAGAATTCACTTCTGGTGAATAATCAAATCTATAATTCACTTTCATAGATTGCATCTTTCACTTCTAGTGAATAATTAAATATTCATTTTCAAATTCACTTCTAGTGAATAATCAATTTCAAATTCACTTCTGGTGAATATTCATTTTCGTATTCACTTCTAGTGAATAATCAATTTCCCAGATGTCATAAATAGTACACTCCAATTTCACTTTCAACATATTATATCATGGAGTCATTTGTATCATTCTATAGTGATACTAATCTGGGCATATTGAATCTTTCAATGATTTATACATGTATGTTCTTACACTTTATAAACTGCAATTTCTAATTTTGCAGGAGCATAATCAATCATTGAAATAGATATCAATTTCGACATATAATCTACAATCATTTTACTTGAAATCCCAACGTACCGCGATCAACTGGTACATCAAAGAATACTCCCAAAGTACCGAGATGAGAATCATACATTTTGATCTCACTCATTGGTATATCAAGGAGCTCAAGCTAGTGATTTAGACTATAGTCTATCCACCATATGTCATGCCAGTTCTATGAAAAATTTCGCGCGCAACTAGTCGTCTTTTACGACTGTGAAATATTTTTCATTTGTACATATAATTACTGGCTTTACACATTTAAGCATTTGGACTTCAGGTCCTTGAACAATAATCCCTACATTGGGGTTATATACTTGGCCAAAGAATTATGATTTCATCAATCTTATTTCATAAGAGGGTATGCAGTCGACTTATTTATCGATTCCATCTCAATATAACGTGGAGAGATCTCTTTATATGTTCTATCATCAGGTACCTGAATATCTCATCATTTGACTATGTCCCTTTTACTTACTTTGAGTATTTAGCCTCAAAGGAATCATTTCAATCATTCAAGAGATATTTATTTTTGGAATCGATAGTCATTATGCTTCAGGCATAATTACGCTTCAGGCGTGTTTTCACCATAATGTTCTCAAATATTATCAATCGGCTAAAATGCCATAACACATGTCATTCTTTTAGGAATGTAATTTCAATCATATATCTCAGTGCGCTTTGGTGGAGTGTATGCATATCGCACTTTTACAAATAATAAAGCTTCTTGAGCTATTCCCTGTTTGACATAGGATATTGTTGTATGATAAACAATTTCTGAATAAGTTATTCTCATAGAAAATAATTTGAAACTTTTGATAATCTAACCGTTTATTATAGAACTTCTGGTTCTATACGGTTTTATTTCATTTCTATGTATGAATATTTGATTCAATACAATATCGCTAAACTTCTGGTTCAATACAATGTATATTTCATTTATGAGCTTCTGGTTCATACTATATACATATTTCACTTGTACGTATGAACTTCTGGTTCAATAAGATATTTCACTTGTACATATGTATGAACTTCTGGTTCAATACAACATTTATTTCATCAGTATTCTATATAGTTCAAATCAGTATACTTTTATTACTTTTAGTATACCGAAAAATCAGGTACAATATCCAAGGAAATATCTCATAATCTCAATCTTGTCGCCAAATCTTCCCTTATATCGAAAAAGGTAACGACGCATTATCTCATTGTTCCCACCTTTTTTAAAAATTTATTCCATTATTTCTTGATGGAATCAATATCACTGACATGCGGAGCCATCGCTCTTTTACGCGTTGAATAATGCATTTAAATAGATGACTTGGGAAGAAGGCTAGATCCATCAAAAATGGATATCATACTTTCAAATATTCGCAAATATTATTCCAATCTTCCAGTAAATGATTTGAGAAAAATTTATCGAATTAGGCTCGAAAGATTGAGGTTGCTGATGGATCATGGCATGCCAGAAGATGTTCGCTGGTTGATCGAAGCAAAAGTTCGATTAGCTGGTGAATTACCAGATTCATTTTCTAAGCACAAGCCTGGCTTAGGTAAGAGTACTTTTGCAAAGAAGCGAAGAGCAAAAAGATTAAATAGTTGCTACAAATGTGCTCGATGGACATGTGATACCCGTTGTAAATCAATAGGATATTCATCCATAAATCGAGATGATAAGATAGACTTCATTAAGGGTGGACTGAGTAAGGAGTCATTGGATGATATCCGATTGACTCTTGAGACGCACCCTAGTGGGTATGTGCAGCGTGAGCTACTATCTTTATGGGCTAAATTCATCAGCGATAAAGAGAGATATAGTCTCAAAAATATAATAGCAAAAGATCCTGTTTGCCAGGCTGTTATAAACAATGATGCTTTGGCTATGCAGCATTAATACAAGGTAAATCATTTGATATATATGCACATATAAAATATTTTTCTGTTTCCTTTCATGAGTTTTGATAAAGGCTGGTTAAAAATATTAAATCACCGAAAGGTGAGTAGGATGATTTTGTCAAAAGTAAATCTTCACTTTTTCGAAAAACGACCAGTAAATAGTGAAGTTTTTCGGTTTTAAATAGCCAAACATTTTTTCATAGTTCATGCATCCCAAAATAACATTTTCTCGTAAGTTTTTCCTTCTTTACTTTCAAAAATGGAAGGACCAAAATTTCGACAGATCAAAACTATCTGTGTATTTTGTGGATCAAAAGTGGGAAAAGGTTTTGGGTATCTTGAAGCAGCCGTGGATTTAGGAAAGAAATTGGGAGAGAAAGGTATCACTCTCGTGTATGGAGGAGGTAGCAGTGGATTGATGGGTTGTGTTTCACAATCCGCTCTAGTAGAGAAAGCAAGAGTGATAGGTGTTATACCTACTCCTTTAGCTGATATTGCAGGCAAAACACGAGGGCATGAAGTACAAACCTTATCTATCCATGAACGCATAACTTGCATGTTATATGGTTCTGATGCCTTCATAGCCCTGCCTGGAGGTTTTGGTACTTTAGAAGAAATCTTTAATATTACTTCATGGGCTCAACTAGATCTCCATACTAAGCTTATAGGGCTTTTAAATGTAAACAATTTCTTTGATGGTTTGCTAACATTTCTTGATTATGCTGTGGAACAGGGATTCATATCTCCATTTTCTAGGAGAATCCTTATTTCTGCTCCTACTATCGAGGAACTGCTGGATAAGTTGCAATCATATATTCCAATACAAGATCCAGCAGGAGTAAAGATAGATTGGTCGCAAGGAAGGGGAATCAAGCGAAAATGGAGTCCGGTTAATGTAAATTTATCTTTGTGAACTCTAGAATAGGTGGTGGTAGAGTACGGAGTATTCTCACTCTTGAGACACACCATAAATTTCTAGGATTTTATCAATGTTTTAATCTTGTGTACCTCAAAGATTTAAGGTGGTAGAGTATGGAGTATTTCTTACTCTTGAAACACACCTTTTTCTTTATTTCCTCAAAAGGTCAGAGGTGGTAGGATACGGCTACTCCCGAAACACATCTCTCATTTTGAGGATCATGAATGTTTCCCTCTTTTGTATTTTGCATGTATGACTCGTTTATGCTTCTTCAGGAGCAATAATAATATCATTTCAGTATGTTTTAGATGATAGTGTTTACTTCTTCTGGAGTAAATATGTACTTCTTCTGGAGTACATAAGTATTTATGCAAGAACTTTTCCAGACACTTATCATCTAATATTCATCTCATAATACTGATGAGATTATTTTCACATTAGCTATATCCGTGCTATCATGTGATATTATCTTATCATACATCAACATTCCATTGTTGAATAATTTTCATCCACCCATTCAAATTCAGATATTGGTAACTTCTGGTACCATTGGATAAAACATTTTATTAATATTTATCAACCTTTTGGTAATGATAACTTCTGGTATCATTTGATAAAATATTTTCTAACTTTAGTATTGATAACTTCTGGTATCATTTAATGAAGTATCAAATAACAATAATATTGTATATATATATATTAACAATAACGATACTGGGGTTATACCACCAAGTATATATGTTGACAACAACCCTCTAATATGTTAGAATTAACCAACAACTGAGGTGTTTATATGTATTCAATTGATATACCGACCATATAGGCGGTGTCAACGTGATGAAATAATTAAACCAGCCATATAGACGGTATCAACGAGATGAAACAATTAAACCGGCCATATAGGCGGAATCGACATAATGAAATAATTAAACCGGGTAAAGCCAACCATGTAGGTGGTAAAACCAACCATGTAGGTGGCAGCATAATATAATTCAATTGATCACATATTAATCGTTAATTTACGATTATTATACTTGTATGTATTATTAAGGGCAAAATCGTCCATATTTTAATATATTGCTCATATGAATAAATTGAAACCGTCAATAGGTTTAAAATTTAATTTAGAACAAACTTACTTTTGGTCCGAAGTTCAAAATCTCGTCAGGATTGCTCCAAAAACAGTTTTTAAGAAAACCGCCATGTTCGACCGCCGGAATATTTTAAAAACTGCACAAAACAGAAAAATAAGATCATAGAAAAATCCAATTCATCAAAACGGACAAACTGCCTTTCGTCATCGCCGGATCCGCCACGCGCCGCCGCCGCCGGCCGCCACGCGCCGGTGATCGGAAAAATTGACCCATCACCATAATATGTGCCTCGGCGTCCTGAACATGCCGGTGGTCTCCGATTTTCCAAAAGATCAACCGTTTGGCCGGAATCATCATTTTTCAGTCCGCCAGCATCTTCTTCTCCGGACAATAACTTCCGTTTTAACCGTTGGATTTGCGCCAAATTTCAGTCGAGTCTTCTCCTAGAAAAACCCGTTGATATGCCGCTGGCCGATCGTCGATCGGAGTTCAGAATCGTCCGGAATAAGCATTTCAATTTTCGGTCAGATATCTGTTTTTGCACAGTTTTTCAGATTTTCTTCTTCGGTCGATATCTTTTGTTTCAGTCGTTGGTTCTGCGCCAAATTTTAGGCGAGTCTTCTCCTTGACAAGCCCGTTCTGATGGCGGTGGCCGATCGTCGATCGGATATCTGGATCGGCCAGAATCATTCTTTTTCAGTTTGAGAGAAAAGGAAACATTGGTTAGTAATAATCAGGTTTCTGATACAGAGGCTCATCATTTAGATGCAACTGTAGAGCATACTCCCGTTATTACTCAATTGGTTAGAGACTCGTGCTGATAACGTGTTGTAAAACTATTAAAATCATAACAAAGATATGGAGATGGAGAGAATAGAGAGGAGGGAATTATCTTCCAAGGTGTATTTATTACAAAGGAAATGACTCCTATTTATAGGAGTGGACAATGGCACAATCGTAATATTGTAAAGCTTACAGGGATATAATGGTAATGTCATTCACATATTTATATATTATTTATAACAAAGCATACCTTTGTTGTAATTTCAACTAATCCACTTCAATGTACCTAATTGGCCATGCAATTGTACTTCCTAATGCATCTTCAAGAAGAAAAAGCTCACGTGTAGGACGATATAAACTGACATTATCAATTACTTCAATAACCCAGACTTTCCAACATTCATTGCCAAGGGGCACATGATACACTAAATCATTTGGATTTGTTGATGCGATTTCACCTTTTGCAATAACATCACCTTTCCCAAACCAAGATAACAATTTGCATTTCTTAGTTTGAAGGCTATCTAAACCATTCAAACTTTTGTCTCTAGGCTGTAAAATTAACATCATATTGTACGATTGGTTATTTTGAATATAGAAAAGTGTATGTAATATATACATATAAGATAACATTCACTAATTATAGTTTTCCACTTACATTATCTTCTTGTACTACACTTTTGCCCTTCATTTGAAACAAAGCTTTTAATTCTTTAATTTCGTCTCTTAAATCTTGGAGTTGAGATTGCACATTATGATTATGCACCAAAGCATTCAACTTTGAAGGAGTCGCGCCAAAACCAAGACCTCTTACACGACCTCTACGTTCTGGACCAAGTACTTTTGCAACGCCATCATCTTTTAGAGAGTGTTTGCTTGGAGAGTTCACCATTTCTGAACATGCTTTTATTTTTTGCTGATATTAAGAAACAAATTAATTCATTAAACTTAAATAAATATAAACTTTGAATATATCTTAAAAAAATAACATAGTCAAAATTTACCAGTGTTTCTCCAACTAATTCATTAATTGGTTCACCATTTCTTCGTGTGTGTCCTCGAATGTACACATCATCTCTTGTAATGGAATCGGGGTCTTCACTTTCAACACGCTGCATCAAAATACACATTTGATATATGCGATATTTGTAGACATAATTTTTCAAACAAATTTAGCATTTTTTTACCAATTCAGCTTCTAAGCGAGCAAAGCCCTTTCTACTCGTTGTATGTATTATGGTTTGACTAGCCCTCATCTTTTTGAATATTTCACTCTTTTCCTGAAAAATCAACAAGTTATGACCATTCACAAAGAACATTTAAACTCAAATGCATGCATTAAAAAAAGAAGTGTAGACACATTAAGTACACTTCTCTAGTTTCTTATGGCAAACAGACCTACTGAATTTTAAAATTGTCATTTTTCTATTATAAATTTTACAAAAATTTCGGCAGAATCTCCCCTACAAATTGGACTTAGCAAACCTGTAGAGGGACATCACAATCTATAAACAATCAACACTTAACCACAATGATTCAAAACACCAACCATAGCTCAATCAAACCCCAACGTCATCAACTACTCCAAAAACAATCTCCAACTCCTCAACGTAACAAATCAAATCCGAACAATAGAATTTAAATCAACATGCAATCCAATAATTGAATGAACAGGGCGAATAAATAAATAACTAATGGAAAACTACATAAATAGTCCAACAATAGTGCTTCAACTAAATAAGTCATATTCAACATATTAAAGAACTTGTTGTTTTCGAGTGAAGCAATGGACGCTTACCTTGTATGGTTGAGAATTGCGTTCTTTGACAAATGCTTGCCATTCTTCCATTGAATTAACATTATCGGGCTTGAGGAGAGCAGCAGCTCTTGTTATGCCATCTGTCATTCCTAAGTTATTGATTGCTTTAAGAACATTAGATCTATGATCTCGCCAATGCTTTCCAAGTTTTTGCATGATGTACTTTCTATGACAATTATCAACGTCAAACTTTTGCTGCATCAAAATACACATCATTAATAGTAATTTCACTTAAATTATATATGTGAATTGAAGTTATTATCACCTGCACATGCTCCCATATATCATCAAGAAAACTTCCGTTGATATCTTTCCAACTTTTCCATGTAATTGGTATAAGTTCTCTTGCAGTTGTTCCAAGAAACGACGACAGCTTATTTGAACCTTTACAAATTGGCTGACCTCTTTCATTAAACTCTATAGTTAACTTTGCACCCTTCCCCCTATTGAGACAATTCACTTTCGCTCGACCTCTTCCCTTATTTCCCTTTTCAGTATTGCTAGGTAGGAGTTCAACATCATGTTGCAAATAATTTTCTTGGCTTGCACCATATTTGCAAACTTTCTTGCACCATATTGATATGCCTCTGAAACTCTAAAAAAATACTAAATATAAATCCTATAAATGCATTTATTGGTTTATTTTAAAAATTTCTAAAACTAAGGATATAAAATAACCTTGATAGATGAACCCAATCTTTATCCATGATAATATACCAACACTATCAAGATATAACCTGTTATAAATATAGTAAAAAGACTAAGAAAAAAATGATTATATTTAAACAACAATGAAATCTAGGTTTACAAAGCACATGTAATATGGATTAATGGCTAATCCTGTACTGCCAATAGCATTATAATAACAAGAGAAAAAATTGAAATCAAGTAAAAGAACTCAAAAACTAGTGGTTCATCACCAATACAAGAGCTATGTACACTTGCAGCAGTAGAGTTTCACATAGTTGAAGCAAAAACAAAAATAATGAAATCAATTAATAATATAAAATAAAGAAAATCTTTTATTTCTTTGGTTAATCTTTATCCATCGACCATGTTGATCAAATTATTTACATATGGTCAACGGGCAATAATATATGAACATAATACTCGATCTTATTATTTATTACATGCCACTTGAAATTTAGCAAAAGGATTTGTTAAATTCGAGTTTAGGGATTTCAATTGAGTCCACAGGGGCGACCCTGTCAAATTTTAATTATTTATTTATTATTATTTTATCCATGTGATTGACTTACCAAAAAGTCATTCATAATTTCAAACTTATAATACTCCTTCTTAGCTTCAATCCTGTATCTTTTAGACGTAACTTGAAAGCATTAACCAATGAACCCCATTAAAGGAAAATAGAATCAACATGGTTGCATATTAATGTATAAAATGAATTTGTCCAACAGAAAGATACTATGCACGACACTTAAGATAGGAAGAATTGGAATAGAGCACCAATTAAAAATGCATGCCTATTGTACTCTCTCTACTGCAACCATAATTTACTGAAGCTCTTCAAATCAAAGAAAAGGACTTCAATAACGTGAGGGGATTATTTTCTTCTTTGAATTAAAAAAATATACACTACAATTCTTAGAAAAAAACTGGACTTCCCCTGGCTACACTATTGTCCGTCCATGTTTTAATCTCTCTCTAGTGACACCATAATTATTCAAGCTCTTAAAAAACAAGGAAAAGTAATTCAATAGCACGATGATTTGTATTCTTTAACTAAGTAAGCAATAACCAATGGACATAACACATAAATTCAAAGAATAACAAAATTAACTACGTCATAACAAAATTGGACAATCAATTGGGAAGTGCTGGTATTAACAAAAAAAATAATAATAAACAAACAAATTTTTTAAGAAGTAGAAATTGCTGATTAGACAACCTTTGAGTTAAAGATGTGGCAAACTGAAAAGAAATGTTGCTCTTCTAAGCAGAAAGAAAAATTACCTGATCAAGTTTGTAATATCCTTCGTTGTCGGTTACTGACCTTTCATGGCCAAACCTAGAAGTCAGAACCTTAGGATCAACAAGTGAGTACCCACAGAAAATAATTTGAGAACTACAGTCAGATTATATGGTAAAATCATAATTTCCAAAATTATTGTTTCCCCAATAAGTAAAACTGATTAAAACAGCAATGTGATACTGTCAATCTTATTCTGGCATCATTCTTTTACAAAACTATTTTCAATGTTATAGCTTCAAACGGAAGTTTGCTATCCCCATTTAAAATTAGAAAGACAATACCCCAAAAAAAAAAAAAAAAAGCCCATCTATAGAACGAAGAAGCCATTGCACATAGAAAAACAAATGGATTGAGAAATTAAAGAACTGAATACCTAATAAGCCACTGCACATAGAAATAGGATGGGGATTGGGGCAGGGGAAAAGAAAATAAGAGTGTGTTTGGCATTGTTCAGATTTAGAGGATGCAAAATCTGGGAGGACGTACTCCTTGTTCGATAACAGACATGGAGCCCCTGAATTCTTGGTGCATCCTTTGAACATGAATGATATGCAAGAAACATTGAATCAAACATGGAGGAAAGCTTGTAACAAGAACATGAGTTAATATAATTCTGCAATTTTTCCTATATACAGCTAAAGAGTTTTAGATAAGATATACGAGCTGTCCAAGTCAGTTTGCAAAGAAGACAGTGATACCTATGTGCGCTTTCAACCCTTTGAAATAAAGAAATGAAACAATTTGATTCATTCAGAGTGAACTAATTGACAAATTTTATAAAGCAAAATTATTTTCCTTGCGACTGTTATGCTTAAGGATACAAATTTTACCCCATAAATCATTCCCCCCAAAACTCAAAAGTTAGATGCGTATTCTTCTGCAGCTTACAGCTTACAAACAGGTAATCAAAGCTGTGGCTCCTAATTGCCAGAATCTTTGCAATCTTGTAAAATTTTGGCTTTAAGTACACCAACGGAATCCTTTAAGTTCAGTCCCATGCAGTTTCTCTCCATCGCACCTCAGAATTTAAGAACGGCTAAAGCAAAATTCAAGAAGAAATAGGAAAAAAAATCCCAAACAGATCTCTGCTCTCTTAAAAAACCCAGATTTTTAAAAAAAAAAAAAAGCGGAGTTATTATGTAAATAATCTTCAAAGAATCATAGAGGGTAAAAAGTTTCACCTAAAATGCTTCCAACTGCAGCAAACGGAGGGTAAACCGTAAAAATCATGACCCACCTCAACTCCAATAGCAAAATAAAACAGGGCAAGAAGAACTGACCTGAAGGGTTTACCGTCGACGTTCAAGATGAAATCGTAGAAGGTTGATCAGAAGAAGAAATCGTAGAAGGTTGAGAAGAAGAAGAAATCGTAGGAGGTTGAGTTGTGAAGTAGGAAGAAGAAGAAGGGCGATGCTGAATGACGAAGAAAGAGGTGCGGTGCGATGCTGAAGGTCCAAGAAGCGGATTTGCAGTGAAGGTAACTGGGTCGAAGAGAGAGCCCAGGGCCAATGTAAAGTAAGAAAGTCGCGCCCTAATTTGGTTTTCCCGGAATTTAATTAAATCACTCCTTTTAACGGCGTTCCTTTTTGCACACCGTAAAGCATACATTTTTTACTTCAATTTTTACGGCGTGCAATTTTGTATGCCGTAAAATAGTATATTAATTTTACGGCGTGCAAGTGCACGCCGTAAATGATCAATCCTAATTTTTTCACGGCATGCTGATTTTTCACGCCATGAAAGTCCTTTTGTTACGGCACACTATTTTTGCACGCCGTAAATATTCTAAGTTTACGGCATGCCTTATATGTACGCCGTAAATGCATGTCGTAAAAGACTACTTTTGTTGTAGTGTGTAACTTATTTTATACTTTACAATTTTGATTTGATGACTAAACTCGAGTTTACCATTTTTTGATTTTTAAAAGTTGAAATGATTACAATTTTCAAATCGTAAAATGAAATAAAAAGACTAATAGACATTTACAGAATTAATTTATTGACTCCCCGTATAGCACTATAAGAATTTGTACTAACTATCTTAATGCAATAATTGATATTTAAATATATTAAACAAATATTTCATTTCATTACATGCAAAAAGTAAGTACATTACGAATAAAATTTACTAAACAAAAAAAGTAAAAAAATTGCTCAAACTTAAATTAAATATTGCAATTTGTTAAACTTACACGTAATAAACTTATACGCAGTCCTCTATTTAAATGAATGTAACAAATAAATAATATGAAATACAAGTTTTAATTAAATTTTATTGAATGAATATTACAAATTAATTAACTTTATATACAAAAAATCATTTCTACATCTCAATTTATAAATGGTGTTTACCTCACACGACATAAGATTTTATCACTTATTCGTATAGAATTGATTCTTCAAAAATAATTTTTTTTCAATGTTCATTCTCAACCACAAACTCATTCTTCACAATTGCACATACTATTTTTGTACATGCTAAATAAACGTGTTGACCATATTTTATTTTTAAATAGAATGATTTTGCTAACGCCTTCTATTTTACAAATTAAACCAATGAATTTATGGGAACCTAAAGTTATAGAAATTTAAATGATTAAATTGAATTTGGTTAGAAAGATTTAATATCTATAATTTCTATCAATTTGATAAAAAAAATGTCCAAAATTAATCATTTAGGTCAAATTGAATTTTTTTAAAATGATATGTATCATTTTCGGACTTAAATAAGATAAATTAAAAAAATCGGATGTTGGAAAAAGTAAAAAGTATAAGTAAAACTTTTACATTAAGTATTTAAAACGATTTTATGAGTGATATGTATAGAGTTTTGCTCTAATTTCTTAATTTGTATTAAACTTCTCATTAAGATCTTGGATTTGACACGTATATTGCATATTTTTCGTCTTCAAAATAATGCAATAATTATAAAAAAAAAAAAAATCTATAATTTGACTTTTTATAAATATTTTTTTTCGCAAATTCATACATGCATTAATTGAACTTTTCTAATTCGTGTATTAAAATAAATTGATAAAAAGAGAAATTTACTAAAATGATAGGTGAAAAGTACGGGAAACTATATACGTAAAATGGTGATGGTTATTCTATTATTATAGATGTATAGATTAATCTCATACCATGGTACTCAAAAAAGAACTCTTTCCAATCACCTCGCCCTTCTATCCTCACATCAATTGTATATATTTTGTACTTCAAAATCAAATGAGATCACATGAAGTTATCATATTTCAAACAACCAGCAATTGCACAATGTTTATAACCATCATTCCACCTCATCTTAGATATGGCAAAAAAATTCGACTCGACAGGTACCCCGATCCGAATGGGGTGAAAAAAACCCGCCCCACCAATCCGCGAGGCGGGTATGGAACTGGTTTTTGAGACCCGGCCGGACCCCAGGGAGGGGGCGGGTTTGGCTACCCCGACCCGAACCCGCCTCGATTAAATTAAAAAATAAAAATAAATAAGAAAAAAAATCGAAAAAAACATTAAACGGGGCGGCGGAGGTAACCAGCTCTGAAATTTGCGAGGCGGGTGACGAGTTTGAGTTTAAAAAAATTTCGCAGGGCGGGGCACGGATTGGGGAAACTCTCCCCAACCCGAACCCTTTACGTTGCCATCACTACCTCATCTACCACCAATCAAATTTTTATATTACAATACTAGTAGGATTTTCGTGCGTTGCACGAAACGTATTATATTTGTATTTATTCGCGTGAAATTTATAAAGAAAAAATACCTAGTACTCCACAATCCACTTGTGAAAAATGAACAGGCTAGCAACATAGAGCCGATAAAAATGCAAACATAAACTCAAATGATAAATGAGCCTACAAAAATGGAAAATAGAAAATAGACCAGACGTAAGACTTCAAGAAATTACTTGCTATTATATACAAATCTTTGGTACTTCAACTTGAAGCAATTCAATAATATTCTAACACACTTATATTCCATGCTCAACTCATATGTTAAAATAATGCAATTAATCAAAACTGTAAGTGAGAATCTAAACTATAAAACTCAAAAATACCTAAACAGACTTAAAAAAATATATTGAACAGATAACATAATTAAAAAGAACAAGTGTTGAAGCAATTGAACTTGAAATCAAAAGCATGAAGTATGAATCATTTTGTTTAAGAAATATGAAATGAACCTATTTTAGTGAGTTTGTAAATTATGTAATAGACCCTGCATTCATCCACAGTTAACAGCTTGATATTCATGAGTTTGTCTATGATAAACTACACTTAAATTGTAGTTCACAGGGAATTTTAGTAACCAAAAAAATATCATGGTGCTTTAATCACTAAAACAAAAATAGCATACGACAATGCGCAAAAAATGTTGCAAAAGGAGCGTTCGTGTGCATATTGCAAATTGTAGTGTTGCCGTAGAGGGAAATGATATCGCAACTTTCATTGCATATTGCAAAAGGTTGAGTAGCGCGTTGCAATAGACCTTTAGCAGCGTTTATTGCGTGTTACGATTGATATTTTTAGCAACGTTCAACGCATGTTGTGGTAGATCTTTAACAACACAACCAAATCAAGTGAAAATAAAAATACAAAATTAAAGTAACTAAAACCCAATTCCTATTTTATTATCACACATCTGTAATTACATTATTGTAGGTAGTGTAACAGTAAATCGAAAGAGAAGAAGGTATTAAGAAGTTAGATATAACTAAAAGTTAAAAGAAGCTATTAAGAAGCCTAACCTTCACTTGATTTTCTAGTGATAAGCTGCTGCTTCCAATGCTCTCACAAATAGCCCAACCCAGTGGATCCACTGCACAATTAAATTAAGTTCATGTTCAAATATAATTAAGAATAACAGAACAAGCATGTAAACGGGAATTTAAATGAATTGAACTGAACTCACATTGTCATCCCAGACTTTCTCATTGTTGAAGATAACAAAGCTCCAAAGCTTCTAGCAAGGTTAATACCAGTTGCAGTTATTGGGAAGAGGAGCCAAAACCTATACGCCCCAAAACCAGTCACTTTACTCACCATGAACATAATTGTGTTAACTTTAAAAGTTTTAATTGTGTTAACTTCAAAAGTTCTTCTTATGTCATTTAATTTCAATTACCAGACAGATCAATAGTTTAGATAACTAAACACTTGGACTTGAATCCTCAATAATTAGATTAAATAACTTATGGAAACACTACTTGCAGAACAAAAAATCTCACTCACCTACTTTAGTATATTGAGTTTATGTAAATCTGATCTTTCAAATGACCATCATGAGAGAAGTAATATAGAGAAAAATAAAGCCACGTATCAAAACATATAATCAAATGGAATGTACATCCATTTGCAAGCAAATATTCCAAAGTTCTACCAATATTTCTCATACAAACTAATAAACTGCACAACTATAACTATTCCAAGCTAAAAGTTCTCTCTATTCTTTCTTCTTTAAATAACCATTCCATCGTACCGCACCAACCTAATAAATAACTTTCTGTCTACTTAAAAAAAACACATTGTAAAGATGTGAGAGTAAAAGAAAAAAATAAGTTCGTTCACCTGAGCATAAGACAAAGATACGCACCTAGAAAGATTTACTTTAAGAGTTTAATTTAAGAAATCAATATTTAAGAATCTTCTCATCTAAAATATATAGGAAAAAACATCAGGGTTCTCAAGAATTTTTGGTTTGAATAAGAAATCACTTTTAAAAAATATCTGTACCATCCTAAATTTTAATTTAAAACATCGAGAACTCACATTGGCATCTGCTTGTTGCATTTCCCTCTCCATGGTCTTCAAGTGAAACTCTACAACACCATTTAATCCAACCAAACTAATTCAAATTCTAAGCATGTGACAACGGAAACAATATTCTGTCAGTTATACTTCATTATGCAAAATCCAGAAATTAAAAGATTACTAATAGCAACGAAAGGAAACAATTCACCCTTTAAGTCAGATTACCTTGTTTCATATTTCAGTGGATCATTCATAAACAAAGATTCAATCTTGGAATACTGAAAATTCACAATTCAGGTAGATCAAAGACCTGAAATAACAATCGTAGATAAAAAGAAATGTACAGAAACAGTCTTTTGCGTCTGTTATTTAAGAGATTAGGCGTCGATTTTGTGGCGACGTGTATGAAGTAGACGCGTTAAGTAAAGACTTTACGCGTCGGTTGTAAAACGACGCGTAAAATGATATCTTTACGCGTCGGTTGTTAAGAAACCAACGCGTAAAGTTGAAAAAAAAAAAAAAAAATTTTTTTAGGCGTCGGTTGTAATCCAAAACCGACGCCTAAAGTTTAAACTTTAGGCGTCGGTTTTCTAAAAACCGACGCGTTTTCAATTTTTTTTTTTTCTTGTATAGAGTAAAATACAATGACCTAGACATGACATGCAATGACCTGGACGTCGCCTGCAATGACCCAGGCCACTGCAGGCCATGGCCTGCATTGGCCTGGACGTCACCTGCAATGACCCAGGCCATTGCAGGTCATGACCTGCAATGACCCAGGCCACTGCAGGTCATGGCCTGCAATGACCTAGATGTCACCTGTAATGACCTGGACGTCACCTGCAATGATCCAGATCACTGCAGGTCGATCATGACTTGCAATCACCTAAACGTGGACTGAACATTTTCCACATGCACATCATCAAATATGTATATAATAGACATAATTAAAATAATGTTAAATAAATGAGAAATAATTATATTTACAAGATTGTTAATGTCACATGTAATTGAGTAAATAGAAGTTTGAATACACGTCGATTTACACACACCTATCGACGAAGTATTTAGCCCATAAGTTTTGAATTTCAGCAATTTCCTCCGTTGAGTAATACTCTTTAAATGCCTACAAATAATCAAAATGAATTATCAGTTATTTTGTAATAAAATATGAAGGAATAATTAAAAATTATCATGTTCAATAACTTATACCTTTTCCAACGACGGACGCTGAAAGTGTTCAGTGACTATCTCATACATATTTTTCATGACGTAGTAGCCACACTCAGAACCTCCGGGCTGTTGGGGACACTGAAATTTTCACAATGAAAACTAACATTAATAATCACACTAAATAGAATATGAAAATAATTCAAAGATTTGGAATATATTTTAAATATGTGTTTTCATACCTTTATTTTTAGCCACGTTGTATTGGCTCTTGTCCTAATGCCTCCTTGTGTCCAGTATAGTTTGAAAGCCCTAAAATTGAATTAAATTATTCGAACCAGTTACAAAATAAATAAATACAAAAACTAAGATTTCTATAAAAATTTTGGCAGAGTCTCCCCTATAAATTGAACTTATCCAACCTGTAAATAGACGCGTTGCTATAGAATCTACAACTTCTCAACAATCACAACATATATTCATCAAAGTGAAACCACAACTCCACAATCAATTTCACCACAACTCCACAATTATTTCATGAAAATTATCATAACTTACGTATTCAATAGCGGCTTGATATCTAAGTCACGCTTAAATGCACTAGCTGAATCCAATAAGTACACCGTACTCTTCTGAGGAGAAATCACTAGCAACATCCAGTGGTTCCTACGTATTATGAACATGTAAATAAAAATTCAAACATGTGTTTTTCAAATTACAAAAAAAAAAATTAACTATTAACAAGAGAGAATGGTCTTACTCCTGAAAATACGGTGCTAGAATGAATTTCTTTGTTTGCATTGCCCTCA
The DNA here is from genome assembly GCA_963555705.1 of Ligustrum vulgare. Classification (NCBI taxonomy): domain Eukaryota; kingdom Viridiplantae; phylum Streptophyta; class Magnoliopsida; order Lamiales; family Oleaceae; genus Ligustrum; species Ligustrum vulgare. Next base: position 13,236,867 of record OY743175.1, read on the forward strand.
TGGTCTCGTCCATATAATTTACAACACCATTGGCATTTGTTCTTACCGACACCGACGCAATGTGTGACGGAGACATGAATCCAATGGAATCAATACCGTAATCCTGACATAACTCATGAAGGTACCTAATAATAATGATACCAATAAATAGAGATCGAACAATGATATAAATTGAAGTTGTAATTTGTGATCAGAAGTCTTACAATGCAAATATTTGTAGGATAGATGTATCCAACCATTGCATTTTAAGCAGATCGGTAATGTCTGCGACTGTAACAAAAATACCATCCTCGAACGTACAATTGAAGATGGAGGCATCTACGGGCACCTGATAGAAGTCATCACCAACAGGCAATTGAAGGACCAGGGTGTTTAACATTTTGCATTTATCACCCAGACGTAGTAAAGTCTCATCGTCGACTATCGCAGGTCGCTGGGTAGATGACAATTCAAAACTCTGAGGCCTTTTCCCTTTATTAGATTTTTTTACGATCTTTTTTGGGGCCTCTTCCTGCAATAAGACAATTTTTGTCATTATAACACGTCTGATACAAATATAAAATAAATTAATATTGACATAAACTTTTATATAACTCGATTTTATTACCTCTCCAAAAATCACCAACTCCTTAGGCCATTGGAAAAAACTTCCAATAGCTTCCCCCACCGTGGTGTGGTGCTGAGATGGCGCTGGAAGATAGAACGCTTCTGCACCATCTATAACATGGTCAACGGACACCTTCACATGATCAAGCCAGAGTGGTTGATGATGCACCACAGTCTCGGGTCCGGACGGAAAAACCATCCCGCTGGCCACTATTTGCTTGTCACCATCAACAAATACGGCGAGACGACAGGGAATCGGCTTCTATTTTTCAACATATATGTCAGGCCTTTCCATTTAAAAAAAAAAAGCAATACTAAAAAAACTAAATACTTTATGGGTAAGTACCTGAAGACCATCAAATGGGTCTGGATTCACAGAGTGGCAACTACTTCGAGTTGGTGGTCGGGGCTGTGCAGTTACCTCCACCTCGGCATCAACATTGAGGCCCAAGCGCTAGAGGATGGCATCATATTTACTCTGCATACTATGGTACGCTCTCTGCATACTGTCAAATTTACTTTGCATCTCCGACATGGTTTGATGCCTGACCCGCTCTGTGATGCTATCCTCCATCTCCTTCCTGATGATATCTTTAATGTCGTCTACTGACACGACCCCACACGATCGTCTAAGGTAATCATTGGGCCGGCCGTAAACATCCCGCGTGGTGACATACACGCCATATCCCCTCACCCTACCAGAGTGATCCTCTTTACCAAGGGCTTCACTCAGAATATCATATTGTCTACTCGACACAAATGTCCCCTGCGTGGCTTGCTCAGCTTTTTCTACCTGTGAAAAAAATTGAAAACTGAATATAAGAATTGAAGTAAGTTTCAATTAAATATATGAGAAATCGATAAGATATACTTACAATTTTATCAAACACCCCCCTCGTTTTCTCGTTGGGGATGTAATACGTTCCATCTTCTTTCTTCTTCGATCTAGCTCGAACCCAATCGAGGCTGCGATCCTCGCTTACAATTGAGGAGCTAATCATGTCACATGAAGAGCTAGAAGATAGCAGGTCACTTACTAGCCAATGTGGCTTCATCCCCGCATATCCGGCTGAGCCCAAATAATGAGGATGCTCGTTCCGCATTTGACTATCCCTCGCCTTCTTACTTTTCTCCTGAAATAAATCACAGGTTTTTAGTTTTCACTCAACAAGACACATGCGTACATTTAAATATACCTGAAATGTTTCCGTCTGTCGTTCTTTTTTAAACAACTCCCATTGCTCTTCGGTCAAGAAATCATAAAGCTGGGTAGGAGATGTATATTTTGGGTGGTCATGTGTAATGAAATTATGAACCAGCCTTGTCTTGAAATCTTTCCATCTCATCCCCGCAACCCGCATAACACTTTTTTTTGGACGGTCATCGAGAATGTTGAATTCCCTCTGAAAGACAATGATAACATGTGGTGTTATAAAGAAATTACATTCACTTTTCAATTATTTACCATGTATCAAGTGATAGTACCTTTATCTCTTCCCACATCATGTCCTTCAGGCCTTGATCGACTTTGTGCCAATCACTGATGTTTATGTCAACATGAATGCGGGCTAAAGATCCGATAAAATGTTTGAAGTTCTTTGTGCCTGGTCCGATCGGCCTATGTTTGTCATAGAACTCAATTATATTCACTTGTTGGCCCGATTTCTTCATGTTTTTGCACATAGTTGGCCCTCTTGTCCTTTTTTTTTGGGCAGTACTATGCTCATCTGAAGAATGTGAAGACTCGGCCATTATATTGGGAAAATTTTCTACGTACCTGCACATATAAATAAATGATTATTAACGACGTATAGAGCATATATAAAAAACACAAGAAAGTTATATTCAAGAATATGTAAATGAACTCACACAATTAATATGAACAACGTATAGAGCATATATAAAGAACAAAAGAGAGTTATATGCATGCGAGAATGTATAAATGAACTCACACAATGAATAATCACGAACGACGGTCAATCCATAATCCTTCTTCATGATCCCAACGCATGTAAGTGGATTCAATGTTATCTTCCTCTAAAGTTGCACTCCCTTGTATACCAATAGAAAATGGAGGAGTTTCATCAAAGTGATCATAATCTTCTTCATCTACTACATCACCAATGCCTACAATGCGTCTCTTGCCTTGAAGGACCACTGACCACTTAGTGTCGGCAGGATCAAGAACATAAAATACCTGCTTGGCTTGTGATGCAAGTATGAATGGCTCGTCAAGATAACCCAACCGTCCAAAATCCACCAAAGTGAAACCTAATTCATCCACCCGAACACCCCGTCGATTATCAACCCATTTACATTGGAAGAGAGGAAACTTGAACTCCCTGTAATCAAGTTCTCCAATTTCTTCAATGACACCATAATAGGACATCGAGGCATCTATTGGCATTGTATCTTTAGCACTTGAAAAATCTCTTGATAGTGCTACTTGTGTCACTCCACTCTTTTGCACCGCACTCTTATCATCTTGACGTTTAGTGTAAAACGTATACCCATTAATGTCATATGCTTCATAAGATCTCACAATCGTGCTAGGACCATACGCTAACCACTTTACCGTTTCAACAATGGTATTCGATGTTTGTGACAACTCTTTCATGACTCTATCTTTGAACCATTTTGCAAATAAACGATTGTGTTGATTAGTTACCCACCTTTCACCTTTAGAAGGATTCTGCTGCCTTAGGATGGACATGTGCTCGTCCAAATACGGATGAACTTGAGAAAGGTGTTGTAATACTAGGAGGTGTGCTTTATCTCGCAATTCAACACTAGGGACAATTGATTTGTATCCAATCGTCCCTTTACCTTCGAGTCTTCCCTCGTGACGAGATTTAGGAATACCAATAGTCTCAACGTCATCAAGGTAGTCATTACAAAATTCAATAGCCTCCTCAGCGGCGTAACCTTCAATGATACTGCCTTCGGGTCGAAATCGATTTCTGACATATCCTTTCAAAATACCCATGTATCTCTCAAATGGATACATATACCGCAAGAACACCGGACCACATATCTTAATTTCTCTTACCAAGTGAACAAGTAAGTGCACCATACGTCAAAAAATGATGGCGGGAAATACATTTCAAATTGACATAGAGTGATAACAATATCGGTCTGCAAATCATCCAACGCCTCTGGGTCAACAACTTTACTGCAAATTGCATTGAAGAAAAAACAAAGTTTTATTATGACCTGTCTGACATGTTTTGGAAGTATGCCTCGAATTGCAACAGGTAACAAGTGTTGCATTAACACATGACAATCATGAGACTTCATACCAACCAATTTCAAGTCCTTCATCGACACAAGACTTTTGATGTTTGATGAGTATCCAGATGGAACCTTAATACCATGAAGGCACTCACAAAAACATGTTTTCTCTTTTCTGGACAAAGTATAGCAAGTTGGAGGTAAATAAGTACGTTTTTCGGACTCTTGCGGTGCTAATTGATCCCGTATCCCCATTTCTACCATGTTCTTCCTGACTTTGATACCATCTTTCGTCTTCCCTTGAACGTTCAGCAATGTCCCAATGATGCTATCACAAACATTTTTCTCCACGTGCATTACATCAAGACAATGCCTTACTGATAAATGTTGCCAATAAGGTAGATCCCAGAATATGGACCTCTTCTTCCAAAGACTCTTTTGAGGAGGCTTAAAAGGTTTTCCAAACAAAACATCAATATTTTTAACTCGTTCATATACCTCACCTCCTGTTAACGGCAAGCGAGCTGCGCGATCCTCAATTTTTCCATTGAATGCCTTCTTCTTCTTTCGATAAGGGTGATCAACGGGGAGAAATCTTCTATGACTCATAAATACATTTTTCTTACAGTTTTTCAACCAAAGATCAATCGTGTCTTCTTCACAAACGGGACATGCTTTAGGTCCTTTGTTCGTATAACCTGACAAGTTACCATATGCGGGAAAATCATTTACAGTGCAAAATATCATAGCACGTAAGGTGAAATTCATCTGGCTATGTTCATCAAACACCGATACACCTTCATCCCACATCAGTCTTAAATCTTCAATTAGTGGGGCAAGATAAACATCTATGTCATTCCCCGGTTGTTTAGGCCCTGATATTAACAAAGACAGTATGATATACTTGCGCTTCATACATAACCAAGGAGGAAGATTGTAAATCGTTAGAAGAACCGGCCAAGTGCTATGTCGACTACTCATATTACCGTGCGGGTTCATTCCATCTGTACATAGTCCAAGCCTAAGATTCCTATCTTCACCCCCAAAATCAGGAAACAACCTATTAATGTTCCTCCATTGAGGAGAATCGGCCACGTGTCTTAGTTTTCCATCTTGTTTCCTCCCATCAGCATGCCACCGCATGTTCTTCGCATCCTTTGCATTGGAAAACAAACGTTTAAATCTTGGTACTACGGGTAGGTACCACAACACCTTTGCCGGAGGGCTTTTCTTATCCTCAGAATTATCATTCATGTTCTTTCGCTTATACCGTGATGCCCCACACTTTGGACACAGATGCAAGTCCTTATACTCATTTCGATACAGTATACAATGATTTGGACATGCATGTATCCTCTCGATCTCCATTCCCATTGGACACAACAATTTCTTTGCTTCGTAAATTGAACTAGGAAGCTCGTTATCCTCCGGAAGCATCTCTCGTAAGAGTTCCAGTAATGCCGTGAAACTCTTATCACTCCACCTACTATTTGCTTTCAAGTTATACAATTTCAACACAGCAGACAATTTTTTGAATTTTCTACATCCAGGAAACAAAGTCTTATGAGAATCATTGAACAAGCTATCGAACACATGAGGCTTTTCAATGAATTCCCCTTGTATATCACGCATCATTTCGTCTATCATATCATTATTGTCATTTTCCACATCATTCTCATCAATATTGCCTAAATTATTCTCCTGCAGTCCACCTTCATCGTCACTAGTGCATGTCCTAGGAAGCATACTCTCACCATGCCATATCCATCGTTTATAACCTTCTTTAAACCCACGACGAATCAAATGACTCTTCACTTGCTCAAAACTACGAAACTTTCTCAGATTCTTACAATCACAACAAGGACACAAAATCATTGCTTCACATTTCTCTCTCATGTGTTCGTCCGCACATTTCATAAACTCTTCAACTCCTTTCAAATATTCATGTGTATTACGCCTGCCGTACATCCAATCTCGATCCATATCTAATAACCTATATGCAAAGATATAATTAAAAAAATATTACTTTTGAGTGAATATTTGTAATGATAGTTATATATTTGAACCAACTATATATTAATAATTGAAATCACATGCATACGATAATTTATTACGTTGAATACTTCATAATTTTACTAGTATATTTTGTTTAGTTATTTATTTAGTATGGTTAATTCTATGATAGTGAAAATCACCTATAATTACTATTATCTTCATTTTTTATTTGTAAAATCCTACAGTAATTTCAGCAGAGTCTCCCCTATAAGTTGGACTTACCCAACTTGTAGGAGGATTAATCAAAATGCCACAATACAACAAAAATGTTCAACCTCCACATATTCACTACTCAAACACAATAAATCAAACTTCAACATCATCAACCACTCCAAAATTAATCCAAAATCAATTCTTAATTCCTAAAATGCTCAAAGTATGATTACATAACCTAACATTCCATGCATAATTTCAATATAATTCCAATAATTCAAATTATATCAATTAACTATTTGCAATACCAAAATTATAACTTATATATATATATATATATATATATATATAATAATTCACATTTTTATATATACAAATATATATATATATACATATGTATATAATAATTCACATTTTTATACATACAAATATATATATACATATATATATATATATATATATATATATATATATATATATTAACATTTTTATACATACAAATATATATATACATAAACACACACATATATATACATATATATACACACAAACACATATAGATCTACTTATATATACATACATACATATATATATATATACATACATATACACATACACACATATATATATACATACACGGACACACACACACACATATATATACATACACGCAGACACACACACATATATATATACATATACGGACACACACACACACACATATATATATATACATATACACGGACACACACACACCACACACACATAGAGTAAAGTTCTTACGAGATGGAGGCGGGTTCGTGGTGGTGTCGCGGTGTTGGTGGCGTCGTGGTGTTGGTGGAGGTACGGTGGTGATGGCTTCGCGATGTTGAAGTGTTGAGAGAGAGTGAGAGAGAGATATGCGCGGTCGGGATTAATGAAATCGCGCGAATTTTGAAAGATGTATTAAATGGTTTAGGCGTCGGTTCTTCATAACCGACGCCTGAACCGGTTTTAGGCGTCGGTTCTCGAAGAACCGACGCCTAAACTATTTTTTTTTCGCGTTTTTGTACTAGGCCACCATTTAAATGAGTGAACCCAAATGGGAAATTTGGATTGAAACAAGGTCTAAAAAGATTATACATAATACATAAATAAAAATTAAACTGAAGAGAACCCATTGGACTAGCACAATCAATAAAAATTATTTGATACACTTTAATATCGATAGGACACGAATATGAGAATCAGCAAATATCTCAAGTGTGGTTTGCCCTCACCAAATATGATTTTATTAATTAATATAACAAACGATGCCAAAACAGCAAATATCTCAAGTGTGGTTTACACTCACCAAATATGATTTCATTAATTAATATAACAAACGATGCCAAAAAGTCAAACTTCACAGTTTTTTTCTTCTGACCTATGGAAAATGCAAAACTCTATATCGAGAAGAAATAACAGGGAATGGAAAAAGTATTTTCCAACAAAAAGACCTATATAATCTTTCCTACAATAGAATAGGCATTTAACTAATTTAACACCTCGGAAGCTGTGTAGCAAAATTTCTATAGAAAATAGAAGATGTTATAATGCGAGCTAACTCACTACACAAAATAATTAAAAGCACGATTCACTAACAAAGATTGTTATACTGTTGATTTTCAATTTTGTCCATATTATGTATTAAATTCTTCCATTTGTTGGTCGTGAACATAGTTGATATAGAGAACTTTTCTGAAAACGGAAAAAGAAAAAATAAAGACAGAAAGAAAGGAAAATGTAAGAAATGAACAATATTCAGATAAGGAGAACAGAAAGATGTCTCGATCTAGAAGCAAAGAAAAAATATCTATGAAACAAAATATTGCTGAAAAACTTTGTCACTTCCAAAATCACACAATTTAACCTGGTGCATTTGTGGATTTACCTATAAAAGGAAATAAAATAATTATCTCGAAAAAGATCTTAAAAACATTTGAATGAATTGAAAAGGATACTTGATACGAAAAATCAGTATACATGTTTCAAAATGATGAGTGAATATGGCACTGAATTATAAGTTATAATTTTTCTGAATGCCACAAAATGCTGTGAAAAATAGCTACATAATCTATATATCAAGATGTCATTCAAATATAACATTAAAAAGGAAAAAAAAAATATTGCTTGCAAAAATATTACAAACATTGTCAGACATTTTCAGATACCGATTGTTGTACAGAAAAAATTCTCATTTTTTTACACCACAACTAATAAAAAAAAAATCTAAAAAGTTTACTCAACAAAACGAAAGTACAACCTTTGACAACCGAGATACACTAACTTCAACATAAAATCAACAAGCAACATTTTTAACACTCATGTAGATGTATAACCATAGTGTGAAGTATCATGGCTGCAGGCGACTTGAGTCGATGGTTCTAGTCATACAACTGTCAATAAAGTGACGATATTGCATCAATAAAATGTATTGATCCAAGATCTTTTCTTTTCTTTTCAAACAATCATACTATTATAATGGTTCATGTATTATAACATGACGACAACTAAAACTTCCTCCAACCAAAATCCATATTTACAATGGTACCACATAGGAAAAAGGCAAAAGATTCTCTACAAAAATATTTTCCTTTGCAAGCTCAATAAACACAAAATAAATAAATGTCGAATGAATGTTCATGCTACAGTACTAAAGATGGAAAATGGAATTATAATTTATCCTCAAGGATAAGCCTATTTATCCATGGTAAGTACATTTATATCTATATACTTGCCACAAAGAGAGACAAAATGTGGTACTATAATAAATAGAATTTCATCTCTTGTTATCACATCGAATTCAAATTTCAAGACCTAACTCACAAAGATGTAAAAAGATTTGAGTACCTTCAAGACTACAAGAAATCTTTTTCACAAATGTAGTATTAAAAACAAATGAACTAATTCAACTTACAAATGTATTGCAATTAAATTCAAAACAAAGTGCAACACGCAATAAGTTAACTTGTAATTAGTTTATACATCTCAAATAAGTAAAATGGTGAATTATATCGTAATTTAAAGTAGAAGAAACATTACTTGGCGAATTGCAAGAGCCAGGAACTAATAAATAGAATAGAGACTGCTTAAAGAATTTTCTCATTAAACTCAAATGAGTAATTAACCTCCACGTATCTCCCTTCAAGAATTTGCAAGAACAATTAGATAAGAAACAATATGTTGGAATATGAGAAATTGAATAGAATGCCATAAAATAAGAAACTTGCATTTGAAATCAAAGTGAAATATGCACGATCTACATTCACATGTTAAAATCAAAGTGCAAAAAAAAAAAATAATAATAATAAATAATGAAAACGCATTAATGAAATAAATACATACCATTGGAAAAAAGTCAAACTTTTACATTTTTTTTAGTAGACACATAATCGAAACAAAATAACATATTAATGAAATTAATATAGATACTATACCGAAATCAGCTATTTATCTATTTATCCTACACTTATTAAATCTAATTTTCACATCCACAAATGAACAATTAAGATTAGGGGGGGGGGGGGGGGAGGTTACGGTGAGACTTAAAGTGGAGGTCATAGTTTGCTCTGATTCTTGAATCATCTTATCTGAAAATTAAATTATATATTCAATGGAGACTGCTTGTTAATGTGCATGTTGTATGTGAAAAAAAGTTGATTTGAATTATGCGTAGTGGACAGCCATTATAGGGTTCTTCAATCTTATTCAGATTTCAGACCTGTCCTGCAGTAGTGAGTCATGCAGGTTACTAAATCCTTTTCTTTTCTTATTTCTTTAATTTTCTATTTCTATACTTTTCTTTATGTTTTTAAAATTAGAAAAAATTGTAGGTTATTAAGATAATTGGCAGACATGTGAATCCTGAGTTTAAATAAGTGACAGTGATCTTATGCAAAAATGGACAAAGACAAGGTATCAATTGTCATAAGTTTGAATCGTGAACCAAATTAAAAATTCAACTAAACATATTCCAAACTCTACATGACATCCTAAAAAAATCTTGAGGATGAGGAAACAAAATAATTAGGACACAGTGAACTGTCATCCCATAACTAATTAACATAGAAATTCAGATATATAGTAGATAGATATAATTGGCCAAATAGAGGTAAATGGAGAAAAGAATTGTAAATTGTTTACCACATAAACAGCAGTAAACATAAACAATAGTAAAATAACTTTACCCACAACTTCAGCTAGAGCCTACAGGCAATATCTTTGATAGATCCACCTTCTTCTCTAGTAGTTGTATTGGGCTTCCAAATATTGTAAATTGAATGAATTTGGTCGGAAAGGGAAAAAGGTAAGCCCTCTTTCTTCGACAAGTTCACACAGGCTACAATCGGCAATTATTCCCCGAATCGAATTAAAAATAAAACAACTAAGAATCAAGAGCAAAGGCAAGTCTGAGCGGAAGAAGCCTCATACGTACATCACTCACAGATTCAACAAAAAGGACACTCGAATATACCGAAGGTAGAGAAAAATCACATAAATCATTCACAAAATCAGAAACCATAGCAAAAAAACATTTTTTAAGAAACTAATCTTAAATAGCAAAATCGGAAACCCAATTAAGAACGGACCAAAACACCCACCTCATAATCATTCCTTTGGGCACCTAGGACTGCAGGAACTTCATCATCGCAAGAATCAAAGCTCAAACCCATCCGAATCGGCCTCTGCTCCGTAGTATTCTCATCGCCGTTCACCAGAACTACTAAGGAAGACGAAGTCACCCAATGAAAGAAGGGACCAGTTTTGGGAGCAACAGACAACGAAGACTCTGGAAGGAAAGATGAAGAAAGGAGCAAATGCCGACATTTTTTTATTTTTTTTACTGATTCTATAATAGGGGGGATATGTGATGGCTGATGTCGTAATTGGAAGAAAGAAAGAAGAGGCGCGTTTCACCTTTGGTTTGAAAGTGTCATTCTTGGTCTTTAGGAATAGTAATTTTGAAGTGAGATTTATATATAGTAGGGAAACAAGAATGATACCAACAAACCACAAGCTATACCCTTACACAATAGCACCTAGAAATTCCACAAACCAAAAACCTTAATTAGTTCATAGAATGTGGAAACCTTCCGAAAGTTAGAGATAAACAATGAGTAGTAACTAGGAGTGCATTTATGAAACTGTAAAATTACATGGTTTGGAGAGGAAGTAAAGTGGCGGCGGTGATCGATGACATAGGTGATTTGGGAAAAATTTTAAGAATCTCGGAAATATGAATGAGAAAAGTGTTTGGGAGAAATAACATATGAGTGATTGAACGGCTATAAAAGGAGATGGAAAGTAAAAAGAAAGAAAATGAGGGGGAGGGAAAATGGGTTCTAGGGAAGAAAAAAAAAATACAGAAAAGAAAATGTCTTTTTTACCGCTTGTATAAATGCATTTAGTAAAATCTCATTTTATATCTTACATTTTTACGGCATGCAACATTGTATGTTGTATATATTTTTAATGGTATACAATGCATACCGTAAGTAGTTCATTTTTTTTTTTTTTTTCAAAATCACAAAAAAATTCTTTATATATGACACGCGCCGTAAATATTCAGATTTTATGGCGTGCTCAGAATGTTTGCCGCAAATACATTAATTTATTAAACTATTACAGCACACAATTAAGGTATGCCGTAAATAGTGTAATTTTAATGCATGCATTATCAAGGCCGGTCGTGAGTTTTGAGAAGTCCTAAGCGAGCTTCCTACCTCAAAATTTATTAAGGTTTTAGGTCAAATACAAAATTTTTCATTGACAATTTAAAAAATCCAAAAATTAATAACTATAAGTAATAACTAAATATTAAAAGATCTATTAAATTTTTTGCATCATATTTGACATTTAATATTTTTATAGATATTTTAATAGTTATATTTCACAAATTTTTTATATGGGATTGGTATTTATTGGTTAAAAATACTAAAAATAAAAGAAAATTAAATCTGTAACTCTAAAGAATTGAACCGTGACATATAGTATAAGTAAAAATTACATTCCACTATTCTACCAATTGTGCTAAGCTTAAATTATTATTTATTACTCTCCTTTCATAGTATATATATGTAAAACAATGAGTTTGATTTTTTCAATTTTGGGTGCCTTAATTGGTTGGGGGTCGTAAGCGATGATCTTGTTTGCTTATGCTCAGGGACAGCTCTGTGCATTGTATTTCGAGGCCATAGTGCCCATTTCTTCATGTTTCGAGGCAAATAAGGTTGGGATTTTTTGGTAGGAAACAAGTGTATGTATAATAAAAAGAACAATTATTTGAGTGGTATTTTTATAGCTCACGCTCACACACTACTATTGGTGATCATAAAACAAATACAATTGATTAATAATTGTGAAGTGTCAACTTTACTATCACGTTGAACTTAAACAACACTAAGCGTTTGTATCAATTTTGGTGATTATAAACTAATTTATTTGATTTTTCAAGATAAAATGTGTGGTTAAAAATTGGAGAGAAAAAATATATATTGTTAAAAAGTGATTTAAAAAATTATGTAGATTATAAATTGGTTTATAATTGGTAGGCTAATACACAACATTATTCTATTAGCATAATAATCAAAGGTTTTAGTATAAATAAAAAGAACATTTCTCACCTGCTTTATGAATAGAAAAAATAGCCAAAAGAAAAATTTACCCCCTCTTTGGCTCTATTTAAATTGTTAACACATTTTTATCTATTATTTTTAATTACACATTCATCAATAAAATAATATTACACATAAACTAAAAAAAAAAAAATTCCTACTTTTTTTTAATCAACATTCTCCTAAAATAACTATTTATTTCAAATAAATTCTTTATAAACAATATAGGCTTAACATAAGTCTGATTAATTTTAAATCCACGTATGAATCCACTAATGAAACAACTTGCTATCATCATGAGAGGGGGAGAGAAGAAAAAAGAAAAAAAGATGACAAATTAGAATAATATAATATTGCCATTGGATAAATTATATTTAATTATATTTTAAGAACACAGTTTACTATTTCCTATGCGATCGTGATATCACGGGCCAGATAAAACAAGGTAAGTAATTAGTATTTAGTATACGTTCCACATGATAAATTGAAAAGACAAATAATTATTTTTAAGTTCTCAAACTATTATTTTTAAATTTTATCTATAAATATTCAAATAATACAAACATCAAAAGTTTGGGTTCAAATATGTAAAAGGAAAATTGAAATTCTTCAATGTGATCATGTATCGAATTGAAATAGTACAGATTTTCTCCCAAGTTGGCGCTTATATATAACCATTATTTCGCGCGGATACCGTTTCACTCGTGCTAACAATTAAAAAGAATCGTGCTAACAATTAAAAGAGATCAGACGAAAGTGTTATGGGTGAACGTTTGTGGGTTCTGTTCGATTATTGAAGGAACCGGTTCCTTTAATAATAAGAATCAAACAATATCGATTTCAATTCGGTTATCGGTTATTTTTCGGTTCTTGTGCGGTTTCTATTAAAAAATTAAAATTTGATACAAATACGAAAAATATCTAATTATTTGCAAACGCCAAAGCTAAATAGAGTAAAATAAAACATTCAAAACATATCAATAATACTTGTTAAACTTAAGCTTCTTGAAGGAAAAGAAACAACAAAATAATCCTAATATAAGTATATGATACAACTATATCAAATGACAAAATTTAAAGTAAAATATATCTTCAAAATATATCAATAAAGCTTTTTAAACATCAAGTTTCACGGGTTCTTCAAATTACCAACTCCTACAAAAAAAAAAAAAAAAGTGTGAATGGTAGTTAACGTTGTCTAAAGTATTAGTGAAATGAAATGTTAATATATATACCATTCGATCGTGCATTTAATCATCCACCTCCACGGCATTAGACATAGCATTTGCAATCTCTATAAAAGTAAATAAAATATCACAATTAAACACAAGCATTGATCAAAACAACTTATAACGTGTAATATGTAGAAATTGTAAATTTAATTATCTATTTCAATCTTCTCTAACTTTATCGCATCGATGCATATTCCATCATTGCTTACTTTTAGAAGTCTAGATTCTACATGTAACCAATCTTCTAAAATTAGTGCACAAGATTTCATGTAAGATACAACCAATATGAATAATTCAACAATTATCATAATCAATGTTTTTAGACCTGGCCCGATTATCAACTCGGCCGAAAAACTAGGTCAAAGGTCAAAGGGTCAACCGGAGTAGACACGGGGTCGATTCGGGAATTAAATAATATTAATAAAATATTTAAAATTAAAAAATTAAAAAATATATAAAACCTGTGCCCGGGTCGACCGAGTCGGTCGAGTGTTTCGGGTTGACCCGAGTCGTTGACCGGGTTTGACCCGACTGGGTTTCATATGTGACCCAACTCGATTTTTGAGACGTTGTGGGTTTTCGAGTGGACCCAGCCAGGCCGGGCAAGCTTTGAAAACAGTGATCATAATACATTTTAAGTAAGCTAAATTTGTATACTTTGTTATGTAAAACAACATAGAAAGTGTCAAAAGTGTTATGTGAGCTTAATTTTTAAATTTTTCAGTTCGGTTTTCAAATAGGAACCAATCGGTTTTCGGTTCTCCATTTTTGGATTTTGATTCGGTTTCGGTTCTCATTTTTCTCCTAAAGAACCAATCGATTTCAATTATTTTGTTCGTTTCTTGTTCAGTTCTCTCAATTTCGATATTTTTTGTCCAACCCTAGAAAGTGTAAGGGGGTAAATCTCTTGATACAAAGTCCCAAAACACAGGTGCTTGCCCTAATAAAAGCTTGATTTACAAGACGCCTCTAAGATACGCAAGCACACAAATTAAACAATGATAGTTTTAAAATTTAAGATAAGAAAATTACATCCACTAGTATATACTGATTCGGAGGTGTCGGTTGTTCTGGACAATACGCATCGATTGTAAAAGTGATGCGTTTGACATCGACGCATAAAGTTTGGACAATACGCGTCGTTTGTAAAAGCGATACCTAAAGTGAGTTTAGGCGCCCGTTCTAATTTAAAAACTGACGCCTAAAATTGACAAAAGGCATCGGTTGTAGATCAACAATCGACACCTTTTGTTAACCATACTAGTCGGTTGTGTCTTCCTATTCTTTTTAATTATACTCCTCGAGTTTTGTCCGACAATCGACGCCTATTCTTATTGTTTTTTTTTCAATTTTTTTAACATTTCACCAAAACCCCTGTATCTACTATTACACCACATTCTCCACATGCACATCAACAAATCTATAACCACCCAACATACATATAATCGACATATGCGTAATAAAATTAAATAAATACAAAAATTGAATACCAAATTAGTTTTATATTTAAATTATTGTTAATTAGTTATACAAATGTGTGTGTTTGCATAAAAATCAAAATTTACATACACTCTTCAACAAAGTATTTGGCCCATAAATTTCGAATCTCGTCAATTTTCTCCATTGAGTAGTATTCTTTAAATATCTACAAACGATTAAAATAAATTATTTTTTAATAAAATATAAATTCAAAATTCAAAATTCTTAGTATCCAATAACTTATACCTTGGCTAAAGAAGTGTATTGAGAATAGTTTGCGACCATCTTAAACGTGTTTCTCATAACATAGAAACCACACTCAGAACATCCACATTGTCGAGGACACTGAAATTTGTACTTTGAAAACTAATATTAGCAATATAACTAAATAGAATATGGAACAAATTCAAAATTTTGTAGTAACTTTTAAATTTTAGTTTTAATATTGAAACTTTTTCCCAATTTACAGAGCATTTTGTCCTATTACTTCCACATGTCCAAAACACTCTAAAAGTCCTAAAGTTTCAATAAATATGAACGGGTTATAAAATAATAATAAAACTCAAAACTCGTAAAGAAATTTTGGCAGTCACCACTATAAATTGAACTTATCCAACCTGTATAGAGACTTTGCTATTGAAAACTACCCCAACTTATTAATAATCACAAAAAAAGCACATCAGTTTCATCTCAAATGTCCACAGTTATTCCACGAAAACTATCTCAACTTATCCACCATGTACTAAAAAAAAAAAGCATGACTCGTGCAATAATTACATACATATTCAACGACACCTTGATTTCTATGTTATACCTACATGACTACGTTGAATCCACGAAGTACACTATATTTGATTGATAAAAAATCACAAGAAACATCTAGTGATTCCTACATATTTTGTACGTGTATGTAAATACACCTTTAAATATGAAATTATTCAAATTAAGTTTAAAAAAAAAAGAAGAAGAAGAAAGAAAGAAAGAAATAATACTAATGCTCTTACTCCTGAAAGTACGGTATTAGAATGAATTGTTTGGATTGCAGTGTCCCCATGGTTTCATCCATGTATGTCACAACAGTATGTGTATTAGTTTTTATCCTAATCGACACAATCTATGGCGGACACATAAACCAATCGACTCAAGACCGAATTACTCACACAACCCATAGAAGAACCTAAAAATAATTGAACTAATAAAATAAAATAAAATGAAAATTTAAATTAACGTTATAAATTTGTATTAAGCAGTCTTACATTATGAATATTTACAGAATAGATACATTCAACCATTGCATTGTAAGAAAGTCGGTGATGTCGTAGACTGTTACATAAATACTTCTCTCATCCGTATGATGAAACATAGTTGTATGTAGAGGCAAATGGAAGTGTTCAGTACCAATAGGAAATCTAAGGAATAGAATGTGTAATATCTTGCAATCAGAAGCTAGACGTTGTAAAGTTGCATCCTCAACAAGCGGGGGTTGTAGGGTTCAACATTTGTGGCTTTTATCCTGTATCAATTTTTTATTTTTTTTACCTATTTTGGTGACTCTTCCTGTAATTATAGAGACTTTTTATCATCATTAGACATCTAATATAAATTTAAAAGTAACTAGTATTGAAAGAAGCTTTTATATAACTAAAAATTATTATCTCTCCTACAATCACCAAATCTTTAGGTCATTGACTGAAACTTCCAATAGCTTCCCCCACCATGGTGTGATATTGAGATGACATTGGAAGAAGGACTCTTCTACACCACGGGTAACATAATCAAATGACACCTTAACATGATCGGTCAAGAGTGGTTGATGATGCACTATAGTCTCATGTCCAGATGGAAAAATCATCTTTGTCACCACTATTTGATACTCACCATTACAACTTACAGTGATACGATAAAGAATCGACTTCTATTGTTCAAAATGATTGAAATCAATGTTATCCCTTACAGTTGAAATAAAATCAATATTATTCAAAAATTAAATAATTTAACATTAAGTACCTGCAGCGCATCAAATGGATCTAGATTAATAGAGTGGCAACTGTTGCGAGTTTGTGGTCAGGGATGTGGAGCCATGTCCGCCTTGGCATCAAGATTTACGCCCATGCACTGGAACATAGCATCATATTTATGCTGCATACTGTCAAACTTATTCTGCATCTCCGACATAGTCAGGTTGCCTAATCCGCTAGGTGATACCGGCCTCCACTTCCTTCTTGATCATCTTTCTAAGGTCATATACCAACAACACTCGATCTTTTGCTGAAATCATAAGGTCTACCATAAACATCCCTCATCGTAATTTAGAGACCATACCCACTCACCCTACAAAGATGATCCTCCTTACCAAGGGCTTTTGATAAGACATTGTGGTGTCTCTTTGGGACAAATATACCTTGAGTGCTTTTCACATATTTTTCAATTTTTTCCAAAAGAAAACTAAATATAAGTACTTAGGTGAACTTTAATTCACAGTATGAAAAACTGGGAGGCTATACTTACAAAATTTTCATATACTCCCCTCATTTTCTCGTTGGAGATGTAATAAGTTGCATCTTATTTCTTCTTTGATCTTACTAGAACCCAATTTAAACTACGATCTGCGCTTAAAATTGATGGGCTAATTGACCCACACGAAGAGCCAGAAAACAATGGGTCTGATACAAGCCACTGTGGCCTCATCCCGACATAACAACAGAGCCCAAAAAATGTGGATACTCAAAGTGATCTTAGTCTTCTTCATCCACCACATCACCGATGCCAACAATACTTCTCTTACCTTGAAGAACAAATGAACACTTAGTATCGATAAGATCAATAACGTAAAAAACATGTTTCGCTTGTGATGCAAGTATGAATGACTCTTCAAGATAACCCAGCCGACCAAAATCCACCAAAGTGAAACATAATTCATCCACCCCAACACCCCATCCTTCATCAACCCATTTACACTGGAAGAGAGGAGACCTGAACTCCGTGTAATCAAGTTCCCAAATATCTTCAATGACATCATAACAAGACATTGCGACATCTATTGGTACTGCAAAATCTCTTGATAGTGCAACTTGTGTCACTCCACTATTTTGCATTGTACTCTTTATCGTCTTGACATTTTGTATAAAATGTATACCCATTAATGTGATATGCTTCACAAGATCACACAAGCATGTCAGGTCCATAAATAACAACTTTACCATTTCAGCAATGGTATTTGGCGTTTGTGATAACTCATGCATCACTCTATCTTTGAACCATTTTGTAAATGAGCGATTATGTTGATTAGTCACCTACCTTTCAACTTTTGAAGGATTATGCCGCCTTAAAATGGACATGTGCTCTTCCAAATATGAATGAACCTCAGCAAGGTGTTGCAAGACAAGGAGGTGTGCTTTGTCTTGCAATTCAACACGGGGCACATTTTTTTTGCACCCAATCGTAACTTTACCTTTGAGTATTCCTCAATGAAGATATTTAGGATTACCAATAGCCTCAACACCATCTAGGTAATCGTTAAAAAATTCAATAACCTCCTCAACAGCATAACCTTCAATGATATTTCCTTCATGCCGAAATTAGTTTCTCACGTATCCTTTTAATATATCCATGTATCTTTTAAATGGATATTATACCTCAAGAACAACAGACCAAAAATCTTACTTTCTCTCATCAAGTGAACAAGTGCATCATAATGTCAAAAAATGATGGTGAAAAATTCATTTCAATTTGACATAGAGTGATAACAATATCAACTTGCAAATCATCTAATGCCTCCGGATCAATAACTTTACTAAAAATTGCATTGAAGAAAAAGTAAAGTTTTATAGTGACATATCTAACATGTTTTGAGGGCATCTCTTGAACTGCAAGTGGTAACAAATGTTCCATTAAGATATGAAAATCAAGAGATTTCATACCAACCAATTTCAAGTCCTTCATTGACACAAGACTTTTGATATTTGATTAGCATCCAGATGAAACCTTACCAACATTTAGGCACTCACAAAAACATGTTATCTCTTTTATAGATAAAGTATAGCAAGATGGGGGTAAATAAGTACGCTTTTTCGACTCTTATGGTACTAATTTATCTCGTATCCCCATTTATACCATGTCTTTTCTGACTTCGATACCATCTTTCATTTTTGCTTGAACTTTCAATAATGTCCCGATGATACTATGAAATACATTTTTCTCCTCATGCATTACATCAAGACAATGTCTTACCGATAAATGTTCCCTGTATGGTAGATCCAAAATTATGGATCTCTTCTTCTAAAGACTCTTCTAAGGATGCTTAAAAGATATTCCGAACACAACATCAATATTTTTAACTCGTTTATAAATCTAATTTCCTATTAATGGGGAGCAGGCTACTCGAGCCTTCCATTGAAGGGTTTTTTCTTCTTTCCATAAAGGTGATCAACAGGGAGAAATATTCGATGACTCATAAATATTTTTTTTTATAGTTCTTCAACCAAAGATCGATCATGTCTTCTTCACAAATGGAGCATGCTTTAACTCCTTTGTTATTATAACTCGACAAGTTACCATAAACTAGAAAATCATTTACTGTGCAAAATATCATAGAACATAAGGTGAAATTTATTTGACTATGTACATCAAACATGGACACTCCTTCATTCCACAAAAGCCTTAAATATTCAATACACAATCATTTGGACATGCATGTATCCTCTCGATCTCCATACTCATCGGGCTTGACTCATAGATTGAACTAAGAACTTTGTTATCCTCCACAAGTATCTCGTGTAAAAATTTCAATAATTCCATGAAACTCCTATTATTTCACCTATTCTTTTCTTTCAAGTTATACAATTTGAACATAACAGACAATTTTGTGAATTTATTACAACTAGAAAACAAAGGCTTTTCACAATCATTGGACAAGCTATCGAATATATGAGGCTTTTCAATGAAATCCTCTTGTATGTCACACATTATTTCGTCTATCCAATGATTCTCATCATTATCCACATTAATCTCATCATTATTACTAAAATTATTCTCTTCCTAATCACCCTCATTGTCACCAGTGCTCGTCCTAGGAAGTATACTATCACCATGTCATATCAATCATGCACAACCTTCCTTAAACCCACGACAAATCAAATCACTCTTCACTTACTCAGAGCTAAGAAACTTTATCAGATCCTTAAAATCAGAACAAGGATACAAAATCATTTCTTCACCTTTCTTTATTTTGATTTCCTTAACACATTTCATAAGCTTTTCAGTCCCTTGCACATATTCATGTGTATTACGTCTCTCATACATCCAACTCTGATCCATATCTAACTACCTATATATCAAGATATTCACCATGTATTAGCATTAAAGAGTTAGTTTATCCCAATTATGTGCAATAACTTTTCAAATAATTTTCTTATGTAGTTAACTGCAGTAACAATTAAAATTCTTTTTGTTGGTTGACTTTTAAAACAACTTTTTTTAAAAAAATAAAATAAAAAAGGTCTACAGAAATTTTAACAGAATTTCTCCTATATATTAGACTTAGCCAACTTTTAAAGGAACTCCACAAATTTCATAACATAATCTTTACATCCAATACCTAAAACTACATGAATGTTTTTTCCCACTCAATTGCTTCACCATATATATTATCAAACTCCTCAAACACATAATTGCACCTTATATAAAAAAAATAACATTCAGGCTACACCCCAAACTCAAGTAAATTTGTAAACATATCTTAAATTATTCGGACTCAGTACTCAATATATGTCGCTTAATTGACCTTCGCCTGAAACTCAAGGTTTAGATTTGGAATTTTTTTTTATTAGTTTTGAGTTAAAAATTTTCATGATAGAGCAATATACCTTCGTTATCAATACCCAAAGGTATGCACAATATCTATGTATATATACCAAATCTGAGAATTTAACTAACATTTCAATTATACTAATCTTAACTCTTAAAATAACTATTATAACCTCAAACATTTAGCTAAAAAGTTAACTAATTTTAGAAATCATAAAATCAACCAAATCAATCTAATTCTAGAAGTTCCAAATCTAAAAATTAAAAGCTCACATTTATACAATTATCCCCAAATTTGAAAATTACAATTGTAACTCAAAATTTAAACTATATATATCAATTAACCAAACTAAATCTACAATTCTCGAAACCTGAAAATTTACTGTGAAAACTACACACACGTGTGTGTGCGGTGTGTTGTATGTGCGGGTTAGTGAGTGGGTGGGTGTATGAGGTGTACTGTGTGTGCGACGAAAGAGAGGGGAGAGCTTACAGTGGTTGTGGTTGTGGGAATGGCCGACATTGTGAGAGAGAGAGAGAGAGAGAGAGAGAGATTTGAGGGTGAGATCGGTTTTTTATGTTTTTAAAAGTTTTGTAGGCATTGGTTCTTCAAGAACTTACGCCTTTTATTGATTATAGGAGTTCTTGTTTAATAACAGAAGCCTTTTTCCAGGTTAAATAATATATGTTGTTTGTTCTTAAACAATCGACGCTTAAATTTAAACCTTATTTAAAAAAATACCACAATTTTTTTATAAGCGTTTGTTGTTCCAAAAAGCGACATACATTTAGTTATTTTTGGGCAAATCTGTACTAGTGATCTTTGTTTTGAGAGTTTTGATTTATTGGTCCATCTAAACATCTAACTTTCTATAATATGTACCATCTCTATTAACTGCTTTCTCTACCATTTCATAATCGACTTGGAGTAATTGTTGTCCACCTCCTTGCATAACCGTCGTCCACTTCTTTGCACTAAGTAACTTCTCATAACCTCACCAATTGTTCACGTTTCTACTAACTTCCAGCATTGCACAAGTTCTCCACGTTCTCTTCAACTGTTCATGTTGTGGTAACTTCTTATCAGTGTCTTCAATGTGTTGCTTTATATCGTGGGTTGAATTGTGGAAACTGCCCCTTGTGCGTCGTTCAAAATTTAGTCACGCAAACCTTGTTTCATTCACTCAATCGCTCAAGCCCCTTAACATTGCCCTGATTCTTGAGCTTCCGTATTGGGATTTTATGTAGGACTTTTGAATTGGGTATTTTTATGTGTTAATAATTATCCCCAATATGACTGAATTAATGTTTAAACATTAATTTTTCCACCATATTCAAAGTATTTGCACATCTTCATAGTCACAGAAACCCAAACAAGCTTGATGAAACTCTTGGTATTCCTTTCGGATTTTCCGCTCCAGTGTCCGTCCTATTCTGACATTTCATCCTTCTAAAAGCTAACACTTTGATTTCCATTACTCCATAAATGTATAGCCTTTTGCTTTCCCACCCTTTATCTTCTGATCTTCCATAAATAAAGTTGAGCTTTAAAGCATTTTCTCCACCATACTCTTATCTTCCATCGTCTTCATCCCTATCTGAAAAACACCACTTCAGCGACAACCATGAAAAAACTCGGAGAAGCGAATATTTCCTCTTCTTATCAGAAAGAAGCAATTTTACTTTGTTAGTTTTTCTGTTTGCTTTGATACCTCCATTGGTATGGGAGATATAGGAAATTTTCATAACCATAAAAGTATACTCAGCACCCCATTCCCTTTACAATCCCCAAAGTGGATTCTTGTGGTGAGGTCAATTGCTTGCTGAGAGTGCTTCTCTGTCTACTGCCAAACTGTTTTGACCTCCATGGCATGTTAATGCCTCTGATAGGACTCTTACGATGAAGCATTTATTAAAGAAAAAGAAGACTGATCTTATTGCTTGAATTTAATAGTTGATAGGAAGCTAATAATGCCCACTTTTGTATAATTTTGTTTGAAGTAGCGGCTTGTAGGACATATGCATCAATTTCTATTTGTAAGGAATTATTCTGATAATAAAATCATATGTTTGAACATTTTTTGCCCTATCCTTCATTTTGGTGTTTTTGTCCTTTCTTTTACCTAGTTGCATTAAAAATGGAAACAAATTCTTTTTGATCGTTCTGACTGTGAGGCTCAAGAATCAAATGTAAAATATCGTAAGGAGGAGGGGATATGACGATGTCGTCATTTTATTCTGCAAAATAGAAAGACTTTGGATAGGATGATGACGTACTTATTGTATGCACATTTTAAATAATGTCATTCGCATGCTATATGAATCCTTACCTATTTGCTTTCCCATACAGAATGAACATACTTTTTAAATACTTTCTATTAATAGATCTTAAATGCATTCTTTTGTCTAAATCTTTGAAATGGTAGGCTCCATTATATAACACACTTTTTACTCTATATGGACCTTCCAGTTGGACAACCATTTTCCATACTTTGGATCTTTTGCCATCCAAAGGGAGTATTGTTTTCCAAACTAACTCGCACATGGTTAAAGACTTGGCTACAACTTTATTGTTATAGGAATTAACCAGTTTTTGCTTCTGAATTTGTAGTTTATCCAAGACATCAACCTTTAACTCGTCCAATTCTAATAAATTTTAAACCATGGGTTCTACATATTGATCATTACCCAAATTGTTTTGCAAAGCCACTCTAATTGATTGCAAGTTGATATCCATAGGCAATATTGTCTCTTTCCCATAAGTGAGTTGAAATGGAGTAACCTTTGTGCTCAAACCTGGGGATGTACTATAAGTCCACAAAGCTTTGATTAAAACATCCATGCCAATTTCTAGCATTTTCATCTATTATCTTCCTTATAATATTTTTGAGAATTTTGTTGGAAGATTCGGCTTGGCTATTTAATTGGGCTTAATATGGTGTTAAGTTTTAACTTAATACCAAACTGGCCCAAGAATTGTTAACTTGATCTCTATTCAAAGAAGTTTCATGATCCATCATTAAAGTTTGAGGTGTTCCAAACCTGTAGATTATATGCTCTTGAATGAACCTTAAGATGCTTCCTTAGTGCAAGAACTCATAATAGCTTCATATATGGGCTGAAACCTTAGTGCAAATTCTAACAAAATTAACGAGTATTTTAATGCACAAAACCCATGCATGCACAAAATGAATTTCTTGTGAAGTATCGCAAAGTACAAAACCAAACAAAGCCTTGAAGTAGAACATAAATATAACTCCAAAAATAATGATGAAAGAATGTTAACAAATAAAAATGATCAAAATACCTTAAAAGGTACTCTCTCTATTCCGTGAAGATAGACTTGCTCCTATTTTCACATAGATTAAGATATGTCAATTAATGTGAATGGAAAAGTAAATTTTGCACTCATTTTTCCTAATATACCCTTATTCAATGTTTTTTCATTAATAACAGAGCACATTAAATAAGGGCATATTAGGAATGAGAAAATTAAATACACACTAAAAAAAGTAAGTAGATTATAATTTGGAACGAACAAATAAGAAATACAACCCTAGCTTTACGGGACAGATAAAACATATAAATAAAGTCATTGTCCAATGAACAGAGGGTTTAAAATATGATATCTAAGGGTCGTTCTTTTTGTATTTTACTTTTCAAATTTTGGTTTAGAATTCATTTTGAATTTTGTGTTTTGAGCGTCCACTTTGAGATTTGAGATTGCTGAAAACACATTCTTTTGTCATTTTAACAATATTTTTTTCAAAAATAGAAAAATAAAACGCACTTTATAATTTTGAAAAACTGAACACCTGATCATTCCATACATATATAGTTCTTTTACTCATGTAATAAAGCAAAAGCAGCTGCCACTGTGAGCAAGAAATTGAAATTCTATGCAAGTATTTAAGAACTATATTATCTCTATCTTTTGTTTCTCTCACATTAATTTATCTACAACTTCTCCCAAAACCAGCAGTGATTTAAGCCCACATCTCCCATTTCCTATTGCTTTTTGAACGGAAGGTATCACACTCCACAAAAATCAACCATGGGTTCCGGTACTACTCTCTCTCTCTCTCTCTCTCTCTCTCTCTCTCTCTCTCTCTCTCTCTCTCTCTCTCTCTCTCTCTCTCTCTCTATGTATGTATGTATGTATGAATGTAAGTTTATATCCTTCATTTTTATTTTGTTTGGAGTTTCTCTAACGATTTTTTGTTAAATGTACATGGAAGTAGACATAGATATGAAGGATTATGAGTTTGAGTATTCAGATGAGGAGCCGAGAAACACAACATTAATATTGAGAATGAGTATTATAACTCAAAAGGTTTATTTTAATTTCTCCGCATTGATTATTTAATTCAAGTAATTCCTCGAATTTTTATTTTTTATTTTTATTGATGAGTTTATTTGTATGTAATCGCTCTTATATTTATAAATAAATTAACATTTTAGTTCCACAAGCCCTAGCCCCCCATTTTTTTTTTAATTTAACTAGTAGTAAGTATTGAGAATTAAACGTTGATTCCCTTTCTTTAACCCACAGGATCTTTTGAAGTTCAAAAAATAATTGAGCAAACAAGAAAATAATATAATAACAACGCAAAATTTTCGGATCGTCAAAGTCTTTCACTATATATTAAATTGTTACAAATATATATAATTTCACTCACCAACCCAATTCCATAGATTACAGTGAAAATACTAATAATGAACTTCTATCTAACCCAAGTTTCTTCCCTTTGAATTATCCCACAAAGAGTTCACAAGAAAATATAGGAAATCTAAAGTTTATCCTCCATCCACTCTTTTTATATATTGTAGATGCAGATGTAGATATTTATATAAGTTTTATTAATTCGTGGATGTTGAATGTGTACTAGTATATGTATGTATACAAACGATAGATATTTATGTAACACCATTTCTCTCCTCGTCCTTACACATTCACAATTTTTTGCAAAGTTGTAGAACTTGAGAAGATTTTTCTAGTCTCCCATGAATGGCATTTTTTTTATTTGATTTGCCACGTGAACTATTTTTTTCACTTGTACCTAGATTAAACATTATATGTTTTTGCAGGTCTAGTTGCAACAGATCCAACAGCTGCGCTTGAGGGTTTTTTGAAGTTGTGAGGATGGAACCTGACAAGGTAGAATGGTGAGTTTTCTTCAAATTTAACGTTTTCCTAACAAATTATTACTAATTCAGAAGAGATTTGGATGTTGTAACACGATTCTGGGAAGATAATGGGGGCTTTTAACACGATTTTTACTTCGATGGTAATTATCCTGGAAGAAGCATAATTTGATAGATTTAAGTTGTATTACCATCTCACCAACTTCCATTGAACGAGCACTACTTCATGTTTATTTATTTATTAATTTTTTCTTCACCACGATCATAAAATTACACTAACAAGAACAATCCCAAATTTCTAGTCATCAAAGTTTTTTTTTTCCTCGTGATCAAGATTTTCTTTTCCAAATTTGAATCTATTTTTACCAAATCACGCATGTTACAAAAAGAAAATGAATTTTCAAACATACCCCAAGCATAGCGTGCTGCTTTGTAATTTTGTAATAAGGACATCGCATTCAGTCACTTCTTGAATGAAGTCATTTGGAAATGTTTATGTTTATAAGTGACTTGAAATTAATTTCATCCATTTTTGTAAAATCAAAATACTTATTTATCCAAAATAAATGAATTCATTCATTTTCGGGGTTCAAAGGGCATTAAAGTATATAAGAACTCTTGAATGGAAAGATAAAAAAAGAGATATTGCAATGTTACAATGTGTATAACTATATGTTGTAATATTTAACATGACTTTGATGACAAACATCGATAAAGACTTGTCATGTGATTATGTTAAAAAATATACTACGTAATTCTATGTTGTAAATATAGTCATTATAACTTCCTCAGCATGATACATTACAAAACATGTAATTCCAATCATTTTGTGATTTAACGTAGTACATTATTTTTAATTTGTTTGAAGACTATATAACTAGTATGAAACGAATTGTTATTGTAGGATGGGGACTTTGTCCTCTCCATGACCGTTGGTTTCACACAAACATTGTCCTGGACACTACATATGATATACTATCATTTCAAAAAGATTTGGTTGGGTGCACTTGTTTTGGAAGAATTATAATGAAGATTAAGATACTTGTAACAAATATTACATATGATATGTGTATTAAACATTACAGTACGTGTAATGAAGATTAGACTTTTTTATCAAACGTACTCCATTCATAATAGTTTCAAGACAAATAACATGTATATCTTACAATATGTGGAATGTAATTTCAATAAATATTACAATGCTTTGTAATAACCCATTTTTCATATAATAAGTATTTATTACAACAGTATATACCAACTTGAATATATGTCACTTTCATATAATAAGTATTAATCGTAATTATTACATTAAGTGTAATATTCATATCATACTTGTAAATGAAGATTACATTTCCTTTAATCAAACGTACTCCCTTCATAATTAGTGTCACACAAAATAGGATATATATCTTACAATTTGTGCAATGAAATGTAATTCATTTTCAAATTATGATTCAACAATACAACATAATATTATAATATTTAGTTACATAGTATGTAATGTGTCTTGTAATTAAGGTTATACCGCATGAATGTACACAATATATGATTACCAATGATTACAATCTGTGTAATAAAGTATAATTTCTACATGATTATATTAAAACAAAGTTTCATATCATCTATAACGTACACGATATGTAATGTACTTTGTAATGCTTAGTTACTGAGTATTACAATCTCTGTAATGAAGTGTAATTCATTTAACACTACATGGTGATATTACAAGAGGATATGATTAACACTACATGATTTTATTAAAATATTTAGTTACATGATTTGTAATGTGTCTTGTGATTAAGGTTACACGTTATGAATGTACTATGTGATATTTTGTTGCCGACAATTATGATCCGTGTAATGCAATGTCATTACATGAGGAATTATGATTTATAACAACATGGTTATATAACAGACATAAGTTACAAGATTTGTAATGTTTTGTTTAGTAATGAAATACATATTATTACATGATCCGTAGTCCTCAATAATCACTTCAAATTTGTATTGACTCATGTAGTAATGTTTTTATTCGATTTTTTGAACTTACATAATTATTATTCTATTTTAAATATAAGCACATCCCTAAAATTTAGATTACCATAATTAATCAAATTAATTATTAATTACCTTATCTCTCCAACATCCCTAAATATAAGATTCTCATAATTAATGAAATTAATAAAAAAATAATTTATTTCTCCTGAGATTCATTTTCCTAAAAATGGTGAATGGAATTGTGCAATATTATAAATAATATTAATATTACGTAATTATCAATTACTATCCATTACAATTAGGTAGTTGCGTAAATTTTCCAAAAGAAAATAATACTAAGTCCAACTAGTCTTCATTAGCCTGGAAAATAAAGATGAAATTTTGGAAAGTCAAATAATTCGCTCATCATGCGAGCTAACATTGCCTGAAAACCATCCAATTTCACAAATCGAGCAGTAGTGTTCTAAAAAGTGCACTTATGCATGATTCTCTGCTTCGTCACGTTTTGTATTTTACCCACGCTTCGCTCGCGTATTGTCGAGCTTTTTCGTGTCTAGAAACGTTTAAGCGTGATTCTCAACCTCGCCGTTACGTCACGCTTAATGTTTTTTAGAATACTGCCCAGTAAGCAAGAAACAAAAAATAAGTATAAGAAAGGATAAACGTTGAGAAGAGGGGGGAAATAAGGAAACTTTCATAGTAGAATAAGAATATAAAGTGAGGAGGAGGAGGAGGAGGAGGAGGAGGAGAGGAAAAAGTTGACTCTTTGAAATATACCAAATAGCTTAACCCAAGAAATACATATCAATATGTTTTATTTTTTCTCAAATATTTTTAAAAGTTTTAGTTTGAAAATCTATCAAAATCAACTAAACGGACTGCTTACACCTACTCTTCTGTCTTTACTCTATATATATAGTCCATGTGTTACAAGGTATGATTCGTTTGAATTCCTCGTGATGCCTTTCGGTTCTACTTACGCCCATTCTACATTTTGCAATTTGATGAATGATGTATGTCCTATATGAAATTTTGGATCTTGATAACTTATTTTAAGTTATATACATTAGCATGTTCTATTTTTATTTTTCCAAAATTTTAGTAATTTATTAAATTAAATTAAATTACTAAATATTCTCGATTTAGTAATTTATTAAGTTTAATTAAAATTACTAGAATACTTTACTTGGACATGAATTATTATTTATCTCCTATTCTCATGATATTGATTTTTTTAATACTTGGAGATAAATTATAAATTTGCTATATTTATCACTTATTATTTACGATAAGATTTTATGCTCGTGATAATGTTTTAAAGTCCAAGTTTGTTTCTATCACTTTGTTGGTAAGTGATTCAATTTCGTTAAGATTGTTTTATCTTACCTTACCTCTATTGATTTGTAATTATCTTTGATATTGTAGGAAATAATAGAGGTTGTGCACAACTAGAACTCTTGGTGAATAAGAAATTCTCGTTTGCATAAATAAACTGGTATGAAACTTTTTCCCCCAATGTTTGAAAGCCAAAATTTTTTGAAAAAACAAGAACAATACAAGTCTTCCTTTTTGGCTAATTCTCCTTTGCATGAACATCATAAAAGTTTAGTACTTATACATTCATGCAAAAACCAATCTTAGAAAGACATCTAAAAGGATCTCCGGGTCTCAATTGCTAGAGTAAGAAAAAACCTTTAGGTAAAGAAGATCAAACACGAGTTTGGATCAAGATCTAACGAGAGTTTGGATTTGCTGAAGTCACGTGCAGTGTAAAGGGAAGCTACTAAAAAAATAGTGGGATGTCAATTCACTTTACACGCCATTGAAGAATCAGGGAGTGATTCATTTAATTCTATGGGTGTTTGATAAATTTATGCGTGATTTTTCATGTAGTTTCCTTGAACCGTGTAGTAATATTTTCTTACTATTGATTGATTTTTGTTCGCAGGCTGCAGGTACGTGGGTATTTCCTAAAAGGGTTTTCCCAAAGCTCAAATATCGTGTTTGGGTTACTTTACAATTCTGCACCGCTTTATATTTCTGCTTGCAATTTATTATCCAGACGAATATGTGACAACTCGATTCATCTAAATTTGTGCTAAACAAGACTTCATGTATTTCTGTTTATACTTTACCGTCAAGACAAATCTAGGACAGTCAGCTTCATTTAACTAGTAACAAAATTAGACAACTACAAACATTCAGTTCTCTTTTGTGGTCGTGCATTTATGTAACACCTCAAGTTTAAAAATCTTAAACTTAGAAGTGTTAACTTCCTTTCACTTTAATGCAAAAATAAATCATTTTTTTTTATGTAATATGATCATCATTTTCTATTGTAAAATTTTATGAAAGATTTGAAAAGTCTCCCCTATAAATAGGACTTAACCAACCTGTAGAAAGATATCATAACCAACACAAAAAAAAATAAAACATCAATCATAACTCAATGACATCCAACATCACCCCAACCACTTCAACATCAATCCCCAAACTCCTCAACAATAACAATTTAAAGTAGACAGTTTTCAGCTTATGAAATACGAAATAAACTAATCACCAATAGAAATATCATAACTTATTTAATTTAAATCTAACCAAAATAATTTAAAGAATAAACGAATAAAAAAATAACTAATGAAAAACAAAGAAAAGTCTTTAATTCAATTCAAAAGAGAATAAATTACGGTACTGTCTGAGTCTCTCTCCTTAGATAGTCAACTTTCAACATCTAAAAACATTGGGGAATTAAAGAGGTGAGCTAAAGCCCAGCCAGTAAACTTTGTGCATATGCATACTTATGATATGAAATGCCTTAAAACTTTGAAATATATATCCCCATTCACCTTAACTTCACAAAAATTTCAAACTTTCACTTTAACCTTTCAAACTATTAACATTTACATTTTCACCGCAAAGCGGTTTAACATTTACTTTCCCACCGCAAAGCAGTTTAATAGTCCACCGCAAAGTGGTTGAACATTCCACTGCAAAGCGGTTTTAATTCTGGTACACCAGTCGCCAGCGCCCCATTTCTCACTCACTTCTTTCATGACATAAAGTACTACCATTATCTTTCTTAAAACTTGGGATACAAATCTTTAAATATATACATACATTCAATATATTTACACACATTGACATCAATATATGCTTGAGTGTGTGTGTTTGAGTGTTTTTTGTGTGAATTCATGTGTGAATTCATGTGTGTGGCTATGGGTGTCCGATGTATGTGTGATGTCGTAAGGAGAAAAAAGGTAAGTTCACTTACGGAGGTGAGGTGATGGCTGCGACTACCGACTGCAGGTGAGGCTGAGAGAAGGAGACGACTGTTTGGGCGGAGGTGAGTCGAGAGTAAGGCTTGAGGGATGAATCAAAAGTAAGACTTGAGGGAGAGAGAGGGAGGGAAATTTAACCTTAAAACTTTCGCATTAAATTTCATAATCCTATTGAATTTTCCCCAAATTTAATTTAACCTAATTTAGGCTATTTACAACTTAATTAAATAGAAACAACAAGATTAGGAAGTAAAATAGACAATTACACATAGAATTGCGAGTAAACGAGTTATGAACTTCATAATTGACACATTGATCGAGATGGTATCCAAGTCCTTCCACTGCAAAATAATTCAAATTATTGACAATAATAATTACAATTATGTAATTTATAAAGACATTAATAGAAAAATTACTTGGAGTTCCAGAAAATTATGTAAAATGAACCGTGATATTACAAATTGGGTGATATAGTGATCTAAAAGCGAGACGCTAGATGATCACGTGCATTTTCTAGGCCATTGGTTGAGTCATGGTAGAATCTGGATGGATGAAAAGAAGGTGATGGAAATCATGGATTCCCTACTAAAGTTACTGATCTTTCCTTGTTTTAGCCAACTATTACCATCATTTTATAGAAGGATATTCCAAGAAAGTGGGTTGACTTACTGGTTTTCTAAATAAAAATCAGAGGTGGGAATGGATGGAGGCATGCCATAATGATTTTGAGAGGTTGAAGCAGGCTATCTTGACTGAGCCCATGTTGGTACTACAAGATTTTGGCAAAACGTTTGAGGTGCATACCGATGCATCAAACATAGCTATTGGTGGGGGAATTGGTGTAGGATGGGTATCCCGTGGCTTATGAAAGCAAATAATTGAAAGATGGTGAGCAACGATATTCGACTCATGAGAAAGAAATGATTGCAATGACACACTGTGTGGAGATTTGGCACCATTATCTATTGGGAACCAAGTTTTGTGTGCTAATGGACAGTGTGGCGAATTCTTACTTCAAAACATAGAAAATTTGTTGCAAAATAGGCTCATTGGTAGGAATTTCTTTCCGAATATGACCTCACTTAGTTGATAAACTAGGAAGGCAGAATCAGGTTGATGATGCCTTGAGCTGGAAAGAAGTAAAGTATTTAGTTGCTTCCTTAAGTTTGGTTCTACTTTTTCTCTTCTTGACAGAAGTCGTGAGAATACTCCTAATGATGCTGCATATTGAAAGCTAAGTTAAGAAATCAGTGATCGTGTTGTTGTGAGAAAGAAACATAGAGCCTTATTATTGGCCGAAGATGGGCGGGACATTCCTGTGTTGAAAGAATGTTGACATTTTTGGGCAAGTCTTATTATTGGTAGAAGATGGATGAAAATGGGGAGATCTATGTTAAAACTTGTCTTTTGTAGAAGTTGGGTAAAGTAGAAAGGAAAAAGGAGGTGGGTTTGTTCCAACCACTTCTTGTTCCGGACCGATCATGGCAATCGGTTTCAATGAGTTTCATTAGCTATATTCATAAGGTTAGGGATATGAAATCTATCATGGTCATGGTGGATCGGTTTTCTAAGCATGCTATTTTTATTGTTGTACCGCATGAATGCACGATAGAACGATTAGCATAACTTATGTTAAAAAAAATTGATTAAGTTCTTTTGATTGTCGGAAGATATCATAAGCCATAGGGATACGCATTTCACAAGCAGGTTTTAGACAATGTTGATTAATCTAATTGGATGGAGTTGGAATTTTCAATAGTCAATCATCTTCAAACTAACGGCCAAATTGAGCGGGTAAATGGATAGTTGAAAGAATTTCTAAGGCATTATGTTATAGAAGGTTATCATCGCATCCGAATGCATTCACTCAATGGAAAAAGGTATTGGGGATGACGTGGGCCATGGCCCTTCAATTGGACATGAGCAAAGCCTATGACCGAGTAGAATGAAGTTTTTTCGTTGCAATGATGACAAAGATGGGTTTATCATAGAAGTGGCAGGATTTGATCTTCCAGTGCATGAGTTCAATGAGGTTTTCTTTTCTTTTTAATGGACACGTTCAAGGTCTGGTTGCTTCTTCACATGGCCTAAGTAAAGGTTGTCCAGTCTCTCATCTATTTATCTTTTGTTCAGAGGCTATTTCTGGACTATTACAGCTAGCAGAACGAGATGGGCTAATTCAAGGATTGCAATGTTCTCTTGGTGGACCTCGTATTAGTCACCTATTTTTTGCTGATGATTCTTTAATCTTTCTTTGAGCCTGACACTTCAAATGCGAGGCTCTCCTTCACTTTTTAGTAGTTTATGAGAAGGCATCTGGACATCAGGTCAATTTTGATGAAACTTCAGCTTTCTTCAGTTCGTCTACTCCTGAGCGTATTAGAGAAGAGTTAAAAAAATATTCTTGGTGTTGAAAATGAGGGTCTCCAATCTACTTACCTTGGGATTCCTATTAAGGTGGGGAGACATTAAGGTCAGACCTTGACACTTATTAAAGAGCGGATGTGGAAAAGGGTTCAAGGGTGGAAGTCGGGACTTTTCTCTGTAGGTGGTCATCAGGTGCTGATAAAAGTCGTTCTCCAGGAAATCCTTACTTGTCTAATGAGCCTTTTCAAAATCTCATTCTCTATTATTCAGGATATCGATACATTGTTCGAAAGTTTTGGTGGGGAAAGAGAAGAGATAATAGAAAAAATTCTTGGTTAGCTGGAAAATATTATATAAGTCTAAAGAAGATGGTGGAATGGGCGTAACTTTGAAGCATTTAATAAAGCTTTGTTCGTGAAGCAAGCTTGGTGACTACTCCAATCACCAAATTCTCCTGTGGAAAGGCACTTACAGTAAAAATAAATCTGGAATTCCATCTTCTTGGCAGCAACAATGTTTAATGGGTCTTCGACTATATGGAGAAGTATTATGTGGGGACGAGAACTATTGATTACTGGTATTCACTGGAGAGTGGGTAATGGAACATCTAACCGGGGTTTATAGTGATCCTTGGCTACCTCGACCACCATCTTTTAGGACATACTCTTCCCCTAACCCAGCTGGTACTACAGTGGATCAATTTCTCATAGTGACAGCGCTTGGAATGTTGATCTGAACAAATTTTATCCATTCCTTTAGGGGCTCTTGGACATGAGGACAAGTGGATCTGACACTTTAAAGCTAATGTCTTATACTCGGTTCACAATGGAAACAAGTTGTTGTGTAATCGTAACATTCAAACAGTGGGACAGTTGGTTAAATCAAGTTTCTGAAGACTTATTTAGAAAACTAACACCCCTCAAAAGGTTCGGGTCTAATGGAGAGGCAAGCGTTATATGCTTTATATGGGGAAAGGGAGACTGTGATGCATGCCATTTTCTGTTGTAGGGCTTTTAAGCATGTTTGGAAGATGGTGGGATGGTGGCGGATCCTAAAACAGCTGGTGAGGGGACTAGATATAGGTTCATTTCTTGCTTCCCTTCGGGAGCAAGTGGAGGTGGTTAGCAGGCTTGTGTTGGTTACTATGAGGAGAAAGAAACAAATTGGTTCATGGTGGTCAATGCCGACCAGTGCTGATGATCTTGGACATTGCTTGTAGGCTGTGGAAATGGGAGGATGACTTGGTCCCTGCAGTGCTCCCAACTACTGTTCTTGGAGCCCTTCAGCAGGGTGTGATGGTTGGAGAGTGTCACAACCCGGTATCCTCAAATTGAATACAGACACATATGTACAGATGGGAATGATGAACCAAGTAGTAGGGTCTATTGTGCATGATGCTGATGGTATGGTTTTGGGGCCCCGGACCAAGTGTTTGAATCATTATCTAGGCATGGAAGACGCATAGGTCGCTGCTGTTCAGGAAGGACTACTATTTGCACTGTCTCATGGCTTCTCCGTAGACCTAGTGGAAACAAATTCTTTGTGGATTGTCCAAGGGCTTCAATTGGATTACTCTTGTATGCCTAATGGTTTGGTTTCGAGTGATGTTGATAGTTTACTTCGTAGTGTAAACAGTAAATGTTGCTAAAAAAAAGGTGTTGTAATCAAAAACACATTTGGCATGTGACAGTTGCATTATTATTCTATATAAAAACATACGTTTGGAAAGTGTTTATAAATAGATAACTGTATTTAGCTATTAATTTGACATAAAACTTTTTAGATATTTCTCAAACAAATTGGCTGCATTCATGAGCTTACAATTATTTATTTATTTATTTTAAATCGTTCTTTATCAATTCCTAAAATATTTTCTTTCCTAAATATCTCCTTCATGGTCATGGTTTACAATTGTGTAAGTCATGAGTCATGAGATAATTCGAAAAAGGAGACTTCGGAAGAAAGTGATAAAAAAATAATTATAAATTTTTTGGGAGGCCCTAAGTGCAGCTAATTTGTTTAAGCTAGTATACAAAAAACCTTATTTCGATAAATTGGATTCATTTGTAAATGTATAATAGTTGAACTCACGCTTGAAATAATATACGAAAGAAAGAGGTGAAATAATATAAGTTATACTATAATTGACAAGAAATATTTAAAAATATCAAATTATTTTTGTTATTGGTAAAGGTAGTAAGAAGGTAAATATAAACTTCTCACGTTATAATAATAAAATAAAAAAATGTAGAACTTGACGTTTTGATATTTATAATTACTCCAACGATTTTGTATAGCGCCTTGAGTTGAATAATAAATCTTTGAAAATGATCTTGTTTTGATATTTGATAAGTGTCATAATGCAAGAAACTAATCATGATCGAAAATGATGTTTGTACAAGGAGTAATGAACACACTGTTCATTGCTACAATGAAGGATTAGTATTACAGATCCTCTGTACGTGTAGCATCTCAATCATGATTGATCATTTCATTTACATTTTGACTCTTGCATGTGATATTCGTCAAATATTAGAATTCGGAGTCAAGATTGAAAAATTTATGACTCAATTGAAGACGCTACACAAAATTTCTAAAATGATTACACGTACTTACCAAATCATAAAACCTACTTTTAGAAGATGAGAAACATATATTGATTATTACGATGAAAATATTCAGGGTGAGTTTGATAGTGAGTGTGGAATTTAGTTGGAAAGAAAATGAATTTCAATGAATTGAATTCTTGAGAATTAAAAGTTTAATATTTTTTATTGGGTTAATTTTCTACGTAAAAAAGTAGGAAATTTTTCAACTTTTGTTGTTTGATTGACATTATTTTTCATGATAAATAAACTAAAATTTAGCTATTTTAATAAAATAATATTTTTCTTTATTTTTTCACACATTTGTACTTGATAATAATATTGTTAATTTTTGAAAAAAAAAAATCAATTAACAACAATAAAATTAATCAAACGCGACGCAAACCATTTTCCAAGTTACCTAGAAATGAAAACCTACCCTTTTGGCAAGAAACCATTTGGAGGAAAATGGGTCACGTGCATATCAAAGTGAAATTTGAATTCCAAGCAACTTTTGTACAATCAAACACAAAGATAAGAAAAATTTGCATCGAAAATGATTTTTCATGAAAAATGACACCAATCAAATACAACCTTATAGTTTACTACAATTCTCACAATTTACTGCCGAAAGCATTGGAAATTGTGTTGAAGTCATTGATTTTAAACAATCTGTTGTAATTTATTTAAAAGGATAATTTCACTTGTACACACATATTGTTACACAATGATTTACACACTACTCATATGGGTGGGTCCCACAAATATTTTAATATTTTTTGTGGGCCCCAATCATGTGAGTGACGTTTTAGCCAATGTTTAATTCATAGAATACATGTAGCATTGTCCATAATACAAGGAAGAAGAGGTAGAATGGGCAATTGAGCTAATGTGAATATTCTAAGAGTTCTATTGTAAATTGAGAAGTTAGAGGGAGTTGTGATGAAAAATAATAATAATAATAATATTAATATTATAAGGACCATTATGCCAATCGAGCTAGCCTGTGAAATTTTTTTCAACAGTATTTATTAGGTCTGTAAATTGAAACTACCAAATCGAATTGAAATCGCAACTTTGAAACCGTTGGTTCTGGTCCAAGCGAACCCGTCAACGTTTTGATTTTAACCCAAATCGAACCGCTTTCAAATAGTTTAGTTTAAGTTTCACTTTTCAAAATCCGTTTCAAATCACCAACACGCAAAACCCTTTTTTTTTTTTTTCATTTTAACTCTTGTATGATTTGTCATTTTATTGGGAAACTTTTTAGTATTGCCGTCATGCTATATTGTTACTGACATTGGACATTTAAAACATTTTGATTCTGCTTTCATTTTGAATGAAAGCGCATGAATGTGATTTCATATTTTTTTAATGTTCTTATTTTATTTTACTTTTTTATTAAATAACAAGAAAAACAAAAAAATAAAGGGGGAACATATACCTGACATCCAGTAAATTATAGAGCGACAAATACTTAAATTCTAAATGAGTAGCTTATGGAAAGATAGTAATACAATGAGTATGTGTAAAACATTTAATGATACTCATGGAGCATGATCTCAATATTATGATCAGAGTGATACATAGAGCAAGTCGTATGTTATGACTGCCTGATTGAAAAAGATCATAAAACTCAAAATAGTCGGGGTCTCGGTAAGGGTCACTCAATAGTTAATGATCCCAGTCGCTCATTGGTGAATGATCTCAAGGCATTTTATTCTTTTTACTAATTTTTTAGATTTAGTGAAAAGACTAAATCTAATTCCATATTTGACACACATTTCTGCTAATCCAGAGACTCGGTCTCTTTTCAGCAGTAATCTTCTTGATGTTTGGTTCCTAATTAATGTGTAATTTATCTATGAGCTTTATCATAGTATGTTACTATGTTATGCTAGTGAAAAGTCTCTTAACAAGATTTTATATTATTTCCATGATCATCTGGGGTTTAAAATTTTTTTTTTGATTAATTTCGTTTGCAAATCATGATTTGAATCTGCACAAAATCGTAAAACATTGTTTGGTTTAATTTGATATAGGAAATTAAATGATTTGATTTAAGTTGAAAAAATGTCAAACTATTTTTTGGTTTAAAAATTTATAAAACATCACCCAAATCGATACGCTTATGCCCCTAGTATTTATAATTCATCTCAATACGAATACGAACGACTCATGAATCAAGTTGAGTCAACAAACCGACACACTTTAAAAAACTGACGGCAACATGCTTGTCATCCAAAATACAAATCCAACTTCTTTTTTTTTTTTTTTTTAATTAACACGTGCTACTAAATACCCATCAACCAACAAGTTGCTCCACTTGCCACTTTCGAAATATCATGGAAACATGGCTACAATAATTTTCTATAATTAATTCCTAATTTCACAGTGCATGCACCCCCTCTTCATTTCTCTCTCTCACATCACCCTATATATACCCCACCCCATCTTTCCATTCCAAAGTTCACAATTTTTCTCTCTCTAGTTTCCAAGAAATTCTCAGATTTTAAATCCCATATTTGATATTGTACAAAAAATCATGCACAACTCAGTTTTGAGCGAGTTAACGCCGGTGAATTTCCCGGTGGATTTTCAGCAGGTTTATTTCCGGAGCTCAAGCTTCAGCAATCTCATGCCTTGTTTAATGGAAACATGGGGTGACTTGCCGTTAAAGGTTGATGACTCTGAAGACATGGTTATTTATGGTCTGTTGCGTGACGCCGTCAATGATGGATGGACGCCGTTTAACGACGTTAAATCGGAGCCGAGGATTGAGGTTGAGGCGGAGATGAGCATAGCTGAAGTGAAGACGGGATGCGTGGCTGCTCCGCCGGTGACGGAGGCGAAAGCGGCGCCAGCAGTGGCGCGTCCAAAAGGGAGGCATTATAGGGGTGTGAGGCAACGGCCGTGGGGGAAGTTTGCAGCAGAGATTAGGGACCCGGCAAAAAACGGCGCGAGAGTGTGGCTCGGGACATATGAAACGGCTGAGGAAGCGGCTTTGGCTTATGATAGAGCGGCTTATAGGATGCGTGGCGCAAAGGCGATGTTGAATTTTCCCAACAAAGCCGGCTCAAATGAGCCGGATCCGGTTAAAGTGACAGCCAAGCGGCGGTCACCTGAACCTGCTTCTTCTTCAGTATCGACAATATCATGGGCTTCGGAAAGTGGCTCGCCTAAGAGGAGAAATAAAGGAAGGCCGGCTGAGCTAGCTGATTCAGAAGTCGAGAGCAGAACCAATTTGTAATTCCCACTTGGCAGGCGACTGTTGGTTTATCTTAGAATAGAGATATGGCTTGTTTGGTTACGAGATGTGCATAGTGAGCTGAAATTTTGAGCAAATGGTGCGTGTAAAAACTAAAAAGCGTGTTTAAGAAAAAAAAAAATTATTATTTGGTGGTTCGAAAAGTGTTGTCAAAAGATTTTAATTAAGATAAAAAAAAAAAAAAAAAAAAAAAAAAAAAAAATTGAATAGGTAAAGTGAAATTTTATATGTTGATTTTCTTGTAATTCTTCTCTCCATCGGTCCGTCACCAATTAATTAAGCTATGTAAGAAAAATGGAAGGTTTGATTAAGCATAACTTGCAATTTTATAAGGCAATCTATTGTTTTGTAATCTTATTTTAATTTTAATGATAAAAAAAAAAAAAAAAGGAATAATGCAAATAGATGAGGTGAATTTTTTCAAGAGAGGAGGCAATGACATTATGTCGAGAATAAGAGCACTTAGATTTCAACAATTTTTTCCAGTTTTTAGTAACTTTTGATTTTTTTGAAGAATGTACGGTAGAAAATTAATTGAAAATAGTAAGTTTTATATAAATATGTGTTTGAAAACAATTTGAGAAAAAATTTATAAAAAAGAGTTGGAACAAAAAGGGCACTAAATATTATTAGCTCATTCTAAGCGATTGGTTATGATAAGAAAGATGATGAGAACCAACATAGGATGACAATGGAGTCCCGGGGTATGGACAACAATTCCTGTCCTCCATCACATTGAGTATTTTGTCATTTTGTCCTGCTTCCATACCCGTTTAAATCGGGGCGAGCAGGGCAAGTCCCCTACCCCGTTTACCAAATCATATATTTTTTTTTTATTTTTTCATGTCTTTAGTTGGAGAAAATTATTACCATTTTTTCCCCAATTTTTAGAAATAATTGGCGTTTCATTTATCAACGATAATTATTATTTTAATTTTATGTTAAAAATCTGACCGTTTGATTCCATTAACTTTTTCAAGTTTTTAGTAACTTTGGATTTTTTTTGGAAAATGTACGGTATAAAAGTAATTGAAAAATGTGAAAGTAGCAAATCTCATATAAATATGTGTTTGAAAAAAAAAATATTGAAACAAAATTGTTGAAAAAGAGGTGGAACAAAAAGGGCACTAAATATTAGCTCATTCAAAGCCAATGGTTGTGATAAGAAAGATGATGAGAACCAACTTGGGATGACAATGATGTCCCGGGCATGAACAACAATTCCCGTCCTCCATTGCATCGAGTATTTTGTCATTTTGTCCTGCTTCCATATCCGTTTAAGTCGGGGTGAGCAGGACAAGTCTCCTACCCCGTTTACCAAATCATACATTTTTTTATTTTATTTTATTTTTTCATGTCTTTAGTTAATGAAAATCATTACTTTTTCTTTCCCAATTTGTAGAATAATCCACGTTTTATTTATAAAGGATAATTATTATTTTATTTTTGTGTGATAAAAACCAGAAATGGAATTTAAATTGGACGGACCAAGAAAAAAGTCAAGCTAATGACTATAATTAAGTGTTGAATGGAAGGTAAATCATTATT
The DNA here is from genome assembly GCA_963555705.1 of Ligustrum vulgare. Lineage (NCBI taxonomy): Eukaryota > Viridiplantae > Streptophyta > Magnoliopsida > Lamiales > Oleaceae > Ligustrum > Ligustrum vulgare. The sequence goes on from OY743175.1 coordinate 13,278,252, forward strand.
CTACCTCTTACTACAGTGTGAATTACATGTATTTTATTTAAATATAAGTAACATAGGCACGTTTACATTTTATTTAGAATTTTAAATTATCATCGTCATCCTATTATCTTGTGATTGTTTATCTCCTCGTGTTTAAGGTACAACGATTACAAAGAAGGAATGCTAGAGATGAACACACAAGCAATGAGACCTCCAGTCGGATCTTCCACCTCCGAATACACCAGGAGAGTCTCTAAACTATTTTATTTATTCAGTTTTGAGTTATATTGAAGGCAATATAAGATTATAAGTTTGGGGTGTAGAAAATTCGAGTAGAATCTTTCTTTGTTTTTGCGTGAGATTTTATACTTTTGTTTAGTATTATATAGACTAAAAAAAATTAAAATCCAAAAATTAAAATAATAGATTTTCTCTTGCATGCATGTTATGTTGGACAACCTTGTCGGATAATGATGTAAATTACTTGGAACTGTGTGATTCATTTTTTTTTTTTTTGATCGGAAATGTAAAAAATTAATAGATCAAAAATAGTTACAATATCACCAGACATTCCTGGGATAGACCGTGGCCAACATGCCAAATCAGCCTACTGCAAGCACGGGCATACCCGGCAAAACAAAAGAAATAGCTATTAGTTACAAAAACACCGGGCATACCCGGGCAAATGATAGATAACTACAACTCAGTCAGTATCAAAGGATTCGTAAAGGTTCAAAACATGAGGAACTGTGTGATTCATGGCTATGCGTGCAGTGAACTGATTCATGTTTGACTTTATTTGAGCATGATCATCTTCACCATTGCGTAAATATGTGGTATATGCGTAGTGCATTTTAGGTTGTTAGTACGAATTTATAGTTCAACATCAAGACCGAAAATTAATATTTAATCATTTGACCTATTAGATAGATAATTTTGGAAGAGTAGATTTGGGTGGTCGTAGCTACTTGGGATTTTGTTGATTCAATGTCTGTTAAAAATTTGTGTGGAGTGATTTTGGCTAACGAATTGAAACTAGGTAATAACTGAATGCTAGTGTAATCCCCATAATTAAAACTTTTGCATTTGGATATATTTTTTTACTTCTCTTTGTAGCCTTCTCGACTCGAGTTATCAAACCCCCTAGGGATATTGCAAAACCCAATGCCTTATGGTCTCGTTGACTTGGGAGTCATCGACTAAAGGCTCGTTACATGGGTCATTAAGAAAGCTAAAAAGAATGAGGTATTGCAGAAAAGATATTTATAAAAAAGGAGAAATTTACAAGAAAAAGACATTGCGCCTTTCTTCACAACGCCTTTTTTACTCGAATTATTAAATCCATATAGGTTTAAAACCCGTTGCTCTATGGTTCATTAGACTTGAAAGCATCAACCTAAAGTTCACTACAGAAGTCATCTAGAAACTTGAAGGAGAAATTAATTGCATAACGAGAGAGAGAGAGAGATTAGATCATTATTGCATTACAAAAATTCAGATAACTAGTGAGTTTGACTTACTTAGTGAATAATCAAACTTGAGCGAGAAAGATAAAATTGAATTAAGAATCAGCCTTAGAAATTATATCCCTGAGTTAGAGATAAAATAACAAGTTTGGGAGAAAATGCATCTCACAGGAAAGTAAGTGAGAATTTGATCATTTAGGGCTACGAGATCACCAATTCAGTACATTTAAATGATTGGATTGACTAAACGCACAAAACTTTGTATAGCATTGTTTGAAAACTTTTGAAGGATTATTAGCAGTTTTGAATCCTAAAGCAAATACGATAATCCATCTAACATGTTGTGAGTTTTTCCCTCCTTGTTTCATTAAGTATATTTGCATGATGTGTATCATTTATTTTATTTGAGAATGAACTAGAGTTTAAGTTTGTGGTGTGATAAATGTGTTTTCACACTCATCTAGATCATAAAAGATTGATTATTTAAGTGTTTTTCTAGTTAAGTATGTATCTGTTTTAATTGTTTTATGTAAAACTCGAATTTGGATGTGATTGGAGCTAAAGAAATGTCATTAGTTATCAATTAGATGTAGTTAGAAGCAAATTGAGTGAAACATTGAAATATTATCAAAGTATTTTCATAAATTCAGATTTCTAGTCGAATAGTGAAACCCATTTTTGGTATAGTAAACGTCCGAATTTGAAGAATTATATTACAAGGATAGTATCCTTTTTTGTTATATTTTCAACACACTTTAAAACATCTCAATATGATATCAAGGTAAAAAGATAAAATTAAAATACTGAATACCGTGCAAAAACATAATAATGCAAGCATGACAGACCATTGATTGGAACTCAATTTGGACTAATTTCTTAACATAATTTCACCTTTTTATAAATCAAGAACAAGGGCGGCTATTGACAGATGAGATCAAGAGAGAATAGACAGCAAAATTATATCAAATTTCATATAGTTTCATAATCAAATCAAGAGAAGATCCAAAACTATTTGAAGATCAAGAAAAGAGATTTTCGGGTAATTGAAAGTGAAAAATCGAGATCAAGATCTTAATCAAATTCCTTTAATTCCTATATTTTTCGGGTAATGTCTATGTCATTATCTTTTTTGTATTGTTTCTCCAATTATGTTTCTTGAGTAATTTAGTTGTGCGTAAGAACGATGTAGCTATTTATTTCACTACTCTACTTGTACAATATCCCTGATAAAGATGTTGACAACCTCTCACGTGGGTTGTGTGAGGTCACTCACATTGAGCGGCCCCAGGCATGAGGAAGGATGTTGTTCAAGTTGCAAGGTTCTTAATTCCAACATTTGCTTTTATTCATTATTTTAGATTTCTTTCATATTTTAATTATGTTGGATTGAGCAAGTTGATTTATTTCTCTGAATTGTTTAACAATAGTTAATTTCATGTCATTAGTTGTATGTTAATTGAGAAATTCCATGTTGAACCCACAATATTGCATTTCATGAATTATTTATTGTTTGACAAATTGCAATCTAAATTTATGTGGTCGTCATATGTGATTATTTTCAAAAATTCAATTTGGGGAATAGAACTGTGCTCCTTTCGCATACCTATTATTTTTCATCAGGTGTGTGGTCAAGATCCTTCCCTATCTTACTTGCCCTTCTACATTTGTTGTTCTTATGTTCACCTGTGAACATGAATTGTCAAAGTGTGGAAAGATTATAGGCCTATTGCAATGTGATCACAAAACCCTCACATAGATCCTTTCTACTAGGCTTAATACACTCCCTAAAATCATATCCCCCTCTCAAAGTGGCTTTACCCCAGGCATGGATATAGGAGACAACATATTACTTGCACAAGTACTCATCTATCAATTGGATAGAAAGGCTAACAGAGGCAATGTTGTACTAAAACTGGACATGGATAAGGCATATGATAAGAGTTGATTTGAGAATTTTTATATTGAGGTTTATATAAATTTGGTTTTAATTGTTCTTGGATTGGGTAAAATCAGAATATGTTCAAATAATCTGGCTTCTTAGTCTTGATTAATGTTCTCGGATCCTTGATCTTTTTTACTCAATACATAATGGTATGGATTATGAATAAGGTGGAAACATACCAGTCAAACATCTCTCATTTCATGATGACACCATATTTTTTACTTATGGGAAGAGAAATTCCATTAATATCATCATGAAGTTCATCAGATCCTAAGCTAGAGGGCCAGGATATCAACTGCAGCAAAAGCTCATTCTCAGTTAAATAAGATAGGCATAAAGAAGTGGTGGCTGAGATTACTCAATTCCAACACCGACTCCCATTTTCTTACCCGGGTTTTCCTCTATACAAAGGACACAAAGGCTCCTTTCTATTTGAAGCCCTGATCACTAAAATTAAAAGCAGAATTGTGGGGTGGGAGCATAAGTGGCTATGTGCTAGCATTATGCTTACTCTTATTAGACATGTCCTCAATTCTATGCCTATACATTTAATACAGACTTTTGATCCCCCAGTTCCTATTTTAAAAAGAATTTCAAGAGTCTTTAATGCTTTTATCTGGGAGGACTCGAGCCAAGCCAAGCACATCCATTGTGCCTCTTGGGATAGCATATGAGCCAAGCTTTTGACTGCAAACTTTGGTGGAAGTATAGGAAGCAAGAATCCTTGTGGAGCTAGGTGATGAAAACAAATATGGTAGAAATTTTCATGACAACCTAGTGAATGCAAGAACTTAGGATTCCCCACTTTGGAGAAGGATGCTGAAATCCAGGACTTCAATGGAACCCTATGTTTCTTGGAAAATTGGGGATGGATTAGTGAATTTTAGGCATGATGGTTGGTTAAAATCAGGGGCTTTTAAAGAAAATATTACTTAGAATATACCTCACCAGAAAAAAGAGTGGCTGATTTCAAGAATGTCAGTGGATGTAACTAAAACTTGCTAGCCAAATCCTTGCCCCATGAGTTGGTGACTGAAGTAACTATATTTCCATTTCTTATGGAAAAGACAAGTTGTTTTGAAAATTGACTGCATCTGGGACAAAATGTCGATATTGAGGCCTGGATCATGATCGTTGCCAATAGTAATCAAAATACCAAGATTGTTACTAAACATTCCTCGCTAAATGTCCTTTCTAGCATGGGAAATTTTGAACAATTGGATACCAGTGGACAAGTTCATGCAATACAAGTTTAATATGCAAATGGCATCCAAATGTCATTTTTGCAGAGTTGAAGAAGACAGCAACCATGTTTTCCTGGAAGGAAACACTGCTAAAGTGGTTTGGCAACATTTTTATAACCTATCTGAGCTCAAGTTCTATGTTTACAGGCATCCTAAAGATATGTTAATGCACTGGTTTAATCAGAGGAAGGTTAAACTAGGAACTATCATCTCATCTATTCCCTTTATCATATTATTGTTTTTTATGGGCAGATAGAAACGTTGCTAAACACGGATTGATTAAATCGAACTCCAGAAGAATCATCAAGCAATGCAATGCCCTGGTTGCTATGTTGATCAAAGCTGGTAGGTTAGTAGCCACTGTCAAAATGAAACCTCGAAGGACCATTTTGGTGAAGTGGGAGAAACTGCAAACAGATTGGATGAAACTTAATACAGATGGTTCAATTAAACAAAACAGAATTGCAGCCTGCGGAGGTGTAATTAATCAGGAAAAGTCTGGGAGAATGTTAACGGGATTTTCTAAAAACTATGGTCTTTGTACCATCCTAGAGGCTGAATTAAGAGCTATTTATACGGTTTGTCTGCAAATCAAAAAAATTTGGACTGAGGTTGACTTGAAACCTGCACTTTTATTTTGTAAGCAACAAAACAAAGGGCCTTGGGAAGTACAATACACGCTGCAATCCATTCAACTGAACTTAACTAAAATGCAGGAAATTAAATTGTCTAACATTTGGAGGGAGGGGAACAAAATGGTATTGAAGCTGTCAGAGAAAGAGATCAAAGGTTTTAGTGCATTGATTTATATAGATTGGTGGTAAGGTTCATTTGTCCCACTCCTTAGACTCTATTTTACCTTTGTAATAAAACTCATATCCGAGACTTGGATTTTCGAGTTGGGATATTTCCGAGGAAAAAAAATTTTGATTAAGGGCCTAAGGGTGTTTCTACTTTCTATTATATTCCCTAGTTAGGGATCAATATTTAAGCCATTGCTATAAGAAGCAATAGTAAAACAAACATGCTCTCGAAGTAACACATGTTTTGAAAAATATATCATTTCATGTGTTAGTACTTATCCTTAAGGAAACCATATAAATTATGTCACGTTGGCATATAGTTTGTAAATTTAGTACTCTTATATTTGTCTATTACGAAATATTGTTGTTATTGGAGTAGTACACTATTATCTACATTCTAGTTAGATTTTACTTACCCTCCAAGAGCATAATTATATAAAATTTTTGTTTTTATTCCTGAATCGTAAATCGTTACATAATATATTGTTTTAAATAATAATCTATTATTTCTCTTGAAGCGTATGAAATTGTAATATCAATATTCCTCAAAGAATATTGACTTATATTACTCCTTGTTCTTCTAGAACGAAACACGATCCAGACATTTAAATATTTCAAAGAGTATTGCACAATTATTTGAATCTATTTATACAAATCAATATTACAAAAGAATATTACAGTGTTACTTTGGAAGAAGCACAATTCTAAATTTGTCAATATCTTAGAAGAATATTGCAACTAATGTTATGAGATTCTGCAAAAATTTTTATTCAATCCAAAAGAATCAATATTGTGTAATATGGAGGAAAAACTTACTAATGCTTGTAATTTGTTCTCCACTTAATAAAAGAGAAGCCTACAAAGTTTCTAAGGGTGTTTCTTAATTGATATATTATACTAATATTAGTACAATCGAAACAAATATTGTATTGAATGAAAAGTTCAATAACTTTAAAATTTTATTATTTGGGTTGTACAGTTAGACCGTTACTGGATCAATGATGAAGTAAAATTGAGAATTCAAACGAACATCAAACGAAGAACCATAAGATTCTTTACCTCGACGAATTCTTTTGTTCTTTTTATTGAAAATTTGTCATTGGCCATCATTAGCTAATATTATATTAAATCCTTATAATATGAAATTTAATTAAGGTGATAAATAGTTTTGCCACCCTTATTGTTGACTATCTATACATTATTTGTTTCTAATCGATATGATACATCTACTAGATGATCGCATGATGTTCGTAGCCCAAATTTTGCCAAATTACTACTGAATGTTAATTCTTTTTGCTTAATTTACATATAATTATACAATCAAGATAATATATATTGTTAATACTAGTGTGCCTAAATCTCAACCTTTAATTAGTGTTATTTGTGATGATGATAAATGATATAACACTAAGTATTCAATTAATTTTTAAACTATTACTATTGAGAACAAAGTGATTTCCAGTTCTGCTTGGGGAACATCATTAGCATCATGCCTATGTCAAAGTTTTCCCCAACATGTTCGGCTTATGATCAAAGATTAATTTCTTCATTTAATTATTTTGATAGTGTAATATATTTATAATTGATCCACCATAATATACTGAGATGGAAAGTAAAGAACACTGAGAAAAACACAATTTGAATCCTTATACAACATCATGGGCCTTTTACGGGTGATATTTTATAACGTGATTTCCTGATTGTTAATTTGACTTAATAATTATCTCAACATTAGGGGAGAAATTAAGAAACTAGAAATAATGTATAAATACATCATTATACTATCTACAACCTTGCAAAATCCTCACATACCAGCTTTTACTAATAGATATGATACATCTACTAGATGATTGCATGGTGATCGCAACCCAAATTTTGCGAAATTACTACTGAACGTTAATTTTTTAGCTTAATTTTTAGATTATACAATCAAGACAATATGTCTTGTTAATGCTAGTGTGCCTAAACCTCAACCTTTTAATTAGTGTTATTTGTGATGATGATTAATGTTATAAAACTAAGTATTCAATTAATTTTTAAACTAGTACCATTGAGAACAAAGTGATTTCCAGTATTGCCTAGGGAACGTCATTAGCATCATGCCTATGTCAAAGTTTTCCCCAACATGTTCGGCTTATGATCAAAGATTAATTTCTTCATTTAATTATTTTGATAGTGTAATATATTTATAATTGATCCACCATAATATACTGAGATGGAAAGCAAAGAATGCTGAGAAAAACGCAATTTGAATCCTTATACAACATCTTAGGCCATTAAGGGTGATATTTTATAGCACGATTTCCCGATTTTCATTTGACTTAATAATTATCTCGCATTAGGGGAGGAATTAAAAAACTAGAAATAATTTATAAATACATCATTATATTATCTACAACCTCGCAAAATTCTTACATATCAGCTTTAAATGCTCCAACTCAAATTGACGTTTTGGAATGACAAATTGTTAACATTATATTTGATGTATTTATAGCATTCCTGAAACGTGAATACATTTGATTCTAAGACAAAATCTTCTAAATAAAATAGAGCAAATAAGGAAGATGATCGTATTTATTAGACGCATACTTTTGAAGAGTATACAAACGTAACTACTTATAAAGCTCCAGAAGATGTTCATGTACTTGTTGAATACAAAGTTATCTCTATAAGTTACGTCATTATGAAAATAGAAACATAATTGAAAATAAAATGTTATCGGCAATACTTTTGTACATGATGCACCGCTCCATATTATGAATAACGATGAATCGAAATAATTTCATTGAATCACATCAATTGAAGATCATTGATGTAAATGTATTTGGTCAAAGATCCAAATCAAAATCCTAGGAGATTGTTATGTTATAGGACTTGTAATCCAAACATTTAAATGATCAAAACAAATAAAATGCTAATAAATAGGTATTTGTACAAAACTGAAATGGAATAATATGCCTCTGTTCGAATAGATTATAATCAGTTTTTTTGGATCTCGAGGTAGATGTGGGGTTAAAAATTGGAGAGAGAAAATATATGTGTTTAAAAAATGGTATGAAAATTTGGACCGATTATAATCGGTTTTACCAAACAGTGAAATAATCGTAAAGCACAAGTTGTTGCATAATGAACTTTTTAAATTACTGTCATTGAGCATGAAATTATATTATATTATGTTGTGGGTATGATTATAATATTATCATTTGCTTGCTTTCTTTTAAACATCAATTATTGAGATCAAATGGCTGATCGTCATCTCGATATTTTGGGCATATTCTTTGATTTACCAATGAGTGAAGATCAAATGACCGATCAACAACTTGGTATGTTGAGAGCTGACGTAAAATGGTTAGAGAACATATATGTGAAAAGTGTAACATGTTATATAGGTTTGCAGATACTTTGGAATATTGAGGTCAGTCGCTTTAAATTGTGATGTGAAGTATACAAGATACCTGAAGCATACATATATAATCATTGGAGAATTAATATGCATGAAATATATAATTCAAGTGATATTATCGTAAGTGGAAGTTAATACGCGTTGTACTTTTTTCCCATTGACCAAGGTTTTGTACCTGGAATTTTCCCAATAAGGTTTTTAATGAGGAAACTTTTATAGCGTACTTAAAAAGAAAATAATGTATTATTTTTCCTTTATTAGAATTTTTACACTTGTTCTAATAAGGTTTTAATGAGGCATATTCTTTGTGTAATGAATGTCCATATTATACATATATTAACCCTCAAAATAATGTTTTTATATGTTACAAATTGTGTACAAGTCTGTTGAAGAGAACAACAAGCTCTATTTTTCAAACCATTATTTTACTAGAGTCTCCAAATGTTGTAACTATCTTATATGAAGATGATATTGATTGAAGTGTTTAACAAAACAACACAAAACATACTTTACCATAATTGTGATATTGAAGACATTAACATACATGACATGGAATGCTTGATACAAGAATCTTTATTTATTGAATCAGGGGGAGTAGCCGTACTCTTTTTCCTTCACTCAAGTTTTCTCTCATCAGGATTTCTTGACAAGGTTTTAATGTGAAATTCCTTTGTTAGTTATTTATCCCATTGGGTTTTGCCAAACTAGATTTTTAATGGGATCATTATTGTGCAAATAGACATCAGTGGGAGTATTGTAAAAGGAAAATTCTACTCGTACTTAACATTTGACCTGCACTTTGACATAAATTTGAATTTCATGAGATTTTGATTTGTTATTTATCATGATAATTAAATCCCTGTAGCACTTTTACTTTATGAGCTGAAAAAATCTTTGTAGCAACTTTAACACTCCCGCCTCATTCCACCGTATCCTCCGGCCTCCTTCCACATCTTCTTCTTCCATAGTAATCCCGATTTGAGGATCAAAACATCGACGTCATCATCTTCTTCACCTCCTTTCACCGCCACCTGCACACTAATAGCGTCTCAGTCGGAGTGATCTTCATCTTCAAAATCATAGCAATGTCAAATTTGGTTTAGATCAATATTCATCATTTTCAGCTAATAATCTTGATGAAACTTAAATACTTATTTTTTAGGTCGATTACTTGGATTTTGAAAAGAACGTGAAATATTATATTTTTTCCATGCCGTGTTCCTCATTTAAGCTAGAAATATTATAATCCTGTGATGCCTCCATATTGGGCTTGTCCATGAACAGTCTCTATCTTGTTCATACTTAGTTTAATAATTCTAGTTCAGGTTCTAAGCTCTATGTTGCAACTACTTTACTTCTTAGAAAATAGGAATTAATTGCAAAGTGACAGATTTAGTTATAACTTTTAACGTTGAGGTCACCCAACCTAGTAGAGTCAAGACTTTTAGTGAGAAACACTTCCTTATCCAAAGGTTGCTATTAGTAATGTTGTTTAATTTCTTCATGTGATAAGCATCATCATAAATAAAACATAAAAAAAAGTCAAATTTGAAAGAAAATAGTATTATGATGTGTAGCTTTTATTTATCTGGTTACTTCTTTAGTGAATACCAAATATTAATTTTATTCTTTCCAACGAGGATGTTAACAGTAATACTTTTATTTTCTTGATTAAGAGGAAATTAATCCACATTGTTTCTTGAAGAAAACGTAGTCGAAGAAGACAATTTTGTGGAAATGAATGAGATAATACATGGGAATGATAAAATTGCACCTGAGAATATGGAGACCATACCAGAAGTTGGGATGAAGTTTTCAAGCCACAAAGATGCATTTCGGTTTTATAAGCAATACTCTTATAATGTGGGGTTTCCTATAAGAAAAGGAAATTCAAAAAAAGGACATGATAGGATGTTGTATGTAACGTTTACTTGCAGCTGAAAAGGGAAGAGAGTTAGTGTGACAAGCAGTACATTGAAACCTCATCCAACCATTCAAATGCAAGGCTAAGATGATAGCATGTTCGGATGTGTTAGAAAAAATGGCATTTGATGAAGGTTGTTATTGACCATAATCGCAAGACAATTCCATCAAAATCTAGGATGTATCGCTGTAATCGAAAATTGAAAGACCACGTAAAACATAAGCTTGAAATAAACGACGTAGCTGGAATACCATTGTATAAGAGTTTTAACTCACCTGTTGTTGAAGGGGTGGATATGAGGAGATAGCTTTCATCGAAAAGGATTGTAGAAATTACTTTGAAAAGGTAAGGAGATTAAGACTTGGGGAAGGAGATGCAGCTGCGATACAAGCTTATTTCTCCAAAATGCAATCACAATGTCGTAGTTTTTTATTTAGTGTGGATTTAGACAGTGAATCTCGATTGAAGAATGTATTTTGGGCTGATAATAGGTGCAGACAAGCTTAAAAGGAGTTTGGGGATGTTGTGACATTTGACACCACATATTTAACCAATAGGTATGACACGCCTTTTGTCCCTTTTGTTGGGGTGAACCATCATAGGAAGTCCACACTACTTGGTTGTGGTTTATTGTCCAATGAGCATACCGAGACGTTTTTTTGGATATTTAGAACATGGCTTCAGCGCATGGATAGCAAGGCGCCGACTAGCATGATTATTAATTAGGATAGGGCTATGCATAATGCTATTCAGATTGTCTTCCCAAATAAAAAGCATAGATGGTGTTTGTACTTAAAAAAATTCCTGAAAAATTTGGAGGCCATCAGCATAAGGGTGCGATACTTTCTACTGTGCATTGTGTTGTGTATGAATCGCAAGTTCCAAAAGAATTTGAAAATGCTTGGAGATCAATGATTGTTCAGTTTTTGCTAAACAACCATGAGTGGTTGTCCGGGCTATATTGAGAAAAAGGTCATTGGAAACCTTGCTTTTTTAGCACAAGTTTTTGGGTTGGCATGTCAACGACGCAAAGGAGTGAGTGAGAGTATAAATGCATTTTTTAATGGGTTTGTTCATTCGAAGACCTCATTGAAGCATTTGTTGGAACAGTACAAGCGGGCATTGAAGTGTAATGTTGAGAAGGAGTTTCATGAAGATTTCAAGTCTTACTTGCAGATGGTCCCATGTGCAACTACGTACGCTTTGGAGAAGCAATTCCTCGATGTTCACACAATTTTGAAATTCAAGGAATTTCAAGAGCTAACGGGGAAAGTGTATTGTGATTTGGTAGCGGATGATGAGGTACGCACCCAAGATCTAATGACATGGATGGAAACTCTAATGATTGAACTAAGAATCTCGGGACCCCAAATGTCTGCTTATAGCCCCCAAGAGATATTAGGATCAGACCAAAGTGGACAGACTCTCATTTGATAGGATCTTGGATCCTAAGTGCATTAAATCAAAGGGGACACCCAAGAAATCGTGTAAGAAAGGACCACTCGAGACATGTTGAAAGAAAACTAAGGTACTTGTACTATTTACAATCCATTTTTGCGCACTTAAAAAATTTTGAAATTCATATCATCCCCCATGTGATGTGATTTGGAGTCTAAACAAAAGCCCGAGTAAGGACCCATTGATTGTGAAAGAAGAACCAATGACTCGGTTTCAAACTAAGAAGGTCAAAGAAGCAATGGACAAACTTGTGCAAGCAACTATGGACAAAAACGTGCTCTTGGAGAGCAAAGAAGTAAGTTTCATGTTGTAGTCGAGTCAAGAAACCAAGTGGATCAATGTCATTCAAGGAGCCAAAACTGAGACTTAGTTATAGCCATAACTGAGTCACTTATAACCGTAATTGATTCCCTGCGTAAAAAGGTTTATGGCCGTAACAAGGGTACCACGGCCAAAATTGAGGTTCTGTGACTACCGAGGCAAAATATTGTGAATTTTAAATTGATTCCAATTTAGTTCAATTAAAAGTTTAGTTTTTGGTAACTTTTTTAATTTCCACCCTTATTTGGGTTTTATCTTGTTATATACCTAATGAGCTTAGAAAATAACTTTATTGCTCTTTATATTAGATTAGGTTGTTTATTTAGTTTCTTAATTAGACTAGGATTTTATTTCCTTGCCTGCATATAGGCTTGTTCTTTGTATTATTTACACACAACTTTGAGATATTATTGTGACGCTATATTGCTTTCAAACTTCATTCTTCATTGAGTAAAATTCAAACTTGCAAGATTAATTCTTGTAGCATTCAAACTTGGGTGAGATTTATAATTTTTGTTATCAAAAAGTCAATATATCAATTGATTGTATTGGTTGCTTGATTCAATTGATTTTGAATTGAATTCTAAATCGTGATTCTTTTGGCGTTCTTGGGTCGTGTCAATATTTTGTAGGTTGCATGGCTACAATTGCTATGTGGTTTGCATCAGTTGATATACGAGTTTAGGCTCAAAAAAAAAAAAAAAAAAACCAGGGTTATATCTTTTTGACTCTTGAGTTCTTTATTTTCATTCTTCGCGTTCTTCCAATTCTTGTGTCATTGATCCAGAAAAGTGTCTAAAAAAACTCAAAAGTCGTTATTTCATTCATTCCTTCATTGAGTCAATTCATTTGTCAATCCTTCATTGAGTTAATTCCAACAATTATTAAATTCTCACTCATACCTTAGTTTGAATTCTTCGAGGTTGATACTTGGTTGAGTTCGAGTTCGTTCTTTGAAGCATTTGTGCGAAATCTATTGAGTGGAAAAAGGCAAGAGGGGTGAGAATAATAGAGAGAAAAAGCTAAATTCGAGTGATACATGAGTGAAAAACACGTAAAGCATAAATTATTTCCTTATCGAGCCAACATGTTGGAAGAAATGGTACAATGATTTGAGCGGTTGTTTGGGGATGTGATGGGTAGGTTAGAAAGGTTAGAACCTAGGGAAGTACCCAATGCGAGGAGGCAAGTTGGGCGAGGACATAGAGTAGAGGTGATTGATGAGTTTGAAGAAAATATTGATTTTGATGATGGGGGCAATTATGGATAGAGGAGTTATGCATGAAAGGAGGGGTAGAGATCTTGTTGGGGTTAGAGTGGATCATAGAATGAGCAACATCAAAATGAAAATTCCTTCATTCAAGGGTAGGAGTGATCCGGGAGCATATTTGGAGTGGGAAAAGAAGATTGAATTGATATTTGATTGCTACAATTACTAGGAGGAGAAAAAGGTTAAGGTTGCGGTACTTGAATTCACCGAATATTCTATTACTTGGTGGGATCAAATGGTGACGTCTAGGCGGAGGAATCGCGAGAGGCCCATTAGTACTTGGGAAGGACTAAAAGCTATTATGAAGAGGATGTTCGTGCCAAGTCATTCTCATCGGGAGTTTCATCAAAAATTGCAAATTCTATACCAAGGATTCAAGAGTGTGGAGGATTATCACAAGGAGATGGAGTTATTGATGATTAGAGCTAATGTGGAGGAGGATAGGGAAACTACTGTGGCCCAATTTTTGAATGGATTGAAAAGGGATATAGCTAATGTGGTTGAATTACAACATTATTTGGAGTTAGAAGATATTTTACACATGACTATGAAGGTGGAGAAGCAATTGAAGAGGAAAGGGGCAGTAAAGTATCTATCAGGTTCTAATTCTTCTTAGAAATGCAAGTGGAAAAACAAAGTAGATGGGACTGTTTCAAAGGGGAGGTTTGAGGTACAAAAGGGAAAGGAGGAACATGCTAGCAAACTCACACCTAAGGGGAATTCTCAACCATCTAGGAGTAGAGACATCCAATGTTTTAAATGTTCGGGAAGAGCACATGTGGCTTCACAATGTCCTAATAGGCGGGTAATACTTTTACTAAAGGATGGAGCAATGGAGAGTGTTAGTGAAGAAGAGGATTATAGTGGCATGCCCGCATTGGAGGAAGCTTGTGATGATGAGGATGTATTATATGGAGATAGTGGCGAGCTATAGATTGCAAGGTGAGCTCTTAGTGCTCAAATCAACGCGGATGACTTGGTACAACAAAAGGGAGAACATATTCCATTCGCGATGTCGCATCAATGACAAGGTATGTAGTATGATTATTGATGGATGTAGTTGTACTAATGTTGCTAGCACCACACTTGTTGAAAAATTAGGATTGCCAATGTTGAAACATCCTAAACCTTATATTATTCAATGGTTAAATGATAGTGGTGAAATTAAGGTGAATAGGAGGGTGTTAGTGAATTTTTCTATTGGTAGCTATATTTATGAAGTAATTTGTGATGTTTCTATTGGTAGCTATATTTATGAAGTAATGTGTGATGTGGTACCTATGCATGCTGTGCACATTTTGTTGGGTAGGCTTTGACAATATGATAGGAAGGTGATGCATGATGGGTATAAAAATAGGTATAGCTTTACCAAAGGAGGAAAGACTATTACACTTGCACCATTGACACCATCACAAGTGTATGAAGACTAAATAAAAATGAAAAGTGATGAAGAAAAAAGAGTGAGGAAAAATGAGAGAAAGAGAGTTGTGGCCATTACCTCAGAAAAAGGAGAGGAAAAGAGGGTTGGAGACACAACTCTAGAAAAAGGAGAGGCGAGAGAAAAAAGACCGTTGTGGTACATACCTCAGAAAAGTAGAGGGGGTGAAGAGTGCTAGAAAAGAAAAAATGAGTTCCTTTGCAAAAGAGAGTGAAATCAAGAAGGCCCTCATGGAAGAGTGGCCAATGGTCTTACTATTGTAGAAGGATTCATTCCTTGCATTTGATGAAACTAACAAATCCTTCTTTAGTTTGACAACTTCTTTATTGTAAGATTTTGAAGATCTATTCTTGGAGAACATACCTAGTTGGTTACCACCCATTTGAAGCATTGAACATCAAATTGACTTCGTACCTGGAGCAGTCATTTTGAATTGACCCGATTATCGAAGTAACGCCGAGGAGACAAAGGACCTTCAAAAGCAAGTAGAGGAATTGATGGGCAAGGGGTACATAAGGGAGAACATGAGTCCATGTACCATACCCGTGTTACTTGTGCCAAAGAAAGATGGGACTTGGACAATGTGTGTTGACTGCAGGGCCATCAACAAGATAATGGTAAAGTATTGTCATCCTATTCCTAGGTTAGATGATATGTTGGATGAATTGCATGGTTCTAACATATTTAATAAAATAGATCTTAAAAGTGGTTATTATCAAATTTAAATGAGGGAAGAAGATGAGTGGAAAAGTACTTCTAAAACTAAATATGGCTTGTATGAATAGTTGGTTATGCCATTTGGACTTACTAATGCACCTAACACATTTATGCGCTTAATGAATCATGTTTTACGTGCATTTACAGGTAAATTCATTTTAGTTTACTTCGATGATATCTTGGTGTATAGTAAGAATTTAAATGTAGCATGTGGAACATGTTAGGTGCGTGATTGTAGTTTTGAGACAAGAAGAACTTTATGCTAATTTTAAAAAGTGTACTTTTTGCATGAAAAAGGTTGTATTTCTTGGATATGTGGTTAGTGCTAAGGAATAAAAGTGGATGAGGAAAAGGTCAAAGCTATTAAAGAACAGCCAAGACCTAAAAGTATAACTGAGGTTAGGAGTTTTCATGATTTGGCTAGTTTTTATAGGCGCTTTGTTAAGGATTTTAGCATAGCTGCCACACCACTCACTAAAATTGTTAAATAGAGTGTAGGATTTAAATGGGGTGTAGAATAAGAGCATGCATTTGAAACCTTCAAAGATATATTGTGTAAGGCACTGGTTTTATCACTTCCAAACTTTGAAAAAGCTTTTGAGATTAAGTGCGATGCCTCAGGGATAGGTATTGGAGCTGTTTTAATGCAGGATCGAAGGCCAATAGCATACCTCAGTAAGAATCTAAAGGGGGCTGCTCTTAATTACACCACATATGACAAGGAGTTGTATTCACTTGTTCGAGCTTTGGAGACATGACAACACTACCTATGGCCACGAGAGTTCGTGATTCATACCAACCATAAGTCATTGAAACACTTGAGATGTCCAGATAAGTTAAATAAGAGGCATGCAAGGTGGATGTATTTTATTGAAACATTTCCATACGTTATCTGATATAAGCAAGGTAAGGAAAATATAGTAACGGATGCTTTGTCTCGAAGGTATGTACTCTTGACTTCCTTGAGTGCTAAATTATTTGGTTTTGAATACATTAAGGGCATGTATGCTAGTGCCCCGGATTTTTCTAGTATTGGTAAAGAGGCTTTGGATAGGTTCTTTAAGCATGATGATTATTTACTCCGGGAAAATAGATTGTGTTTCCCTAAGTGTTCAATGAGGGAATTGCTTGTAAGAGAGGCACATAGTAGGGGCTTAATGGGACTTAATGGGACTTTTTGGGATTAAAAAGACCTTGGGAGATACTAAGTTAGCATTTTTTTGACCTAAGATGAAAATTTATGTAGATCGGGTTTGTAGTAGGTGCATCCCTTGTAAGAAGGGTAAATCTAAAATTTTTCCCCATGGACTATACACGCCTTTACCCATCCTTAGGGAACCTTAGGTTGATATTTCTATGAATTTCTTTTGGGTTACCTAGGACTAAGAAGGAAAGATATTCGATATTTGTGGTGGTAGATAGATTTAGTAAGATGACAAATTTTCATACCTTGCCACAAAACCGATGATGCTAACAACATAGAGGACCATTTCTTTAAGAAAGTAGTGCATTTATATGGGGTTCCTAAATTTATTGTGTCTGATAGGGAATGTTAAGTTTCTTAGTCATTTTTGGAGAATTTTGTGGAACAAGCTAGGAACTAAGTTACTGTTTTCTAATACTTGTCACCCACAAACCAATGGACAAACCGAGGTAGTTAATCCACTAACACCTTTTGATGGGTTTAATCCACTGACACCTTTGGATTTAATTCCTTTACCTTTTGATGAACGTGATGGTTTAGATGGAAATAAAAAGACAGAATCGTTAAAATCACTCCATGAAAAGGTGAGGTTGGAAATTGAAAAGAAGAATAAGCACTACACATCTCAGGAAAACAAGGGTAGGAAAAGCATTATATTTGAACCTAGTGATTGGGTTTGGTTACACTTGAGGAAGGAATGTTTTCCAGACCACCGGAATTCAAAGCTCCAGCCACAAGGGGATGGTCCATTCCAAGTCCTTGAAAGGATCAAAGAAAATGCATACAAACTAGACTTACCAGGTGAGTATAAAGATTCAGCTACATTTAATGTGTTTGAAGTTTCTTCATTTGATGTAGGTACAGATTCGAGGACGAATCCTTTCGAAGGGGGATGGGATGATGTGATTCAGAGCCCAAACACAAGCCCAAGTATGGAGCCGTTGATTGTGGAAGAAGGAATGATTACTCGATTTCAAACCAAAAAGGCCAAAGAAGCAATGGACATTCTTGTGCAAGCAACTATGGACAAAAACATGTTCTTGGTGAGCAAAGAAGCAAGTTTCATGTTGGAGTTAAGCTGAGAAACCAAGTGGATCAATGTCATTCAAGGAGCCGAAATCGAGAGTCGGTTACAGCTGAGTCGCTTACGGCCGTAATTTATTCCCCGCGTAAAAAGAGTTACGGCCGTAACAAGGGTACCACGGCCGTAACTATGGCTCTACAACTACCGAAGCAGAATATCGTGAATTTTAAATTGATTCCAATTTTAATTCAATTAGAAGTCTAGTTTTTGGTAACTTTTTTAATTTCCACCATTATTGGGGTTTTATCTTGTTAAATTCCTAATGAGATTAGGAAATAATTTTATTACTCTTTCAATTAGATTGAGTTGTTTATTTAGTTTCCTAATTAGAATAGGATTTTATTTCCTTTCCTACATATAGGCTTATTCTTTGTATTATTTACACAACTTTGAGATATTATTGTGAGGCTATATTGCTTTAAAACTTTTTTCTTCATTGAATAAAATTAGAACTTGCAAGATTAATTCTTATAGCATTCAAACTTGGGTCAGATTTATAATTGTTGTGATCAAGAGGTCAATATATCAATTGATTGTATTGGTTGCTTGATTCAATTGATTTTGAATTGAATTCTAAATCGTGATTTTTTTGGCGTTCTTGGGCGCTGCGTCAACTAGTATTTTGGAAATAATAGTGTAATTATCATTTACCAAACAGAATTTCCTGTTTTGATGTGCAAGGATATCAATTTCAGATTGTAGGTTATGGGAATGCTTACCACTCCTGAAAGCATGGCATTGGGGCACATTGTAATACTACAAATTTATTGTCCGGTTTCGTTGTAGATATCTGCTTAGAACCTATGCCTGTATTTTATTTAATGAAGAAGTACTGAAATGTAAAAGTGTTATGTTATCATATTATTCTTATGGTATTAGATTTATGGTAATGGTATCAAATTGTTATGCTACTGTTTCATGAGAATATTTCCTTGTTAATGAGAAAGCAATTTCACAATGATTTACAAAAACTAATGACAATAGAATTTCATAAAAAATTGCACAAAAAATTGAAAGAAACCATTGCCTCCTTATATCAAAACGAGTTTACACTTGTTAAGACAGATTTCAGTAATCAGTCCCAAGTCCATTGGACATTCTACAAACTACCACAAATTGAGATTCCCAAGAGTCTACAAATACCAAAGTTGTTGGGCACAAACTACAAACTAATAAACATTAGTAAGCTTCAATCCTTCATAGGTGCTTCCTGCTTGTCATCGAGTTGAAGTTTACTGATGCGATCCCAATCGGGGAATCTCGAAAAACACGCGGAATAACACAATTAAAAACCTAGGAAAGATCTAAGAAATATTAAACACGAAAATAAACAAGAACACAAGGAAATAAATAACGGAATTAAAGATAGATCGACGATAAAACCTTGACCTGACAATCACGACGCAATTAATGACGATGCGGATTGAAGAACCAAGATTGGTAAACGCCACAAGAGTTGTCAATTCCTTGATAAGTTCGTTGGGTGAACGCCACAAAGATCGGATCTTTGATAAGTTCAAGAAAAGGGAATAACTCAACCTTTAACAAGAGAATCCTCTCTCAATTTTAATCAATAACTAAAAAAACTGTTTACAATAATGAAAATTGTCAATAATATAGGGAAAAACGACCTAAAACTAGGGCTAGCCGCTAATGGGCCCAAATTATAGAAATAAATAATTAAAAACGAAAAAATAATCAAAATTCGCGAAAATCCGACAAATTAGAGTTACGACTGTGAAGAACTAATTTACGGCCGTAAATGACCTTCTGCTTAAGATTTACGGCTGTGACGACGGGACTTACGGCTGTAACTATGAAACTCTGTAATTCTTCATTTAAACCCGTGGCGGAGTTACGGCCGTGAGGATTATTCTTTACAGCCGTAATGAGGCTTCTGGTCATCAAACTTTGCCCCTTTGATTCGGCTCGACTCCAACATGAAACTTGCTCCGTTTTGTACGTAGATCACTGTCATATTGCCGATGGCTTGACTTCGCCCTTTGCTGCCTGGTCCAGATCGTATCATTTACCCTTGCGAACGGTGAATGTTAATGATCTTTCGGTATCCTCATCAGCAGAAATTCATGCATAGGTTTTCAATAAGGTAGACAAATCATTGTATCCATCTTCAAAAGCCTCCCCAATCGATTCCTTCTTTCTTGATTCACCTTCATCCCATTCAAAAAAATGACACGTCTTCACAGTGCATAAAAAAATTTCTTCCCTTGATTTTTTGACATCTTCTCCACTTCGAACCATCTAACAACGCCATCTCTGCACCATGGGCATCAACGCTTGTTCGGGCATTCATTAAACCAGTTACATAAATCGTAGTTCTTTCCTTGCATAATGAAATACCTCCTCCTCTGACTCAGCAATGGGTATTGATGAGCACAAAATATGCCTACAAAAAACACGAGCACATGCCTGAGAGTGTTCATACCCCCGACCATGTATAAGTCATTTCCTTATCAAACGTAGAACCCCGAGGAACCTATGATCCCCGACCATATTACGAACCCCGACCATAATAACACCCCCATCTATGCTCATTATGCTTGGGGTAGAGTGCGCTCAGGGATATCCCTCGCATACGATCGGGGTACGTCACCTTTGGCGTTAAATATCCTTCTCCTAAAAACAACAGGAATTGTGTCCTAATCCAACATCTAACAATGTTATCCCTAAAAAATAGGATGACATCTAGTAGGAGTTGTACTTAAATTCAAACACCCTAATCCTACTAGGAATCAACTTTGTATCTCTATAAATATTCGCCTCTTAATCACAATTCAGGTACACAATTATATCTGCAATTTATAGCCTCTTGAATAAATATTTTTCCTCCTCTTTACTGACTTAAGCATCGGAGGGGTGACGAGGACACACCTCCTTGCCTTTGTTGCAGGTATTCGGAGATCCAGATCGTCCTTGTTTATTGTTCAAGCTCGGAGTATTTCATGTGTGAATTCTTAGCATCATCATTGGCACCATCTGTAGGAATTATAACTAGAAGCCATGGTTAATATACGTTCTGGACTTCTACAAACAAACTTACCTACTCACGATCATTCTGTTGGGGGGAGCAGGTACCCCCGGCAATACCACCAAACCAATCTACGTTACCAGGGAATCAGACATCACATCCCCAATCTACCACTGATACCTAAGCAGATTTGGAGGAACTTCATCAACAAGCCACTGCACTTACCCAATTGCTCACGTAATAGAATCAACATAGGCCGCCAACACCCAAGGAAGGGAATGCTTCATGGGCCCAACCACAAAACCATGCACACAACACTGCTAGGGCGAGTACTTTAGGATTGTCACCTTCACCACCAAACATGATGAGTTCAAGGACAGTTTCCATGCCATCTGGTTAGCTTGTAAGAATTATACAGGAGGGGATCGTAGCAGGTATACGATAAAATACTCATGCCCCAGCAGGTTTTACCCCGAACACTCCATTCACACCAGAAATTTTAGCCTTTCCCCTACCAGACAGGTCCAAGTACCCAAGGATAAAGGAGTATGATGGTACAACTGATCCTGTGAATCATCTCAACATATACACCGACGTCATGAAATTACAAGTTTCCCCCGATCAGGTTATGTGTAAAGCGTTCCCCCAAACCTTGACCAGTGCTGCTAGAGATTGGGTCTCAATCCTCTAACCAAACTCAGTTTCGACGTTCGCAGATCTTGCTAATAAGTACTCGGCTTTCTTTACGAGTAGTAAGTGCATAAGGAAAATGGCTACCTCGCTTATGAGACTCAGTCAAGGACAGAATGAAACACTGCGTGAATTCATGACAATGTTCAATGCTGAAAGACTAAAGATCCCTAATCTTCATATCTCTGCCGCTGTATCTGCTCTTACTGATGCCGTGAGACGTGAGTCTTTTAAGATGTCTCTATCAAAAACACTACCAAATTCGGTCACTGAACTTCTTACCCAGGGTGAGAAATACATAAATATGGAGAAAGCTATGTATCCGAGGAAGAGAGACACCACTTCTGAAAATTCTGAGCGCATGGATGACAAGCCCGATCGTAAGAGACAGCGTGATGATAGTCGGAAACGGGACTGTGATCGGGGAAGATCAAGATCAAAACAGCCGTCATCTTTCACTCCCTTGAACACACCTCGGGCAGACATCCTTATGGAGATCAAGGATATGAAAAAGCTGAAGTGGCCGTCCAGGATCAGGTCCCCTCGGGACACACGTGACAAGAGCAAGTATTGTAATTTTCATCGTGGTCTTGGTCACACTACAGAGACATGTTATGCGCTCCAGAGAGAAATCAAGGCATTAATAAAAAGGTGTTTTCTAAAAACGTACGTCGGGAACAATAAACTACAGAAGCATGATCATGAGTAGGATTAATCACCAAGAAACAAGAAACCTACAACTGGTACCATCAACATCATTATAGGTGGTATAGTATTGGGTGGAGACTCTCAAAATGGGCGCAAGGTATACGCTAGGCAGTCTGCAGGGACATAACCTGTTACTCATCCGGTATTACATTCGGGTTAGATGACATGAAAGGTGTAATCACTCCTCATGACGACGCTATGGTAGTCAGAGAAATCATAGCTAATTACGAGGTGAAAAGAATATTGGTTGACAATGGGAGTGCAGCCAATGTGTTATCACATGAGGCCTTAATCAAGATGGGAATATCAACAAGAAATTTAAAGCCTATTAGAACTCCCTTGCAGGGCTTTGGGGGTAGCATGATCATGCATGAGGGAACCACCGAACTCCCTTTGACATTAGGAATTGACCCCAAACAAGTGACAGAAATAACAATGTTCCAAGTTGTCCGGGCTCCGATGGTGTACAATGCAATCCTAGGCAAGCCATTGCTAAACAAGATCAAAGCAATAGTGTCGACATCCCATCTCACCATGAAATTTTCAACAGCAGAAGGAATAGGGGTTGTTCATGGAGATCAAACAGTAGCAAGGCAGTGCTATGTTACCAGCGTTAAGAATCTCTCAACAGAAGTTTCACAGGTCATGACTTTGGAGCCCGACCTCGACCATGGTGGCAGGCTCTCGCCAGTTGAAGAACTATTGGAAGTCGAGCTCGGGCCTGGGAATATGGTCAGCATTGGTCGAGACCTCGATGATGGTCTAAAGTCAACACTCACGCAATACTTAAGAGATAATGCCGATGTGTTCACTTCGGAATTTGAGAATATGCTCGGGATCGACTCCGACATTGCAGTGCATAGGCTGAATGTGAATCCTGATGCCCGACGAGTCAAACAGCGAAAAAAGCAGTTTGCTCCTGATCGACGAATTGTAATTCAAGAAGAAATAGGCAAGCTCACGAAAGCAGGGTTCATCAGAGAAGTTCAATATCCTGATTGGCTGTCAAATGTGGTCTTGGTAAAGAAAAGCAATGGTAAGTTGCAAGTTTGCGTGGACTATACAGACTTGACCCCTTACCACGAATTGACAACCTCGTGAATAGCACATCAGGTCATAAATTATACAGCCTCCTTGATGCTTTCTCGGGCTACCACCAAATTCCGATGGCATAGGACGACCAGGAAAAAAGTCCTTCGTGGCAGATTCATCTATACACTGTTATAGGGTCATGCCGTTTGGTTTAAAAAATGCAAGAGAAACATACCAAAGGATGATTAATAAAGTGTTTGTAGGATTGATTGGGAAGAACATTGAGGCATACGTTGATGACATGGTGGTGAGAAGTACAGAAACCACCACACACATTCATGACCTCGAGGAGGAATTCTCCCCGCTCAGAAAATACAGGATGAAGTTGAACCCAGCTAAGTGTGTGTTCGGGGTATCCTCAGGAAAATTTTTGGGTTTCATGATCACTCATAGGGGTATCGAGACCAACCATGATAAAATACAAGCTTTAGTATCCATGGAATCTCCTAAGAGTAGGAGAGATGTTCAGAATTTGACAGGTCGGGTAGCAGCACTTAACTGATTCATGTCTCGGACAGCGGACATGTGTTTCCCATTTTTCAAAATACTTAGGGGAAATCAAATTTTTGAATGGAATGACGAATGTGAACAGGTATTGCAACAGCTGAAGACGTCCCTAGCAACACCGCACGTGCTTACAAAACCAAGCCCAGGGGATGTGTTGTCCTTATACCTTGCAGTTTCTGAAAATGCAGTGAGCGCTATTCTTGTCAGAGATGTGGGTCGGACGCAGAACCCAATATATTATGTCAGCAAGGTTCTTCTTGATGTCGAAACTCGTTACACACTTGCTGAACAGTTGGCATTGGCGCTAGTTGTAGCAGCCAGAAAATTGAGACAATACTTCCAGTCACATTCAATCGTTGTGCTCACTAATCATCCCCTCAAACATATACTTCAGAAACCCAATGTATCAGGAAGATTGCTCAAATGGGCCATTGAACTTGGAGAATTTAATATATTGAGTTCAAGCCCCAACCTTCGATAAAAGCACAGGCCTTGGCGGACTTCATTGCAGAGCTCACACCAAGGCCTCGGGGGCCAGAAAGTGGCATGAACATGCCCATTAGCTACTGGGAAATCTTTGTACTTGGAGCATCCAACTCATCGGGCTTGGGTGCTGGAGTCATAATCATGAGCCCGGACAGACAGGTTGAAATACAGTGTCCCTTGAGGTTTGAATTTGAAACAACAAACAACGAAGCAGAATATGAAGCTGTTATCATCGGGCTTGAAGTTGCCTATGCCCTTGAACTTGAATATGTAAAAGTGTTCAGTGACTCTCAGCTGGCCGTGGGGCAGATAGATGGCACATTTTAAAGAAAAGAGGAGAAGATGAGTCTGTATTGCCTACGTGTTCATGACCTTCAGAGGACGTTCAAAAGTTGCGATATTGTTAAAATAACCCGATCAGAAAATATCAAGGTCAACGCTCTTTCAAGGTTTGTATTCACAAGCATTGACAATCTTGAAAGAACAGTTCATATGAAATACATGTGACAACCTAGCATAGACCCGAAGCCTACAGTCATGGACATTGATCATGAGCCCTCGTGGATGGATCCTATTATAAAATATATATTAGATGGTAGCCTCCCTGAAAATCTAAAGGAAGCGAGGAGCAGCAAACAAAGATCAGCTAGATATTGCTTGACTAGAGGAATTCTTTTCCGAAGAAGTTTTACACTGCCCTATCTCAGATTCCTTAAAACTTCAGAAGCTGCTCAAGCTCTTGCAAAAGTACATGAAAGAATATGTGGGAATCATCAGGGTGCCAGGGCCTTGGCTTATAAACTCCTCAGATATGGGTACTATTGGCCAACCATGAGGAAGGATACCATGGATTATGTGAAAAACTGTGATAAGTGCCAGAGACATGGAAACATCATACACATACTAGCCGAGGAACAAACTTCTATCCAGTGCCTAGGACCTTTTGAACAATGGGTAATCGACATCCTACGCCATTTTCCCTTAGCACGAGGACGGTTGAAGTTCATAGCAATGGTAGTATAATATTTCATCAAGTGGTTGGAAGCAGAGCCCCTAGCAACAATTTCTGAGCCTAAACTCAGATCTTTTGTTTGGAAATCCATCTTATGCAGGTTTGGCCTCTCGAAGGTATTGATAAAAGACAATGGCACACAATTTGACAACACACAGTTTAAAATTTTTTGTGCAAACCTACACATTGACCATCGTCTGACATTGGTTGGGCATCCCCAGAGCAATGGGCTTGCAGAAGTGACGAACATGATAATACTCCAAGACCTTCGCACAAGGATAGGAGAAGAGCGAGATTCTTGGCCCAATGACCTGCCAGCCATTATTTGGTCCTACAGGACCTCGCATCGCACAGCAACTGGGGAAACTCCATTTATGCTTGCTTTTGGAGTAGAAGCAACAATTCCCATCGAAGCTAGCATACCAAGTTACAGGCGTCTTTTCCAGAATGTTGAAGGTGAAGGTACAAATGAACACCTCGACCTACTAGAGGAAGTTCGTGAACAAGCTAGCACAAAGATAGCATCTTATCAGAGCAAAATAGCCAAGCATTTTAACACCAGGGTCACCCCGAGAAGATTTCGAGCAGGGGGCCTTGTTCTAAGAAGGGCAGATGCTACGGGTCACCCGTCTGGAAAACTTGAGCCTAATTGGGAAGGACCTTATGAGATCATACGATAGACTCGAGGAGGAACACCACTTCCAAGACCTTGGAATGCATACAACCTAAAAATCTACTACAAGTAACAAGATCGGATGCTCTAGCTCGCTCACCCCTTTAATTCTGTGTACTTTATTTTCATTTTAATTCCGTCTTCCTTTTTGGCCTGCGCGCCAGCTTTTATTTCGTCAAAGTTATCTCTGTAAATAAAAGAAAAAGTTCTCCAATAATTGTGTTCACTCCAAAGCCTTGCCCACGAGCAAGCATCCTAAAGCATTGCCCTTGAGCAAGCGCTCCAAGCCTTACCCACGAGCAAGCACTCTAAAGCCTTGCCCATGAGCAAGCACTCTAAAGCCTTGCCCTCGTGCAAGCACCCAAAGCCTTTCCCTCGAGCAAGCACCCAAAGCCTTGCCCACGAGCAAGCACCCAAATCCTTGCCCACGAGCAAGCACTCCAAAGCCTTGCCCACGAGCAAGCACCCAAAGCCTTGCCCACGAGCAAGCACTCCAAAGCCTTGCCCTTGAACCCACCCACGAGCAAGCACCCAAAGCCTTGCCCACGAACAAGCACCTAAAACCTTACCCTCGAGCAAGCACACCACATCTCCCCCCGAGCACCATGAAATGACGAATTCATCCTTATTACATTGCGCCATGTCGGGGCTCTATATTGCATCCCATGGTCGGGGTATACACCTTATCCATGTTCAGGGTAGATTATTGTACAGTCGACATAACCATCATCAGGGTTAATAATTGCACATTTTTATTGTCCGTGATCGAGCCTAATTCTTGATCATACCAATCATGGTCAAGATTAATACTTGATTATATCTTTCCATGACCATTTATCAGTCCCATGTTCGGGTTAACACTTGTGTTCATTTATCAATCCCGTGTTCAGGTTTAACACATTGTCAATCACATTAACCTTGTTCTAACCTAAAATGTTAATTTGTATTATCCATGTTCGGGGTATTAAGTTTACGTCCTATGCTCGTGTGCATTAGTGTTCATACAGACGGACACTTCTTGCTAGAAAATAAATCTTCATTAAATTCATGAAAAACTGTTCATACAGAATTGTGGGGTTAGGGGAGAAAAATTTAATTGGGGGCATCTTTGTCAATAAGCTCGACCTCGTCCCCTGAACCTTCTTCGTCACCATCTTCAGGGGCGCCTTCGGAGTTAGATAAGACGAGCCCTTCTGTAAGGTCAGGATCGGCCTTTATGTCATCGGGACGAACTTCGGCACCCTTGGCTTGCAGAATGGCTCGGGCCTTCTTGAAGGCTTAGTTGTAAGAGCCTGAAGCATACTCGCCTTGGAGAAGAGAGAACTCAACGGACTTCTTGAAGTCTTCGACTACCAGGGCACGAGCAGTCTCAGCTACGGCTAACTTCTCTTCAAGATCTTTTTGAGTATGTTCTAGCTCGAGCCTTAGCTCCTCAGCCTCATCCCTAGCTTCGCCAAGTTCGGTCTTCAGAGCTTCTTGTTCGCACTTCATCTTCACCTTATCGTCCTCGAGCTCCCGGACTCTAATCTCATGCTGGGCAATGGAACCCCCCTGTCCGTGGACCTTGTCCTCCTCATCAATAGCCCTAAGGGCAAGCCCCTGAGCGATATTAAGAGCCTACCAAAAAAAATCATAAAGCTGGAGAATGAAAGATTGACCAATTCCATAAAGTTTTTACCTTGGTGAAGTGAGCCTCTAGATGCTTGATACCCTCGCCCGGGCTAACCTGGTTCCTATACTTGGACACAACATCAGGCGCCTGAGAAGCAGCCCTGATAGGGTCATCATCAAGGTCAATGTAGTCAGGCATCGGGGCCTTATTGACTGGTGACGAACGAGGAGGAGGAGGGATGTTCTGAGTGTCTTCATCCCTCAACAGCGTATTCGAGTCCTCCCCCGGGCCACTTGTTCATACATGTCTCAGTCTCTTCTTCCCTTTTTTAGTTGGGGGCCGACCACCCATAGCCCCGGCCTGCCTTTATAGGAAGTTTTTGAGTGAGGATGGGTCAAAACTCATATTGCCTTCTGTAAAAAAACAAAACAAGGTATTAGTTCGAGAAACACACATAAGGCTAGATATTAAATAGAGTAACCAGGCTCCTACCCCCGAATTTCATCACTCCAGCAAGATCGAGGACTTCATCCCCGAGTAGATCATCCAAATTAGCAACTATGGGCTCTAAGCCCTCGAGCATTTTCTTATCCCGCTCTAAGGCCTCAAAATAGGTCTGACCCTCGTTGAATTTAGTAGTGTCTGGGACAACCCACTTTGACCAAAAGGGATGCCCGAGTTCCTGAGGAATGACGTAAAAAAAATCTCCCTTTCCAACCCCTGAGGGAGCTCGGCATCCTAGGCGTTTTAAATCTACCCCAACTAGATAGGTAAGCAAAGCAAGAAAAGTGGGGGAGCTTTTTAAGTTCAAGCACCATCCTACAGAGGTCTAACCTGGGTACAATGGAAAGAAACCTACAAGCGATGAAAAAGTATACGAGCATTCTCCACCCGTTCAGCACTAGTTTCCCCCGGACACATAGAATACTCAATAAGAAACTCAATGAAAAATGGATATGGCGGCCACCTCAGCCTCACCTTCAAGGCATCCCTATATACGAAGAACTCTCCCTCCCGAGCAGTCATCACCCTATCCTCAATGGTCGGGGCCCTAACATTGCACCTAGGCATCAACCTAAACTCCCTTGCAACCTCAATAACCTTATGCTCTTTATATACGCACCTAAGGTCAGGATAGGTAAGAGGTGTCGCATCTTCGCCCTGGGCCCGAGGCCTAACGTTTCCTGGATCCACCATGGGAATTAGGGTATTTCCTAAGTCCTCAGGCCTATTCTGCTCGCTACTCGAGCTGCTTGATGAGCTAAAAATTAACACTACTTAAAGGCTCGAAGCTCTTACCTCAACCGACGAGTTAATGAAAAACCAACGTTTAAAGCCCGAGCACGACCACGTGGTTTACGCTCTCAAGACTGTTGGTAAGCGTGAAAATGAGGAGGGACCCTATTTATAAAGGGAAAAACCACGTGAATACGAAAGGACGCATGATCTAAACCTCCAACGACACCACATGTCGCACATCCAGGGTCCAAGTGGCCTGCCAACTGTCACATCTTGTCCGATCGACGTGTCCATTTCAGCCACGTCAACCCCAACCATCTGATCCTCCCTTAATGCACATCCACGCCTCCACGATCATGAGTGTGGATGCGCGGGGGCCAGTGATGAGCACAAAATACGCCTACATCGAATACGAGCACATGCCTGAGAGTGTTCATACCCTCGACCATGTATAAGTTATTTCCTTATCAAATGCCGAACCCCAGAGGAACCTATGAACCCTGACCATATTAAGAACCCCGACCATAATAACACCCCAATCTATGCTCATTATGCTCGGGGTAGAGTGCGATCGGGGATATCCCTCGTGTACGGTCGAGGTACGTCACCTTTGGCATTAAATATCCTTCGCCTAAAAACAACAGGAATTGTGTCCTAATCGAACATCTAACAATGTTATCCCTAAAAAATAGGATGACATCTAGTAGGCGTTGTACTTAAATTCAAGCACCCTAATCCTGCTAGGACTCAACTTTGTATTTCTATAAATATTCGCCTCTTAATCACAATTCAGGTACACAATTATATCTACAATTTATAGCCTCTTGCATAAATATTTTTTTCTCATCTTTACTGACTTAAGTATCAGATGGGCGATGAGGACACAGCTCCTCGCATTTGTTGCAGGTATTAGAAGATCCAGACCGTGCTTGTTTATTGTTCAAGCTCTGAGTATTTCAGGTGTGAATTCTTAGCATCATCAGGTATGTCTTTAAGTTAAAACTCATAATTAAATTTAAAGACATATTTGACAATATTGAATCGGCCGGTTGCAACACATAATCAGAATAAAAATTAAATAAATCAATAGCATGTATTGTGAAAGAGAAAGGGTGGAAACTGAAATTTAGAATGAACCATAATAATGTATAATGACCTCATTGAGAATTTAAAAATACATCTAAATCAACCATTGAACCAACAACAATTATTACCTAGAATTTTAACCAAAACAAGCTTCAACATGCAGAGATTACTTCGTCGAACTCACTGAGGTTTTTCAAAAAATTTAAATCAAAGCCGCCGGAGACATTGTCGCTTACCGTCAAATGATAGGAAGCCCAGGATTTAGCCGACCAGAAGATGGACGTCGGGAATTTCGGGCTGAAGCGATTCTAGGTTTTTTTTTTCTTTGGAGATGGTGTTCTTCGTTTCCTTCTTAGAAATTGGGCGTCCAATGGATATGTTAAAAGAAATGGTAAGCAGTGTAATTTCTCTACTAAGTCAGGGGCTTTTTAGTCTTTCTATGTAATATGTCAACCTACATTTTAAATTCTAAGTACAAGTAGCGCGATTGTTCTAGTGTCTCTCAATTTCCTTCAAATATATTAGTCTTTTAGTCATGTATATATATTCGTTAGCTAGGTTGAAATTAAACACAAGCACCTTGAAATTTTAAGAAATCATCTTGGTCACTCGAAGTAGGCACGTACTTTGATCCATCTTGTGGGGGTGTAAGCATTTCTTAAACATTAAAACATGAAATAAACAACAAAAAATTACCAACTATCCTTCTCCTAGTGATAGAAGGATTTCGCCCGATACAAACCAATTATTAGAGTTGATGATTATTTTTCAGCAGTTTGATTGTAGAAAGTAGAATATGATTCCTTTGTAAGGATTTTAATCAATCGTGTGGGCTTATATGTGAATTATTGTGTATTGAATAAAAGGCTATCAAATTTGGTTAAGTCCATTTAAAGTGATCTAATAAGGATTTTATATATATCGGGATTTAATGCATCTAATTAATGTATGGGCTTTTATGTGTAGATGCCAGGCCGTTACCTAATTCATGATGGGCCGAATTAGGTTAACTGGCAATTCAGTATATAAAGTCGGTTATGGTCCCTGAATCATACGTATTTGTTCATTCTTTTTGACATCTCATCATCAGAGAGAAAATAAGGACTACGTATTGATTTAGAAAATCCAACTAACCGAATGGTTCATCGTAAATCATGTTTGATTAAGGTACGCTTCCGCTTCAGTTATTTAATTCTTGATAATTCAGCATGATGATTTTGGATCGTAGATAAATAATTATCTGTGATAAGTTTTCTAACAAGTGGTATCAGAGCCAATCATCACGTTGGATTGTCAGATCTACTTTTTAATCGTATGGTTTAGATTAAAAATTCAAGTTTTAATCAATTTTGAAAATTATATCATGCGTGTATATGAATCTGGTTCCTAGAATTGATATATTTTCGATTTAGGTCTTGAATCTGTGGATTTATGGATTCAGATTTAGTTTTGATATAGTATATAGGATCTGTGCATACATGGTTTTCGAAATCAGGTTGTGGATTTTCGTGTGTATGTACATGGCCATTGGGTTATTTTCGGATCTGAGCTTGAATCTGATTTTGGTTGTTAAAATATTGAATCTGGGTTTTCAACTTGTGTGATTTGGATTTCGATTCAGAAATATGGTTTTGCATCTATGTATGTATGGTTTTGCATCTGTGTATGTATATACCTTCGAAATCAGAAGTGGATTAACTTGGGTTATGTATTTGGGATTTCACGGTTTGAGGGGATTCTATCCAGGGAATGTCGGATGTATTCTATAGAACATTTCGGCGTGAAAGTTTCAGGGGATTTGCGCTACGCGAGGTACCGCAGTCGAGCAGCGCCGGGGATGGCACTGCGTTGCAATGGGGGTCGTCGGGTCTTGGCTGAGCAGGGAGGGTTGCAGCGTCGCGCGCGCGACGTTGTGCCTCTGGAGTGCAGCACCGATAATGGCGCTGCAGGGCGGGGGGCACTGGTTGTGCGACGCGTTCTCCGGATTTGGAGGAGGTGGCGGCGGCGGGCTAGAGTTGTAACCCTAGCTGCAAATTCAGATTTTAGGACAGGGGCTTCAGTTGGAAATTTGAAGTCTCCAAGACTTCCTTTGCAATTTTTGACTATTATGCTTATTTGCATTTCCGGTCCTGTATTTTGTTATGGATTAAATTTTTTAATCCTAAAGTTACAAAATTATTTAAGTTGGGTTTTCAAAAGTTCAGAATTTCACGATTCAGTCCTTAAAGTCTGGAAATTTTCAAAATGGGTCCCTAAAGTTTGGAAATCTTCTAAATTGATCCCTAAAGTATGAAAATTTTCAAAATCAGCATCTAAAGCTTGAAAATTCTCTAATTTGGTCCCTTAAGGTTTGAGAATTTTCTAATCCAGTCCCTAAAGTTTGAAAATTTTCTAATTTAGTCCTTAAAGTTTTCAAATTCACTATTTTGGATCTCTAAAGTTTGATTTTCTTTCAAATTGGGACCTAAAGTTTGGAATTTCTCTAAATTGACCAATAAGGTTTTGGAAAAATTATGATTTAAGCCCTTCAAGCTTAAAATTTCACATAATTGGCCACCTAAGGTTTAAGAATATTGCAATTGACTCTCTCAACTTAAGGATTGCTTTATTCTAAAGTTTTGAATTCTATAATTCAAATCCTAAAGTCAAAATATATGCAAATCAAGTGATTTCAGTTTCAAATCTTGGTACATCGGAATCTTTTGAGAGATATAATATTCGAAAGTAAGTTAGTTGAAGCAACATGTTGCCAAAGCAACCTCTCTTGTGGATATTAATTAACTTTGAATATTAGAAGGTATTTGTGTGTGTGTGTTATTCATTGCGGATATTGATCAGCCCAAAGGAAGGTCAATATTTGGCTCGAATTTCACATGCACCTGTGGTGATAAACACGTGGCAATTATTTGGTTTAACGTGTGATCAATAAATCGGTCCAAAGAAAGGTTTATTGGTTAACATGTCTTATTGCCAGTGTTTGATCACTACACCAAGGGAAAATTAGGTGTTTGTGTGTTATTTCATGCGGATATTGATCGGCCCAAAGGAAGGTCAATATTTGGCCCGAATTTCACATGAACTTGTGGTGATAAATACGTGACGGTTATTTGGTTTTACGTGTGATCAATAAATCGGTCCAAAGAAAGGTTTGTTGGTTGACATGTCTTACTGTCAGTGTTTGATTACTACACCAAGAGTACCACTTACAAGTCAATATTTCTGTCCAAAGACTAAATATTGATGTTGTGCTAGGTATCTTGTGATGGGCCTACCATTATTTGAAAATATGATTTGCATAATAAGGTATTTATGTGAGCTATTTTGTTTAAGTTTTCTCTATCCGGTTTCAAATTCTTCTAGTAGTATATCTACAAGCTCAAATTTAATCCCTGTATTTATGGAACAAACTTCAAGGATCAAAACAAGTACATTAATTTTTCGTTGGCTGCATGGATCCAGACTGTGTACTAAGGATTGAGCAACCTGCTCCCCTTACGGATGAAAGTTCATCTAATCAAATGAGGAACTTTGAGAAGTGGGATTGCTTAAATTACGTGAGTCTCATGATCATTAAATGCGGCATTCCGGAAGCCTTTAGTGGCATAGTATCTGAGGAGGTAAATGATGCCAATGAATTCCTTGCCGAAATTAAGAAACATTTTGTGAAAAACGATAAGGCTGAAACAAGCACGCTTATGCAAAGCTTGATTTCAATAAAGTATAAAGGCAATGGGAAAATAAGGGAATATCATTTAGATGTCTCACACTGCTTCAAAACTTAAGGAACTAAAACTCGACTTGTCTAATGACTTGCTCGTGCATTTGGTATTGATATCGCTTCCTGCACAATATAGTTAATTTAAGGTCAGTTGTAACTATAAAAGGGAGAAATGAACTCTAAATGAGCTCATTCTATTTTGTGTGCAAGAGGAAGAAAAGTTGAAGCAGGACAGAACTGAAAGTGTTCACTTGGCAAATACCTCTAAAGATAAGGGCAAGAAAATAAATAAAGAAAATAAAGTTATTAAGGGGCTATTGATTTTATAATCCCACACTTAAGTCAATTTTTGAAACGAGAATTGCAACATTTTTTGAGGATGTTGAGTTTGGGGGGAGAAATAAGGTTAGAGATATTGTCTTTAAGGAAGAAGTTGAGGAATGATCGGTTTCGATTCCTACTATTGCTTTTGACAATGTGCAAATTTCTATGTATGTCATTGATCAAGAAGCATATTCGGGAACCTCAATTCGACAATATTGAAGAACCTCCCATCCAAAATAAGGTAAATTTCAAAAGTACAAACTCAACAACCTCAATAACTAAAGCCATTAAGGAGATCTACGAGAGAAAGGGAAAAATACTAATCCGGATATTTTAAATAGTATTTTTTCAAGTACATAAGGAAATAATGGAATGGTGGAAGATGGTCTAATCAATTTCCATCAGGCCATGCAGGGTTCTAACTCTCAAAAGTGGATTGATGCCATAAATAAGGAGTATGAGCATATGCAAGACAATAAAGTTTTGGATCTTGTCCTATTACCAGAAGGTGCGAAGCCCATTGGTCTTAAATGGATTTTTAAACCAAAGGGGATTCGAAAGGTAATGTGAAAAGATATAAGGTTCGTCTTGTATATAAGGGCTTTACACAGAATGATGGCATTGACTATAAAGAGACTTTCTTTTCTGTTTCGATGAAAGACTCTTTCAGGAAAGTTAGGTTGTTGCACATTTTGACCTCGAGTTACATCAAATGGATGTTAAGACGACGTTTCTCAATGGTGACATTGATGAGACGGTTTGCAAATT
The DNA here is from genome assembly GCA_963555705.1 of Ligustrum vulgare. Classification (NCBI taxonomy): domain Eukaryota; kingdom Viridiplantae; phylum Streptophyta; class Magnoliopsida; order Lamiales; family Oleaceae; genus Ligustrum; species Ligustrum vulgare. The sequence continues at coordinate 13,313,409 of OY743175.1, forward strand.
AAAGAAATCCATTTATGTGCTCAAGCCAGCTTCTCGTTAAGGGTAATACAAATTTCATCAAGTAATTATCTCATTTGGTCTTGAGATTAATGTTGTTGATGGTTGTGTGTATTACAAGTTCAGTGGGAGTAAGTATATTTTCCTGATTTTATATGTTGATTATTGCTTGCCACCAATGATATAGGCATGTCACATAAAATTATGAGATTTTTGTCAAGGAATTTGGATATTAAAAATCTTGGTGACATCTCTTTTGTATTAGGGATTCAGATACACCGGGATTGTTCTCAGGGTATTCTTGGATTGTCACAAAAGGGCTATATCGATAAAGTACTTAAGAGGTTTGACATGCAAGACAGTAAATCAGGGGACAGCCCTATCGCTAAGGGAGACAAATTTAGTCTCAACCAATGCCCGAAAAGTTATCTTGAAGTTAAAGAAATGCAGAGGCTCCCATATAGTTAAGCTGTAGGGAGTTTGATGTATGCTCAAATTTGTATGCGTTCGGATATTGCATACATTATTGGGATACTAATGAGATATTTAAGTAACCCTGGGATGGATCATTTGAAAAGCAGCCAAACATGGGTTATAAGATATTTAAAGAGAACAAAAGATTACATGCTCAAATACAGAAAAATCGGATCAGTTGGAGATCATATGGTATTATGATTTCGATTTTTGCTAAATGCCAAAATAGTAGAAGATTCATATCAAACTACATCTATCTGCTAGTTGGAGGAGCTATTTCCGAAAGGAGTGCTTAACAAACACTTTAGCTTCTTTCACTTGATAGCACAGTTTGTAGCAATTTTGGGGGTATCTAATTATGGAATATAGCTGCGAAATTTTGTCACTGGGCTGCATATTCTGTACGGTATAGAAAGACCGCTAAAGTTATATTGTGACAATAACTCAGCAGATTTATATTCCAGTAACAACAGGAGCTCAACTAAGTCAAAATACATTGACATAAGTTCTTGATTGTGAAGGATACAGTTCAGAGTGGACAAGTGTCAATAAGAGCACATTGGGACAAACTCTATAATTGCGGATCCGCTTACTAAAGTATTACAACCCAAGGTCTTTCATGAGTACAATACTCATATGGGTGTTGTATTTCTTAAGGATATTTGGTTTCAGTGGGAGTTTGTATTTTTGGTGCATTAGATACATTTACTGTCCTTTTGGATACAGTTTAAAGTTAAAGTTATTTACAGCTGTATGGTTTCAGGTTTATTATCTCTGAACTCGTTTGAGGATGATCTCACTAAAGTTGGACCATTTGGAAATAGGCATGTTGAAGATCACATTACATATAATTTCCATGCTACACATCCATACTTGATCCATGTCATTCAGTTATGTCGATATACGTGACCATTGATAGGTTTAGTTACGATTAATGTAGCGAAAGCCGCTTTGATCCTATGTTGATATAATTGATGGACCGAATTGTTTGGGGATGCATTCAGTAATGATAGCAAAATTCTGAGTACTCATAAGGTTATGATTGATACACAATTGTAATGTTACACATATAGCCCAAGTGGGAGATTGTAAGGATTTTAATCAATCGTGTGGGCTTATATGTGAATTATTGTGTATTGAATAAAAGACTATCAAATTTGGTTAAGCCCATTTAAAGTGATCTAATAAGGATTTTATATATATCGGGCTTTAATGCATCTAATTAATGTATGAGCTTTTATGTGTAGATACCAGGCCGTTACCTAATTCATGATGGACCGAATTAGGTTAACTGGCAATTCAGTATATAAAGTCGGTTATGGTCCCTGAATCATACGTATTTGTTCATTCTTTTTGACATCTCATCATCAGAGAGAAAATAAGGACTACGTATTGATTTAGAAAATCCAACTAATTGAATCGTTCATCGTAAATCATGTTTGATTAAGGTACGCTTCCGCTTCAGTTATTTAATTCTTGATAATTCAGCATGATGATTTTGGATCGTAGATAAATAATTATTTGTGATAAATTTTCTAACATCCTTTACATGTTGCAAGTCAAGAACTTAAATAATAATAATAATAATAATAATAATAATAATAATCATCATCTTTTGTGATAAAGTCTGAGGTGAGTTTTTTTTTAACCTATAATATAAAAATACAAAGAAAAAACCAGTTGAAAGATGTGAAAAGAATGAGTATTTCCATTCCATGGAAAATTGGTAAAGAAAATAAGTTAGGAATTGACCTAAAAAATTAGTTCAAAGATGTGAAAAGAATGAGTAAAGTATTTCCATTCCATGGAAAATTGGTAAAGAAAAATGTGAAAAGAATGAGTAAGTATTTCCATTCCACGGAAAATTGGTAAAGAAAACAAGTTAGTAATTGACCTAAAAAACCAGTTGAAAGATGTGAAAAGAATCAGTAAAGTATTTCCCTTCCACGGAAATTTGGTGGAGAAAACGAATTGGTAATTTATTATCTACATACATTTTTCTAATAAAATAATTTTGCATAAATTCATAATTTGTTCTCACTTTTAATCACACTTTAAAAAAAATCACGAAATTTATTATATAAAATTACGTCAAACATGTCGTTAATTTTACATTTACACTGAAGGCAGGGAACCGTCTATTAATAGCAAAATTTTTCAAATTACTTTTTAATCACATATTTTTTAAAATAACTTTTCAGTCAGATATTTTATTTCAAAAATATGCAATTTTTGTTTATATAAAACAAATAGAAGTTGTCAAGTAGAAATGACAGGAAATGCACAAATGAGAGCTTGGACTTGGACATATCAGAGATGGGCTATGGACAGAATTTTGCTAAGTTTTGTGGAAAATGGTGAGTTTGACGTGACAACGAGCCTAAAAAATCTTTATATATGATGATGCCTATGTGGTGGAAGTTTGTTTACGAATTTTGTTTATCTAAAAGGTAACGTGACAATATTTTATTGATCTATTTTTTAGAAAAATAAAAATTGGTGAGGAAAATGTTTTTACCAGTCGAAATTTTTGACTTTAAAAAGAAGTTCAATGAGATGTTATGTTATGTGTCGTTTATAAACAAAGTTTAGTAAAAAAAATTTTTGCTACTTGTATAAGTAGCATGAGAAGATAGCATAGCACACAATCATATCATTTTACTATGCATTTAAAGTCTTTTTCGTCTTTTTAATAAAAAAATGTTCACGAAATTTATTATGTAAAATTACGTCAAACACATCATTAATTTTACAATTACAGTGAAGGCAGGGGAACCAAGTTTATGAACAACAAATTTTTTTAAATTATTTTTTAATCACACATTTCCTAAAATAATTTTTCGATCACATATTTTATCTAAAAAATATTATATTTTTTTATTTATACAAACAAATAGAAGAAGTTGTCAAGTAGAAGTGACAGGAGATGCGCACAAATGAAATCTTGGACATGGAAATATCAGAGATGGGCTATGGACAGTATGGGATTCTTAGGGTGTGTTTGATTTTAGTTAAAAATAAATTTTTTGAAATGAATAGTGATTTTTAGATGAATGGATGGTTGAAATTAAGTTGAAAAGTCAAATATTGTGGGCTTGACTTTTAATGAATGGTCGAGATTGAGTATTTTAGAAAAATGAGAAAAAATGAATGAAAACTAAACAAGGGCTTAATATAATTCATGATGATGCTTCTGTGGTAAAAGTTTTTTACAAATTTTGTTTATAAAAGGTGACGTGACAATATTTTGTTAGTTCATTTTTTTTACGATATACTCTTTTACGCAATGATTATAATTTATAAACTAATTTATAAATAACATATTTACCCAAATAATTTTTTAACTGCTTGTATTTTTTCTCTTCAATTTTCAATCACACATCTTGCCTAGAATTTTCAACCACTTCTAATGTTTATATTTTCTTTTCTCGCATTATCTCCATCTACATTCTATACATATATATATGTAGATTGAGGAGACATTTTAGCCTATGTTTGGCAAATATATTTTTAAACATGTTTTTTCTATATAATTTTTTAAATCACTTTTTAATTACATATATTTTTTCTCTCTATTTTTTAACCACACATTTTACTTAGAAAATTAAAAAACATGCTTTTAAACAAAAAAAATTTAATAAAAAGAGGCTTAAATAGCAATTTTATCATTGTATATTTAGCTACCCAGTATACATTTACTTAATACCATCTTTATTTAATCGTTAATGTAATTCCTTAATTTGTAGCATTAATTTAATTCATAATATTTAATTTACCACGTAAAAATTTATGGTGATATAAATAATTTCATATTGTTATACTTTCTCATTTACTATTCAATAATTTACAATGTTATAATATAATTTTATATTATTATACTACTTTCTCATTTAATTAGTATTACGGTCATGCCTAATTGAACATGACACGTCTCTATATGGATCCACCAGGGGAATCCACAAAACATCCAGTCACCAATCAGGACCCATAAGCCGGACTGTGGATACCAAACTTCCTGGACTTTATGCCAAGGTAACCTATGCCTACGTGATGCTATGCCGAAATATCCTTATGCCGAGGTAACCCTATGTCGGGATGATGTTATGTCGAGGTATCCTTATGTCGAGATAACCCTATGTCGGGAGCATGTTATACCGAGGCATCCTTATGCCGAGGTAATCCTATGCCAGGGCGATGTTATGTCAAGGTATCCTTATGTCGAGATAACCCTATGCCTGGGTGATGTTGTGCTATGCCCAGGTATCCTTATCTTGAGGTAACCCTATGCCGGGGTGAGTACCCTGGAAAGGTGACAAGATAACTTGATGTGACAACATCTTTAAAGGAATTTGATGATTGTTTTAACTCTATGACATGTACTAATGATTATAGCCAAAGAAATGGCTTACCTCATGAATGATTAGGATCTTACCATATATAAAGCATAACACGTGTCATAATTTAAGAGAATTACTCATTGTATAAATAGAGCACGCTTGCCTCCAATGAAAGGGTTCGTAATTCAATACTTTAACTCAATATTCTACTCTCACTCCATTTTCTCTCTTTTACACATTTATATTTCTCATATCCAATATATATTCACTCGAAATAGGTCTTGACTGAGCATCAGAATGCAAACGGGAGCCTCCTCGGCCCCCTTTGCACCCTGACCGTTTGTTTTAGTGCGTATGAAGTCTATATGTTCAAGAATGAGGAGATGAGACGTGCTGATCCAAGGTCCTATCAGATTTTGTGGTCAATATTTTGGCGCTGTCTATGGGAAACCACACTTCTAACAACGAAATCACGTGGTAAAAAGTTATCAAGAAAACCTTGAAAAAAGGAGCAAAAAACTCATGAAAAAGAGTGGAGAAATAGTATAAAGAAACCTTGAAAAAAATGAAAGAAACCTCTTGAAAAAGATTGGTAACAAATGCCTTCAAGGAGGGCTTCCCTGAAAAAGGGACTCACCCCTATTTCCTAAGTGGCATGGCTCAAAAAGCACTCAATATTCTCTAAGTAAAACGGCCCAAGAACTCCCTCTTATTGCCTAAGTGGCACGTCTCAAGAAGCCCCCCTTATTGACTAAGTGGCATGGCTAAAAAAGCCCTTAGTATTGTCTAAGTGGCATGGCTCAAGAAACTCCCCTTATTACCTAATTGTCATGGCCCAAGAAGCCCCCCTTATTAACTAAGTGGCATGACTAAAAAATCCCTCAGTATTGCCTAAGTAGCATGGCTCAAGAAGCCCCCCTTATTTCCTAAGTGACATGGCTCAAGAATCCCCCCTTATTGACTAAGTGGCATGACTAAAAAAAGCCCTCAGTATTGTCTAAGTGGCATGGCTCAAGAAGCCCCCTTATTGCCTAAGTGACATAGCTCAAGAAGTCCCTCTTACTGCCTAAGTGGTATGGCTCAAGAAACCCTTCATATGACCTAAGTGGCATGGCTCAAGAAGCCCCCATATTGCCTAAGTGACATGGCTCAAGAAGTCCTCCATATTACCTAAGTTGCATGGCTCAAAAAGCCCTCTTGTTGCCTAAGTGGCATGGCTCAAGAAGCCCCCTTGTTGCCTAATTGGCATGGCTCAAAGACCTCGTCATAAGATGACCCCTTGTAAAAGGACCTCGTCACATGATGACCCCTTAAAAAAGGACCTTGTCACAAGATAACCCCTTAAAAAAGGACCTCGTCACATGATGACCCCTTAAAAAAGGACCTCGTCATATGATGACCCTTTCAAAAAGGACTACGTCAATTGACTCTCTCGAAAAGTGATCCCTTCCAAGAGACTCCTTCCAAGAGAAGGAATAGTCAATTGACTCTCTCTGAGATGGACCTCTTTCGAAGGACTTCTTCTATGGACTTCTTCCGAAGTACCTCATCCGAAGGACTTCTTTCAAAGTATTTCTTCCATTGACTCCTTCCGAAGTACCTCTTCCAAAGGACTCCTTCTGAAGTATCTCTTCCGAATGACTCCTTCCGAAGTACTTTCATGGACTCCTTCCAAGAGAAGGACTCAATCAAGGGATACCTTCCAAGAGAAGGATTACATCAATTGACTCCCTCCAAGAGAGACTCCTTCGAAGAGAAGGACTCCTCCAAGGGACTCCTTCTAAGAGAATGACTACATCAATTGACTCTCTTCAAGAGTGATCCCTTCCAAGGGACTCCTTCTAAGAGAAGGAATAGTTAATTGACTCTTCGAGAGGGACCTATTAGAAGAACTCAATCCATGAATGTCTTCCACAAACACCTTTCGAAGTACTTCCTCCATGAACTCCTTCCAAAGGACTTCTTCCGAAGGACCTCTTCCGAAGAACTCCTTCCATGGACTCTTTCCAAAGGACTTCTTCCATGAACCCCTTCAGAAGGACCTCTTCTAAAGGACTCCTTCCAAAGTACTGCTCCCATAGAGTCCTTCCAAAGTACTCCTTATAAATGACTTCTTTCGAAGGACCTCTTCCATATGACTCTTTCAATTGACTCCTTCCAATAGAAGAACTCCTTGAATTGACTCTTTCCAAGAGAGGGACTCCCTCAACAAGGGACTCCCATCACTTGAGGACTCCTTCATCGAGGGACTCCCGTTATAAGACAAACTCGTTCCACGGACTCCTTCTCTTGACTCCTTACATAAGGGACTCCTTCAGAAAAACTCTTTCAATTGACTCCTTCCAAGAGAAGAACTAAGTCAAATGACTCTCTCCAAGAAGGACTCCTTCCACGGACTCCTGTAGACTACCACCTAAGGACTTCTTCCCAAGGACTCCTTCGAAGGACTCCTTTAAATTGACTCCTTCAGGGGGACTCCGTCATTGGTCAGTTCCATTTCAGATGAAACAACCAAATGCTATAAATTTGAACCCCTGCCATGAATGTCTGGGACTTCGAATTTAAGGGACTAGAGAGCATATACACGCATGTCGACACGTATGTGTGTATATATATACATACATTGTTTCATATTCCCCAAAGATACACATGTCAAAACAAGGTATCTTACATGTTATCAAGGCAAGCTCAATGAAATAGGCTTGTAAACCCTCCAGTTGCTCGAATTGAGCCTATTCTCTCTACTATCCAGATAGGCTATTAGCCTTCACACATCGAGACCAGCACATAAAATATCCAATGTTATTGAAGACACCATTGTAATTCCCCTCCTATTAGAGGCATGCTCGGGACATTGCTATTATTCAAAAGGAGCCTATAAGTCCTCGAAAATTCAAGGCAGGCTCGGGTATTCTTTTTATTGGAAGAAAAGATACACTTTTAAAATCTGAATGATGCATCCCAACATTCTCTTAATATAACTTGGAAAATCTACTTGAAAGGGTTGTCAAGTGTTCGGGTAAAGACCCAAGTGTTCAAACTATATTAAAGCACGGGCCCAAGTGCCTATATTATCCCTCTCCAACGACGCTTTACCATGCAAAATATATTCTATATTTTCCATTCTGGTGATGCCTTGCAAAGAAGGATTTTTATACTCTATTTATTTTTTACAGTATACACACATTATATCATCTTCCATCCCTTATATTTTCAAGTCCGGTTCGTACACAAATGAACCAACTAGACTTGAGGTACTAGTGTTACGGTCATGCCTAATTAAACATGACACGTCATCCATATGGGCCCACCAGGGGAATCCACAAAACATCCAGTCACCTAATCGAGACCCACAAACCGAACTGTGGATACCAGACTTGCTGGACCTTATGCTAATGTAACCTATGCCGAGGTGATGCTATGCCGAGGTATCCTTATACCGAGGTAACCCTATGCCGTGGTGATGTTATGCAGAGGTATCCTTATGCCAAGGTAACCCTATGTCGAGGTGATGTTATGCCGAGGTAACCCTATGTCGGGGGGATTTTCTGCCGAGGTATCCTTACGTCGAGGTAATCCCATGCCGGGGTGATTTTATGCCGAGGTAATCCTATGCCGGGGTAACATGGAAAGGTGACAAGATAGCTTGATGTGACAACATCTTTAAAGGGATTTGATGGTTGTTTTAACCCTATGACATGTAGTAATGATTCTAGCCAAAGAAAAGGTTTACCTAATGAATGATTTGGATCTTTCCATATGTAAAGCATAATAGTGTCACAATCTAAGAGAAATACCCCTTCTATAAATAAAGCACACTTGCCTCCAAGGAAAGGGTTAGTAATTCAATACTCTAACTCAATATTCTACTCTCACTCCATTTTCTCTCTTTTACACATTTATATTTCTCGCATCAAATATATATTCACTCAAAATGGGTCTTGACTCGAGCGTCGAAATGCAAATGGGAGCCTCCCCGACACCCTTTGCACGCTGACCGTTTGTCTTAGTGCGCAAGAAGTTTACATGTTTAAGAGGAAGGAGCTGAGACGTGTTGATCCAAGGTCCTACCAGATTTTGTGGTCAACAATTAGTATTAAGAAAAATCAAAAATATGTTATAATTTTTAATTCGTTCTTTAATAAATATTATTATGTTTATACACTACAAGAAAATTAAGTTTATCCTACAAAATTTCCGGATACAAAATGAAATTTGTATACAAAGTCTACTTTTTCCTACAAAACAAATTTTTGTATAGATAAGAATTTGGCTCAAAAAATTTTTATACTTAAACTACAAATTTTCCGCATACAAATATAATTTGTATGCATAGTCTATTTTTCCCTACAAAACTAGATTTTGTAGGGATAAAAATTTGGCTCCAAAAATATTACACATAGATAACAAATTTCTCACCTATAAAATTAAGTTTGTAGGCAACATTTTATTTTTCTCACAAATATTATTTTTTGTAGGACTACATTGCAATTTACTAAAAATTGAAAACAAAACCTACACTGTCACGAACGCAACACGCCTTCCTCAAATCAAATCCTCTCCAACCTCTCTCACAGGACCTCTCCTGCCGCTCCCATTCGTCGTCGACTGCCACCGCCGCCACCACCACCACCACCGCGGTACTAACCTCTCCCCCTTCCCCTCTTCCCTCCCTCACACACACCCGCCACACGGCACACGCAAACACCCGTAAGCACGCAATCACGTACACACTGCAAGCACGCTCGATTTTTTGATTTGGTGCTCTCTTGTGTCTGAGTTTTGGAAATATGAGCTCGGTGTGTGGTGAAGGGCTCTCGATTTTTGCTTGGGTAAGGTGCTGGGTTGAAACATCAGGCCAATGGTTTTGATTTTGTTAATCTGTGCAACTGGGTTTTACTTGCACTTTTGCACTTTCTGGGTATATTTTAATTTGTTCTGCTTTTTTAATTTGATAACAGTGCAGTATTATTGACCTTCAACGATTTCTTTAATCTTTCTATTTGGTATATAATTTGTATTACTGATATTGTGACATACAAGTTGAACTTGCTGAGTTGATTGTTCAATGTTGAGATGTGATAACAAGGCCATCGTAATTGAGTGCAGTTTCTTTATATCTTCTCATATAAAACTTCCAGAATAAAGAGGATTTGGCTGATTACATTTTACAGTACCAACTTAAATTTTAATAAAATAAATTGTTGGAGCTGGAAGAAAGAGGACCTATTGAACATTTTCTTTGTGTAGATAAGTAGATTGGTTGGAGATTAGTCTCAAAACTCATTGAGAAGGAACACATGCTAGCCACTTGAGAGGCATCAACACTTGGATCGATATTGGAAAGTATGATTTTTCTTCTAATTTATTGTAGTTTGGATGAATTTGGTTTAATCGTTTGTGGAATTGTAGGGAAAATTATGCTTTTCTTCTAATTTATTGTAGTTTGGTGAGTTTAGAGTAATGGCTTTTGTTTATTTATTTCTGGGATTGTAGGAAAAACCAAGAATAGGAATCAGATTTCTAAGGTAAATTACTATTTCTTTATCTATTGACTTCATATATTCTGTTGCTTTGCGAAATCCTGTTTTGATAGAAGTGATAAAGTTGAATTAATTTGTTTCACCTTTCTGGGTTTTGTCTTCCGAGTTGGTATTTGAATTCGTGGCTGTCACAATTGTGATAGCCCATGTGGCCATGTATAAGAATTATGCAATGGTAATGTTTGACTTTGCATATAGAAGGGCAAACTCATCTTTGAGTTCAGGGACAATGTGTCATGAGTTGAATAGTTCCAGCAATTTTGGTGTGTTCCACTCTAATATATCTAGAATGTCAAACATTTAGTGTTTTCGTCTCTAATATATTCAGAGTGCATTGGGTTAACCTTAATTTTTTGCTTTTCTATCACTACAGAGAAAATGGCTGATTTGAGGGCATGGGTTTCAGATAAACTGATGTCTCTTTTGGGGTATTTCAGTCATACTTGTTCATCTTGGAGAAACAAAATTATAGTGATTTGAGGTGAAGATTCATGTTATTACTATCTTTCAGATGTCCATGTATTGATGCAGGTATCATCAAAATGTCATATGTTAAATGTCAATATCATTTTAATATAAGTGATTGTAGGATAAGGATTTCTGCATTATATAATGGATGCTTTCAAATTAATTGACTTTGTGAATTTCAGATTTTAGTTGCATCTTATCGATTTTATGAGCTCCACTTCCTTTACTTTGAATAATTTATTTTTTTGTTTACCATTTGATACATTCTTCTCTTTTCTTTTTATTTCAATGCAAAATTTGAATATGGAAGCTTCTAATTTCAGAAGTGAACTGTGGAAGGGAATTCGCGACCTTAGTAAAAAATAGATTTGGTTGTTCTTGTGCATAACTTGTCCTACTGAAAGCAGCTACAACAGCCCAAATTATAATAGCTTTGATGATATTGAACTTGAAGAAATTGAAGCATGACACTTGCAATTGGCTTCTACAACCGTTTGACCGAGAATGATTTTTGCTCTTTGATCTTATCTTGGTCATTATTTCTTGGCCTCTGCTGGTAACTTTGACGAGGAGCACAACTTTGGGGGTGATCAACAACAATATAACTCATTGGGATGAATATATGTTTTTTTGGATGCATAATAATGAATACAATTTATGTTTGCTACTTTTTATTAGATTTCGATGTAATCACAATTATTGAATAATTTTTAATTGTATTTCGGTACAATATTTTGAATTCAATGTTATATTGATTTACATTAAAAATCTTTATAAAATTTGTTGTCTTTCTGCGTTTTTATATTATTTTGAATAGATAAAAAAATTAATTTGATACAAATAAAAAATAAAATATTTAAAAATGATTTAATTTCTCCCTACAAATAATATCTTAGCTTACAAATACTTTTTTCCTACAAAAATTATTTGTGGAGAAAAGCGGGATTTAGCCACAAAATAATTTGTTACCATGTGCCCACAAAATTTGTTTTGTGAGCCAATGTAATTTTAGTAGAAAAATAATTTTGTTGGAAAAAAAAATAGGCTATGAATTGTATTTGTGTCCAAAGGGTTCGTGGGGAAAAATTTTAGCAGACAAAGTTCGAAATTTTGTAGGCTAATACCTTTCCCTTCGATGTTTGCCACACAAATCTCTCAACAAATTTTTTTTGTATGGAAAGGTTTTTTCCTAAAAATAAGGACCTTTCCCAACAAAATAATTTTGTATGCGGAAAGTAAATTTCTTGTAGTGATAATACATAATATTTAATATAGTTATTAAAATATTATATCTAAAATTTCTAAAATTGAATTGTTTTTGCATCGGTTTTGCAACTTGATATTTAAATGCACATACTTTAATTTTTATTGTCATATTTATATTCAAATAGACCGTATAAGAATTTTGTTACATCAAAAATAACTTATAGTATATTGCGAAGTTATCATTCACAGCAAGGCATAAATGGTAAAAAATCACTTACTTCATGTCATTGTATTATTTTTAAGCATAAAATATAGACCCAAATATCTTTGTAGTCTCTAAAGCATTTCAAGTTTGATTGTATTTTTTGTTTGGATTATTTTCAATTCTTGAATTACTTTCCCTCCTCCTTTTTTTTATAATAATGGTTGAGAATAACCGAATGACGGTATGCACACATAAAAAATTACTTAATGCTTTTTTCCCCTCAATTTTTTGGTGGATTTAATGAATTGATGAATGTATATTGTTAGATAATTATTTACCGATGTACTTAGTAAGAAATTTGTTCATTTTTTTTCTCTTTATGTATAATAGTACTTCACCGATGCAATGCATGGCTTATTTAATAAATAAAATTTTATTAAATTCCGTTGATAGTGAAAAAAAAAATGACGCTCACACAAAAGTATCGCAAGCGAAAAATTAAAAAAAATTGTCAATTTTATAAGATTTATTATGAAAAAAAAAAGATAAATAAGAAACTATAAACACTAATTTAAATTTTGAAAAAATCCTTTGAACACCACGTTTGCTGTTGAATTGCTGGGTCCGCCATCTTTATCAAAAATCAGAATCTTCAATCTACTACGATTTATAACCCTCGATATTGTAACGTATAATTAACATATGGTCAAAAATCAATTCTTTTAAGAAAACCTCCAACATGCTTTAATGACTGGCCTTGGCTTTTATTGATAGTCATTGTGTACGACACAATCAACGGAAACTACCTTCTTTGAAACTTGAAATGTAATCTTAGATCAGATGGAGTTAGTGTCATCCTTAGAATAAAAACTTTATGTCCTGCATTACTTCTTGAAAGGATTTTTGCCTCAATAATGTGATTTTCAAGACTTGTAATTATAAGTTTGGTACAGTTGCGCAACCCAATAGAGTGATCAATATTCCTTAACAACATAACACGAACCCCAACCTTCAACCTCAACTCATAATTAGGCACACCGAAACATCGAATTCCATTAAAAAATTTGGGTGTATGAAGATCTTGAAGTAAGTCAACATTAGAATCTGATTTGCAAGATGCGTCACAGTTGAGGTAGGTTCTTGTCGCAACATGATTATGTGAAACCGTATATTCATTAATCATCTCAATGCAATCGAGAGTTGGTGCGAGTATAGCCCTTCCTCTCAAGTAAGATGTGTCTTCATCATCAAACGATAGACTGGGGTAGATGCTATCAACAATTTTTGCCACTGGATTATTAGTATCGTTTATCAAAAGATCATCCTCTATCTTGATCATTGCATGACCATCATTTGGACCAGCTATAGTTCCATCTCCAATGATGGAAATCCAATCAATTTTTTTTTCCAAATTAGAGCAATTATTATCTTTACTAAGGTTTTGAAGTCTTATGTTCTTTGTTAATTTTAGGACCTTACAATATCTCCAAATGTATGATGAGTTGATAGATGCAGACATAAAATCTCATCTACGTCCTTTAGGAATTACAGGGAATATTTTTCTAAAGTCTCCTCCAAAAACAACCATTTTACCTCTAAAGAAGGGTTGGTCCATGCTCAATGGATTTTTAAACCTTAGAATGTCCCTCGTGCTCTTGTCCAATGCTTCAAAGTAATATTTGTTCATCATAAGCGTCTCGTCCTATATGATGAGTGTACCCTTCACAATTAACTCAGCAAAGGGACTGGTTTTATATTGCAAGTTGAATCTTCATTCAGATTAATAGGGATCGTAAATCTCGAGTGAGTTGTTATTCCACCTGGAAGAAGAAGAGATGTTATACACTTGATGCCACTTTAAGTACGATTTCTCCCATGGACATCAACGCCGCTGACAACGTTCTCTAGGAAAAAAAATTCCGCGTCCCTCCATACCCATATGGAAAGTACGTACCACCTTGATCGGATTGAACTGCATGCATTTTCATTTCATAAGCACTTCTTTGCTCATCCATTAAAGAGGAGAGAAAATTTTTATGCTTCTTAGCCAAAGCGATTATGTCATAATGCAATTCATTGTGAATTAGTTTTTTTTTCCATTTTGAGAAAAATTCAATTGCAGGGAATGGCATTGAATCAAAATCATGCGGACTCTTTCCACTGCTACGCAACAACTTCTCAATCTCCACCAGGGTGTAATTTTTTAGTTCTTCATCACTTAACTTCAATTCTGCGTATTATAGTAAAAAAAATGAGTATCAAGTATAAAACAAATATCATATTTACAAGACTTGGTAAATTTTTGCATATTAGAACTTTAAATGATTGAAGAAATAATACCTTGGTGACCCGAAACGTTGAGTTAGGTGTAAAGAATGTCATCTGATAGATACACTGCCAGCACCTCTCCCATACAAATTCTAGCCTCGCAAGACAATCTTAAAAAAGCAAAGTTACAAATAAATTTCCCAAAGAATGAGCACTTCCTCAATAGTTTGCTTCAATTATTCCATCTACGTACTCCTTATCGTCATCCAATAAGCCGAGAGTATAGCAAGCTTCTCTAAACAAATTGTATTGGGTTCCATTACATTTTTTTCCCTCAAAACTTGTAGGGCCACAGACTACATTCAGAAGAGTTCTCAAATAATACATTTCGCCACAACCTGGAGGAACATAGAAAATTCGACCAATAGAAAACCCATGCTCTCTCAGTTGCCATTCTTTAGCTGAATGCTTCCAAACAAACTTTGTAGGGAATTACGCATACGTTAAATCCCTCACCTCCTCATACTTTTTATTCGTATCCATCCATCCTAAAAACATGCTATAGTTCATTGAAGGTCAATTCAGCACCACGTAAATTCATCATCTTCAAATATTATATTTTGTTCATTCAAAAGATGGAAACCTAATCGCTCAATTGGAGAATCTTTATATTGAATATAAAAACTAAATATCCTCCAGGAAGCCTCACATGGTGAAATATACCTACAATCATAATACATATTAATTTCATTGACATTATTCTACGCATCTTCACTATCAGTACCGCTGTAGAAAGACGATGTAACTCGATCACGCCCTTATTCACATACTTGAAAAGACACTTGATTGACTGAGACAGGTTACACCATTCCACATTCAAATGTACTCCATACTTCAAAATAAAATAATGATTGTGTGGGACCACATATATGTTATCGAGCTCAATACCATTCTTATTAACTGTTTTTCCCTTATCTCTACGTCTATACACCGGATAACCTTCGTCATCAATCATGGTAGATTCTATAAACTTATTTGGGAAATGCTTTTAACAACGTCCATTAGCCATACAAGGAGTAGAGTTATTAAAGTGTCCACATCGTCCATATATCATCAAATCTCTCACCGCATCATAATAAACAGCATCAATACATCGGTTCGAAATCTCAGGTGATATTATCATGTAGATGTCTTCTCTAGTAGGATACTTATCTTCTTGAGAAAGAAACAACAATATATGCGCATGAGGCAGACCTCGTTTTTGGGACTCAACTGTCTAGGAAACTGTACCAACAACATTTTTTGTGATGAATTAAATCACAAATATTATTGTTCTAAAAGAATTAGGATAATGAACATTTATGGGAACTAAAACACATGAAGTAGAACTGTTACCTACGCTAACATTCCCAAATATCTTATTTTGTCTGAGATCCCTAACTAGATGGCCAAGTTTGACCTTGAAGACCAGGCACATAATGTCCAATCGATCCTCAACTTTTAATCCTCTCTTTTCTACAAAGTACACAATTTCTGGCCACTTAGGTTGCATGTAAATGTAATGAACGGGTCAGGATATTCAGCCCATTTACATAATCTTATTGTTTATTGATAATTTTGGATCATATATCATGCACCGCCTATAAAAGAAGACGGTAAAATCACACGTTTTCCCTGAGATAAAGGATTTGTCTCCCCTCGAAGCAATGCTTTAGTCAACCCTTTATACGTGTCAGACCTCAACTCTTTTGATGGGTTCGTACATACGCCAAGTGCAATGATTTAACCATCGTGTAAGAGTGAACTAAGAATTTTTGAAAAAGCCTTCTCGAATGTAAAATGTGGGATGGCTCAGATTTCCCCTCTTACAATCTAAAAGCAAAGAACTCTTCGTACTTATCCTTTTTCTTCAAGATAATGGGCTTGTCTTCAGAATCCTTAATAGTAAACAAAAATTACAACGCTATTAAATGGCTTCAATCATTGATATAATAGACGAAAAAATGTAATAGCAAAACATAAGGAGTAAACAGATATCTTATTCAACTCTTTCCTTAAGTCACACGCACTCTTACCAAGTAGTTCAACACATCCATGATCCCAAAGTAGGAGAGAAGTAGCACCCCCATCATCTACAACTCGCATTTGTATCTTATACCTAAGGTTTCCACTCGTGTCGAACTTGTCACACCTTTTGCAATAAAAACGCTTTCCAATAGGACTTACTTTTTTGGGACATTTCTTACAGGATAGGTACAGTGGCTGATCCATAAATTTTGTTCAGCTCAGGTGAAAGTCAATAAAAAAAATTCCAGTTAGGGCAGACTTCAGTAAAATTTTAGCACGGGCGGCGGACCTACCTCACCATGATGTAGATCCGCCCCTGGATAGGTATGACCAGTCATCCGTACTCTCTATGACCAGAATTTCAGATAGCACCCAAGAACTAGCAACCTAATAGTTAGAGGAAAAAAAAGATAACATATTTGAGCAAAGTCAAACTTTTGTTAATACATAATAAAAGTTAAGTTCTTGTTTATGTAACCTCAATACTATTAATAATTTGGTCAAGTGTTTTCACATTAGTCGAACCACTCTTTAAATCATCTGTAATAGAGTAAATTGAAGATGTTGATATTTGGCTGATACTCCTTGGCGCTAACTCTCTTCCAACCAACAATCTAGATTAAGAAAATAAAATAGCATGATAAGAAAGCTAACTCTCTTCCAACCAACAATCAAAGTTAGAAAACAAAGCATTATAATTAGAAAACTACATACTTAAATTAAATGTAACAGTCTATTTTATAAGTTGTAATTGGACGTACTTGTTTCGAAACACTATGATGTCATCCGAAGGTACGTGAACCAATAATTTAGTGATGTAGTATGTGCTTGATATACGCACCTCGCCTATAAAGATATCAAAGTTGTATTAATTTTCTAGGTACATTTAAAATAGAATGGATTAAAAGCATTACAAAATAAGTGTAATTAATAACAAATTCATGCATAATACAACTTTCCACTTTTTTCGCACGGCACATCTGGAGCCAGACAATGATTGGGTCTTGATTATCACTTTCTAAATACGTCATTGCTTGATCAACATATTCACCCTAAAGAGTTACGGACGGATGATTGTTTCTAGGATTTTACATAAACATGCAACATAATTAAATGATGGAACTAAATGCTAAGAAAGGAATCAAATACAAGAAAAAAAAATGACATCTACTTAAAAATGTAACATTTCTCTAAGTCTTTGAGCACAACGTCTATTAGTGTATTACTTTAGCTAGATGACTCTTGATGCTTAATACTATCTCTTGCAACCACTTCACCAATGATATATACAAAATGTTAGAAAATGTATATTACATATATAAAGATGAAAAAAATTACTATTAACATGTGAACAATTTAAAATAAAATTATACCAAATAGTTCCTTCTCATCAACTTCATCCGCTCCCAGAATTGAAGAAAAGGGTCTAAACACATAAAGTTTGGTAGGAAATGTTGAATCCTCAACCTCAACAACACCTGTCTTAGGCATAAAACGAAGCCTATACTTGTGGCTTGTGGTCTTGTACTTAACATTATTGAGCGTGACAACAAAGTTACACAAAATAAATAATCGTCCTTCACGTGTTTTCAACTTGAACATACGAATACTATTGTGCTTAATCTATGCATGAATCCTACATCCCTGTAACACATTTTAAGGTTGCATCTGTCCACGAATTACACTTCTTTAAATTTATTAAGGACTTAGAAATGAACTGATAGTTTACAACATCTTTGTCATGCAATGATAAGAGTGCAGTGATGAGAATTATATTTTTTACTTGAAAATTCGCTAATTTTGCTTGTAACTTCTATATAAACTATAGAGAATGATCCTTGATAGAAGTTGTATGATTTATATTAACATATTTAACATTATTTGATTTTGGATTCAAAAATAATATTATTAGTACTTCAAAAATGTAACGCATATCATTCATCATATACAATAAGTGCAATGTACTTATTTTCTATTTTTTGATTAAGTATGCAATACCATTATCAGTAATAGCATCATCTTTCATCTTCTCGTTATATATTGATTGCTGATTTCTTCAATTTTTGTATCTCCTGAAATGTATTATTAAGTAGCATTATCTGAAAAAATTGGAATTGGAAGGAATTTCTTCTCTTAAGTCTGTAAATAGTGCATGATCAATCCATTGTTGCAATAGAAAAAGAATGATAAACATCATTTAGCAATTTATCCAGAATAAAGATGAAAGCATCTAATTAGAATTTGATTAAAAAGGAATGTTGACCATGCATGTAAAGTTAGAAGTTAAAACAACATCCAATCCTAAATGTTTGAGAAAAAATGAGATGTATTTGACCTTTGTTCCCTACTAAGATATGATTATTTGAGCCACAAAAAGATATCATATTTAATTAGAGTAATTTTGTACTAGAAAAATTGTTTTAAAATTGGTGCTTTTCAAATTTCTACATTAAACAAATGGTTTATAGTGCTATAAATCCCAAAGTAGTATGCCCGAACCTTATAAAACCACCACAAACCATCATCTCTAGTTTTACTACAATCCAATGACTTGTGGACCTCGGTTTGACAGAACAAAAGTAATAAGGTCATATCATCTTGATATCTTCTGAATGTCTAGCATAGTAAACACATGAGAATAAAATAATTTTTGAAACACAGTTAATAAAATAGGTCAAGGTGAACAAAATATAAGAAAATATTTACAGATTATTAACTTGTGGTTGTGCAAATTTTTTTTTTTTGTACGAATAACATTCATTCGAAATGACATTTTTATAAACTATAAAAAACTAAAGTTTCACTCAAAATTCGAATACAACATAAATATGTTTACATATAAAAAAGCTTAAGACATAAAGAAAGGATCTTTTCAAGAATTTGCATTTTAGAATTTCAATACAATAAGTTAATTTTAATAAGAATTCAACTTGATTGGAAAAATAAACTAAAAGTATTTTCCATACAATTAGAAAATTTAGAAAAAAAATACGAATTTACACGTACGCATAACTTAAAAAATTGGCTTTCAGAATAAAGAAGTGTATTTTCATATCACTCTATTTTTGTTAGTGTGGTTAAAATACAATCAGCAGTGAATTAATATTTTATTAAAAAAAATTGAAATTGGAATATGAAGGATAGAAAATGAAATATTTAATGTAGAAGGTGAAACTAATCAAATATCTTCTAAATAGTTTTGCTATATATCTGTGTGTGTGTGTGTGTGTGTGTGTGTGTGTGTGTGTGTAAATATTTTTTCTTTTTCTCAGATTAATTGGATAACGTATTAGAAAATATTAATTATTTGATTTATTGGTCTTATTCAAAAGAATTTTAGTGTGATAGTGAAGAATTTAAATTGTAAATGTACGAAAATGTTTTTAATATTAAAAAAATAATTATACATTAATTAACATAAAGTGTAAATATGAAATTATAAAAAATCTTGAGGGTAAAACAATCCAAAAATATTTCTTTTTTTTAGGGTCTTTTAAAAGTAGTATAGATTAAATATAGAGTCCGTAGAGTGGTTGTGAAACCACAATAACAAAGAATGCTACATTTACACTTTAAAAACATGCCAAAGTTTTCAAGTGTAAAATGAATGTTGGTATAAGTTCATTTTTGTGTTTTGGGTTTGAATTAGGTAAGGTTAGTTGTCTAACTAAATATAAAAGAGGTAGTTCTTTGATACTGTTCGCAAGCCTTTTATCTATTGTTCGTCGGCTTAAGCCGAGCCACGTTTAAAAGACGTCAATTAGTATGCATATAAAGACATAATTTAGGGTTTCTTGTTCAAAATTTCATTACTCACTCTCTCTCCCCTTCTCTTTGCGAATATGTCTTCTTTGGATATTCTCCTCCTACGACTTATAAGAGAGCATATATGAGAGTGATTATATGGAAGGTGATGAGAACCCGCTTGGTATATTGACCAAGAATTCTCACAGCTATTTGATTCGAACTCAAGAAAGCTAAAGTGGTAAAGAAAGCGATAAAACACCTTAACCCAAGTTTAAATCTAACCCAAAATTCATTGATTAAAGAACCAAGCCCAATGGGTATTAACTAAAAAAATTTCAAGGTGGTGGAAATAAACAACAAACACAAGAATATAATATACTCAAGTAAAGTTGATTAATTTCCTAAGAGATTACAAGAGTGACAAAGGGTTTTACCTCAACCCAAAGAGGAGTTTCATGACCAAGCTCTCAAGGGCATTCAAATGAACAACCAAGTTTATAGGGTTTGAAATGAAATGTGTATTTAATGTACAAAAATTGGGTAAAAGATGTAAATTCGAAAATTGACAGGAAAACCCTATTTTTCTCAAACATGGTGTTTCGATCGACCGAACCATTTTCAGTCGACCAATCCTCAGCCGAACCTGACTGAGGCTAGCTCCAAAATTCTCTGCAAACTTTCGGTCAACCGGAATGACTTTCGGTCGACCGAAATTGGCTGAGTCCAATTTCTTCTTATTTTTGGCTCCAACTTGATTCTTGGCTTCTTTTCTTGACTTATTCACATTGTTTAGCCTCAAATCTTGAACCTTCTTGACATCGGATCTCGTCATCGGTCCCAAAGGCACCCGATCAAGGTTTGACTTTCTCGGTTCTTATCATGCCCTCCCTCTTGAAAGGATTCAACCTCGAATCTTGCTTGAATGCACTATCGTGAGACTCCTTGAACTTTGATCTTGCAATATTGTGGGTAATAGGTTCGTGCAATGAAGTTGGACCTTTGCGATTCTCATCATCTCCTCCATCTCAAAAAGAGATTGGACCACGAATCGACACCTACAATAAAAATAGAAAATTCAGACATAATTAATGTATTTGAAATTTCAGACTCACCGTGTAAAATCAATTTGTAGGTGTTGCCAAGAGCTTGAAATGAGCTGACACCGCAGAGTAGCAATTTGGATTTTATTCGATTGGGAACCCCTTCTTTCCTCCAAAGGAACAACATCCAACCACCCGGGTTAAATACAACTCGAATTCGATCTTGGTTCGGATTGGAAGTACATTTTTCAATATGAGCCCCAAATTGAAGCTCACCCTGCTCTCTCAGGGGCTCAACCAAATTTGGCTTTTTATGTCCACCTAAACTAACAGTTCCATCAATAAACAAGTGCATCAAGCTCAAAGGAATTAGTAGGCTAGGGCCATAAGCAACATCAAGTGGAGAAAATCTCCTAATAGGATGAGCAATTAAATATCCAGCAAATTTAACAATCACAAAATTAGTACCAACTTCGTGCAAATGCACGACTTCCCAAAAGAAAAGATTAGCTATATTGATGGCCTTGTTGGTTTCATGACATGCAATCAAATGTGACATTTTAATACTCCTACCAACAATCACAAAAATAGCATCATTTTCTTTCTTTGTTCCAAGTAAACCTACTATAAAATTCATAGAATTAGTAATCCAAGGTTTACTTATGATGGGCAAATATGTATGGAATTCTTGGGGCAAAAACTTGAGTTTAGCCATTTTGCAAGTTCGGTATTTACTACAAGTGCAAATATGTTCAACACCAATCTTCAAATTAGGTCAATAAAATTGATCACATAATACCCCTAAGACCCCGTTGATTTTAAATCGCCCCATCAAATAACCATCATGTGCCTCGCCTACTAGCAATTCACGTATGGCACATTTAAAGATAAACAATCCAATTTTTCAAAACAAATAATTATCATGCCCATAGAATCCATCAAGATATTGCTCACAACATGATTCATAAATGTTTAACAAATTCGGATTATTAACATGCATGCCCTTAACACGTTCAATACAAAATGAGGGAGCATCTAGAAATGTTAGAAGCGAAATCATTTTATCATCAAGACATCCCAATAAATTTCTCCCATGGACTTCCCGAACAAGCAATTCCTTTATAGGGAAAACAGACACATCAAGCATATTTTCACAAAATAAGAATTCATCATGCCCATGAAATTTACTATACGCAACATATCCACTAGTCAAAAATACACTTGTCAAATCCACATCAACATTATACAATCCTCTAATATATTTGAAACATAATAACCTTGCATTCAAAGAATTGTTAGGAGCATACCTCCTAGATGTCGCATTGGTTATTTCATTTTCTTTACCTCGGTTGCATTTATTGTGGTAGGAAAATGTTTCCTTGAATTTCTTCCACAAGGCATGACTTTGAAGTTCCTTGTTCCCTGGATAAGTTGGACTTACGATCTCCTACAACAAAGAAGTAACCAAGCTAGGGAGGGAAGTGTTAGGGTATTCAAGAGTAAAGAACATTTTGGTGGAATCTCTGCTCTCAATTTTCTTGGTGGCATTCATCACTTCCTCACCTTTACTGAGGTAGGAACCTCAACTCTCGGTTCTTCTCTTACATCTCCTTTTCTTGGAGTCGTGGCTTCAACCCTCATTGCCTCTCCTTTTTCTAGAGAAGTGACCTCAATTCTCATGCTCTCATTTTTTTTCTCTCATTTTTGTTTTCTTCAATTTTCTCAATTGAATTTTCTTTTGTTTTCCTATTCTCCCTTTCTTTTTCTTCTTCCTCAAATTCTTTCTTGAGCTTCATTTGGTCCTTGCATACTTCTTCCGGGCTCAAAGATAGAAGCACAACCTTTTTCCCATTCATTTGGAAGCTACATCGGTTCTTCCTCTTAACATGTGCCACACTCCTATCACTTTGCCAAGGTCTCCCCAAAATTATGTATGTAGTGTGCATGGGAACTGCATCACATATTACTTGGTCACTATAGGTTCCAATGTGGAAGGTAAGAAGAACTTCTTCACTTACCTCACTTCCCCATCGTCACCCAACCCTTGCAACACATAAGGATTAGGATGGCTCATAACCGGTAACCCCAATTTCTCAACTCTACTAGCACTCACCAAGTTAATGCAACTTTCCCCATCTATAACGAGACTACATGGCTTATCACTCACTAGGTATCTAGTGTAGAAATATTCTCCATATGTTTCCCTCTCATTATCATGGGCCAAAGAAGTTGGTGGACTAACAAGTCTCTCCAACTCTCCCCTCTCATTATCACCCCTCCTATGGAATGATGGACTCTTCATTTTTGTTCTATCAATATTATCATCAATTCCATCTCCACTCCTATCTACCCATTTTCCTCTTTTCCTATTCATGCTCCCATTTTGTTCACTATCCCTTTCATTATCCCAAACGTCCCTTCTAATTTTCCTATTCAAACTCCCATTTTGTTTTCTAATTCCATCCCTATACACAATGTCACCAAAATTATCCCTCAACCTTCTCCTACCATCCCTCTTTTCTTCATCACTACTAGTTGATGTACTTTCCCCTCTTGTTCCCAAATTTTCCAACCCACCCCCAATCTTCTCCATTTGTCTAGCCATGGTGGTTGAAAGATTTTGCAACAAGTACTTTAAATCTTGAGTTTGAACATTGAAAATTTGCTCATTTTGAGCATTGAAATTTGACATGTGTGCAAGTATGGTAGTGTCCTCACAAGGAATATTTTCTCTCGTGTTTCACTCAAATTTGGCTTTTACCCTATAATGAGCTCACCACTCTTACCTTTTTCCACTCAAAGCTCCCTTTCTCAAGTTCTCCAAGGAAGGTAATCAACTAAAAAAATAATTATAATTCTTGTGAAATCAAGAATCACAAACAAAGAAGAAGAAATTTAAAACAAGTAGACACAATAGCAAGTGGAATTTGTGTGCTTGCTATACTCAAAAGGAACAATTGATATGTGGGATAAGATGTTAGGAATACAATTTTAGCAATGGGATTGAAAAACCACAAATAATAGACAAGGCATAGATGTAGAGAAATAAGCACAAAGAGCGTAATTTTCAATGAGGCAATTTAGCAAACACTTTGTACTCGATCTTTAAGTGGCCTTGAATGGTATAATGTGGATATATGAAAACCCCCAACAACACAAGTGTGGCAAGAAATGAATGATCAACAATTACCCAATGTATGGAGCAAGTGATATATGGAATAAAATGTTGATAACACAATCTCAATAATGGGGAATGAACAACCACAAATATTTAGTAAGGCATGGAAGTTGACACATAGGAATTAATAGTGAAGTATTGATTGAGGCATTTTGTCAAACACTTTGTATGCACACTTTTGGATAGTGTAGAATTGTAATGTATGACTAATGAAAATCCCTAACAAACTCAACAATCAATATACCCAATATGTAGGAATCAAGAAATACACATGGGCATATAAATTTTTCAATTTTTCTTGAATTTTCATTTTATTTTTTTATTTTTTTTATGAAGAACAACAACAATAATGTAAATGATAGGTTTACCAAATTAGAGCCAAGCTTTGATACCAAATGATGCGAACCCCCTTGGTATATCCCGAGAAAGCTAAAGTGGTAAATAAAGTGATAAAACACCTTAACCCAAGTTTAAATCTAACTCAAAATTCATTGATTAAAGAACCAAGCCCAATAGGTATCAACTAAACAAATTTCAAGGTGGTGAAAATAAACAACAAACACAAGAATATAATATACTCAAGTAAAGTTGATTGATTTCCTAAGAGATTACAAGAGTAACAAAGGGTTTTACCTCAACCCAAAGAGGAGTCTCATGACCAAACTCTCAAGAGCATTCAAATGAACAACCAAGTTTATAGGGTTTGAAATGAAATGTGTATTTAATGTACAAAAATTGGGTAAAAGATGTAAATTCGAAAATTGCAAGAAAAACCTGTTTTTCTGAAACAGGTTGTTTCGGTCGATCGACACGGTCGAACGAACCATTTTCAGTTGATCAAATGGTCGACCGAATGACAGTTTCAGTCGACCAATCCTCAGCCAAACCTAACTGAGGCTAGCTCCAAAATTCTCTGCAGACTTTCGGTCGATCAGAATGACTTTCGGTCGCACGAAATTGGTTGAATCCAATTTCTTCTTATTTTTGGCTCCAACTTGATTCGTGACTTCTTTTCTTAAGTTATTCACATTGTTTAGCCTCGAATCTTGAACCTCCTTGGCGTCAGATTTCTTCATGGGTCCCACAGGCACGTGCATCGAGGTTTGACTTTCTCGATTCTCATCAGAAGGTGCCTTAGGAGATGATGAAGATGTAGGCAACAAGCCGTCGAGGGAAAAGAGATACCAATTTAAACTGCTATAAAAAATAAAATAAATGAATATTGAGGGACCATTTGAAACTGCTATAATTTTTGTTACAGTTGACAGTTTTGTAATTCAAAATTAATGTGATACTAAAAATTAACCAAACGAAGAAAAGGGAGGAAAAAAAACATAATGTTAAGGGACCTTTTAAATTGTTATAATTTTTGTTACAGTGAACGACTTTGTAATTCGAAATAATGTAATAAAGCCAACCAAACAAAAGAAAAAAATCAATGGAAAATGAAATACATTATTAATGGATCATCTTAAATGACTATAATTTTAGTTGCAGTTTAGTGATTCAAAAATAATGTAAATATTAAGATATTGTTATTACGACTTTGTTTGAGCCTACAAAATTAACCAAATGAATAAAAGGAACAAAAAAATTATAGAATGTTAAGGGACCATTTTAAACAGCTATAATTTTTGCTACAATTGACGGTTTTGTAATTCGAAAATAATGTAATAAAGTAATATATGAGGCTTCATATTATGAAGATCTAACTATTACGACTTCATTTGAGCCCAGTAGTACTCATTAAAATATTAAATGCGTTGTTAATGGATCATCTTAAATTGTTATAGTTTTTGCTACGTTTTAGTATTCGAAATAATGTAATAAAGTATTATTTGAAAGTTTCACATCAATATTAAGATATTGCTATTACGACTTAATTTGAACCCTCAAAATTAACCAGACGAATGAAAGAAAGCAAAAAAAAAAAAGGGACGACCACAAATAAACACTGGTGTCCCCAACTCACACTTGGGGTGTGTTTGATTGCGAGAGTGAAAAATGGGTGGAAAAAAATATTTTCAAAGGAAAAGATTTGTCTGGAAATTATTTTCTTGAAAAATATCAATTGAAAGTGTTTGATTAGTTTAGTTTTTTAGGTGGAAAAAGTGAGAAATTTTTCAAGTTTTATTGTTTGATTGACATTATTTTTCGTGTCAAATAAAGTAAAATTTAGCTATTTTAATCAAAAAAAATTTAGTACTTTAACACATTTGTACTTGATAATAATAATATTAATTTTTAAAAAATAATAAGTCAATTAATAGAAAAAGCTTTCCAATTGACGTGGAAAGTATTTTCCTATCAAATGTTAAGGAAAACAATTTCAACCATTTCACCCAAACACTGGTAGCACCCAATGTAGTGCCACCACCACACCACAACTGTGGCTATCAGAAATTTTAAGGCTAACGAGGAATTTTTATGTTAAAATTTCAAAAGTATTTTAGTGAGCTTGTCATATCGCTACGATACTTTCTAATGTTTTAATTAGTTAATTATTGGTCACGTTATGATTTTACGTGCATTTTACTAGCAAATGTTTTTGTTCCAAAGATGAACTTATTAGTCTAGTTGAAATACTTTTCGAAAGAAATTCAATTGTTTTAATTAGTGTCTTCCTTTTTTAAAAATCAATAATTTTATATCAGATTAAATATTTAAATATTTTAAAGATTGATAAAAATATATCAATATTGGTGTCATTTTATAGCTTACATTAAATAATGTAAGTCGGACTTAAGAAGAAATGGTTTCAGTCAAGATCGATCTAAGTTATGTCAATGTAAAGAAAATATGGAATTTATACAATACGTTATGATTCTTTTAGAATTATGCTCCTTTACCCAATCACTTCATATGCATAAATTTCTCCCACTTTTCCACTTATCCATTATCTAAAACAAAAAAAAAAAACAAAAAAAAGGACTATTTTACCAACCACTTAAACACTAATTTGTTTTCCACCCATTTGCTTTAAACCAGCACAGTACTTCATAAATATCAAAGTTGAAGATAGAACATTTTTATTTTTTTTATGTTCACTTGGCAAATATTTTTGGACGGTATATACCTTGTCAAACTGTTAATCTTGGTTTTGTGCATTGGGACTTCACGTGCGATTCAACTAAACATTTTCTGAAAATTTAAGATAGTATAATCTCCCGAACACATGTTGTTATGCTTTTGAGCTTAATATTGTGCTGACAAGAAAATTTATGTCACTGCTTATGTTTGATGATGCATAGATTATTATGTGATAATTAATTATTGACATGCTATGAATTTATTTATGATGAGATTATGATTGATGATGTAAGTTAATCATCCAATATATTGTAATTGAAGGTAATCGCCAGTGATTGATATAATGGCAGTAAAAATTGTTTACCGTCCATGTTTAAATATTTTCCCAAAGATGGAAGTTGGTTTGATATATAATTGAATGTTTGAATAATTTAATATCATTAGCGTGTGTATATACTATTGGGTATGTAGAGAAATCAAGTAAAACAACCCAACAAATCTGTGGAATATTATTGATTTACAAAACTTTACAAAAATTGTATAAACATTTGAGTAAAATATTCAAGAAATTTACAGAAAACTTAAAATACCAGAAACGCGAACTGCGTATAAAGTTCTCAACAAAAACTCTCAAAAAATTACAGAAACAAATTGTGTTTACAAGAACACATAAACTCCTCTAACAATTTCAGAAGAACACCACAAATTTCTTCTGAAAACAAAGTGAAAGAGAAAGAAATCGCCAAGTTCAAAAGAGGAGTAGTGAGAGAAAGTGAGAGAGTTCTGAATAGAGATGAATGAATCAATCAGAATGGATGAATCTAGACACTCCTCGCCTTTTCGTCTGACTTAAGTGATAAGGCAAATCCAACGGTTCAAACGGCTCCAGGTGGTTGATCAAATGGTTAAAAAACAGATTCAGTTTGCAAGATAAAAGCGTGTTATGATAACATGCGAGATGGGCTCCGGGTCAAGAGGAAATGGGCTCAGCACTTGGAAGACATAAGAACCTCAGGTTCCGGTTTCTGGGCTGAAGAAATGGGCTACGTACTGGGCCAATTGACTTCACAAATCTTCCCCTCAATTGTTTCAGGCTGTAGCTTTGTCATTCCAGTTCCTTTGATCAGTTCTGAATCCTTCAGCATCTTCAAGTTGTTTTCCCAAAAAACTTAGTTCCCTGCAAAGATGCAATAAGGCATTATCAAATTCCAAAATATTAAGAAAATTCAGGGCATCTTTAAACTTTGAAATAGGTATGATTTTAGTTCCAGCATCTGCTGGATTTAGCTGAGTAGGGATCTTAACCATTTTCACAAAACCTTTTTCAATGATGTCTCTTATGAAATAAATTTGACATCTATGTGTTTGGACCTATTATGAAACACAGGATTCTTAGAAAGATATAAAGCACTCTGACTATCAGTGCAAATCTCAATTTCAGGTTTACTCAAACACCCAATTTCAGAAAGTAGACCCCTCAGCCACATGCATTCTTTAACTGCATCAGTGGCTGAAATGTATTCTGCTTCAGTTGAAGAAAGGGCAACCAATTTCTGTAGTTGTGCTTTCCAACTGATGCAGGAAGAATTTAAGGTAAAGAAGTAAGCAGAAATAGACTTCCTATTATCAATATTTCCAGCAAAATCAGAATCTACAAATCCTTTAAGTTCAAAAGCAGTTTTGGATTTAGAAAACATAAGACTCAAATTCAAAGTTCCTTTCAAATATTTTAGTAAAGATTTAAGAGCTTCCCAGTGAGGTTCTCCTGGATTACTCATAAACCTGCTCAAAACACTGATAGGGAATGCAATGTCTGGTCTGGTTGAGACCATTAGATACATAACTGAACCTACAGCATTTGAATAAGGAACATTTTTCATTCTATGAAATTCTTCTGCAGTTTTAGGACACTGATCACTTGAAAGTTTAAAATGAGAAGGCAGTGGCAGTGAAACAGGTTTTGAATCAAATAGAGAAAAAAAATTTCAAAATTTTTTCAATGTAACTCTTTTGATTCAAAAAAATTTTCCCTGCAGATTTATTTCTAAAAACATCAATACCAAGAATTTTCCTAGCTAGTCCTAGGTCTTTCATTTCAAATTTAGTTTTCAAATTCTGTTTAAGACTAGAAATAGCCTGCAGGTTTTTACCAGCTATGAGCATATCATCCACATACAGAAGTAGGTACATAGGATTAGAGAAGTCATTTTTAAAGTAAAAACAGGAGTCATATGAACTTTTCTGAAATTTTAAGCTTTGAATGAAATTATCAAATCTCTTGTACCATTGTCTAGGTGCTTGTTTCAGACCATATAGTGATTTTTGAAGCAAACACACTAGACCAGGTTTATTTTTCTGTTCAAAACCTTTTGGTTGGGACATATAAATGGTTTCATCAAGCATACCATACAAAAATGCAGTTTTCACATCCATTTGCTCAAGTTCTAAATCATTTTGAGCAACTAAAGCAATAAGATTCTAATAGAAGTAAATTTCACAACAGGAGAAAATATTTCAGTATAATCTATGCCTTCCTTTTGTGAAAACCCTTTAGCAACTAACCTAGCCTTATATCTAGGTTTGCCCCCTTCAGAATCCCCATCTTTTATCTTAAATATCCACTTGCAGTCAATTAGTTTCTTGTGAGGAGGTTTATCTACTAAGGTCCAGGTTTTATTCTTAATCAGGGAATTCATTTCCTCTTGCATGGCTGCAATCCACAGGGTTTTATCTTTTGATCCCATAGCTTCTTCAAATGAGCAAGGTTCAGGATCCAAAGAGGTAGACATAACAAAAGCAGAATAAGATTCAAAATCATCAAATCTAACAGGGGGTCTAATTTCTCTCCTAGTCCTATCTCTGGCCAGTTGATAATTATCTAAAACAGGTTTATCATGTTCAGACAGAGTGGGTGAAGTGGGTGCAGGTGATGCAGGCACATTATTATGCAAGTGTTGGGGCTGCTCAGGCTGAAAGTAAGAATCATCAAAGCTTACTTCAGTTATCAAAAAATCATTTTCACAAAGTGGATTTTCATTCTTTTCAAACTTGCAAGGAAAAATCTTTTCATTAAAAATAACTGACATACTTAAAATAACTTTGAATCCACTTTGTTCTTTGACCCAAAGTCTGTAACCTTTAACCCCTTCCCCATATCCAACAAAAACACATTTTAAGGACCTAGGTTCAAGTTTGGACTGAACCTGATGAGCATAGGCAGAACAGGCAAAAACCTTTAAGACAGAATAATCTGGAATGCTGTAGTTCACAGTACTAGAAGGACACAAATTGATTAAAAAACATGCAGTCTTAACAGCTTTCCCCCAAAAAAAATTTGGCAAATTTGATTGGATTAACATGCACCTTGTCCTTTCTAACAAGGTCCTATTCATCCTTTCAGCAAGCCCGTTTTGCTGTGGATTGTATGCAACAGTCCTATGTCTAAGTATGCCTTGGTGTTTACAAAACTCATCAAATTCAAAATTGCAGAACTCCAAACCATTGTCAGTTCTGATTACTTTAACCTTTTTGTTTTTCAAATTTTCAACCAAAGTAATAAAATTTTTGAAAACAGAAACAGTTTGGTCTTTGGATTTCAAAAAATGAACCCAAGATTTTCTGGAATAGTCATCAATAATCAACAAGAAATATTTAAAACCAGAAACTATATTAACAGGAGCAGGACTCCAAAGGTCTGCATGCAAATATTCAAGAATAACATTGGGTTTATGAACAGCTTTACCAAATGAAGAAGTTTGTTGTTTTCCCAAAACACATTCTTCACAAAAACTAAGTTTCTGAAAAAAAATCTTTTCCAAAAAATCCATTTTTCTCTAACCTCTTAAGTCCTTTTTCTCCTACATGGCCTAGTCTTTTATGCCACAGGTCAGACAGGTTATTGTCAACAGTTTCAATAGTCAGAGAAGTAGGAGGAGAATATTGCACAGACAAAATATAAATGCCATTGGTCTTGACTGTATTTAAAAACAACAAATTGTTTTTCAAAATATTTATGTATCCCCTGCTGAGTTTGATTTCAAAACCTTCATCATCTAAAATACCTAATGAGATGAGGTTTCTTCTTAAATCAGTGACATACATGGTTAGATTTAAAATCAAATTGTTATTATCAGCAAGTTTTAAGGTCACAGTACCAATTCCTTTTATGTCACAGGATACATCATTCCCTAGTTTCACAGAACCAGAGGTATGTATAGAAAAAAGTATCAAATAAATCCCTATAAGGACACATATGAAAGGTACAGCCTGAGTCTAGGATCCATTCATCTTTCATATTAGAAGTGGTTGTAACATAAACAACTCCACTATTGTTTTGAATGTCTGCAGGTTCCTGTGGTTTGTTTCTAGCATCATCCCTTAACTTCTTAAAGCACTTATCAACTAAATGACCTATCTTACCACAATAAAAACATTTTCTAGTTTCATTAGGCTTCCTATCAATTTTATTATCATACCTTTTAGTTTCAAACCTGTTTTGATCATATTTTCTATTGTCATATTTCTTGTCCCTAGGTTTGTTTGGTATGAGATTTTTATTTTGATAGTCTTTAGCCTGTCTAGGATTGTTTCTATTTTGGGTCCAGCCTCTTAAATTTCCTCTAAAGGAGTTTCTGCCCCTATATGATGTGGACTCAACATTATAGGTCTCTTTGTGCTCAGACTTAGATTCTAATTCCTTATTCTTAAGAGATGTATTTATTATTTCAACAGACAATTTCTGCCCTCCATACTCTAAAGCATTCCTAATGTCCTTATACTTATCCCCCATGCCATTTAACAAACACACAACCCTCTGGTCTTCAGTGGTTTTCTCTCCAGCATTTAGAAGATCCTGAATTATCCTATTAAACCTGTCTATGTTTTCTTCAGCGCCTAAAGTAGGATCAAACTTGAAGCTAAAAAATTGTTTCCATAAAAAACATTTGTTTGGTAAAGAAACAGTAAGAAAAAGTTCTTCAAGTTTGTCGCATAGGTCTGCAGCAGTTTTGGTATCCCCTACTTTCCTAATCACTGTATCAGATAGGTGAAGGAACAGGGTACTCCAGGCAAGTTCATCTAATTCAGTTCTCCTTTCCTCGGTCATAGTTTCAGGCCAGGTCTCATCTATGGCTTTAGCAAATTTTAGTTGAAGTAATAGGGCTTTAATTTTCTGTCTCCATAAACTAAAATCCCCCTTCCCATTCCATATTTCTACTTCAACCTTAGCAGTATTCATGTTTAAATCAATTATGGGAGACAAAGAATGCACAATTAAGAGTAGGAACAGAACAAACAAGCAAATTATGCAGTCAAGTGTAAAACGGAGTTTTACAAGTTTCAAATTGTGCAATATACAACACAAGGCACAAAATTAATACTGCAGTTAACAAATTATACAGTAGTGGATCAAACTATGTGCAAGAATCAGTAAAGGTAACTTTCTTTCCCTCAACCCTACTTGGGTCGGCCAAGAACTCCCTCAGATTCCCAGATTCTCAAAGGAATCCTGGACAAAGGTGAGTAAAAGGGTCCAAGAGGGCTTCAACGGAGGGAAGAAAAAGAAAGATAAAGGAAATTAAAGAAAACCCTAAAGGAGTTTCAAGATATCACCTAATTGCTGCGATTTTCTAAATTTCTTTTGAAATTTCCAAGCAAAGTTAGATCTGACTCTAGATCTTTCACGATCAAGTACCAAAATGCCAAGTTAACACAAGATCCGTAGCAAAAATATGCAGATCCTTTAAAAACTCAAAGGTTTCAGAACAATCAACCCTGAGTTCGTAAGATCTGGGGTTTTTCACAAAATTTTTGAAGTTTCAAAAGGAAGAACAAAGATCCCAGAAACCCAAATGAAAAATCCCCCAAATATTTTCTCGTATCAGAAACCCTAAGGCTCTGATACCACTGTAGAGAAATCAAGTAAAACAACCCAACAAATTTGTGGAATATTATTGATTTACAAAACTTTACAAAAATTGTATAAACAGTTGAGTAAAATATTCAAGAAATTTACAGAAAACCTAAAATACCAGAAACGCGAACTGCGTATAAAGTTCTCAACAAAAACTCTCAAAAAATTACAGAAACAAATTGTGTTTACAAGAACACATAAACTCCTCTAACAATTTCAGAAGAACACCACAAATTTCTTCTGAAAACAAAGTGAAAGAGAAAGAAATCGCCAAGTTCAAAAGAGGCGTAGTGAGAGAAAATGAGAGAGTTCTGAACAGAGATGAATGAATCAATCAGAATGGATGAATCTAGACACTCCTCGCCTTTTCATCTGACTTAAGTGATAAGGCAAATCCAACGGTTCAAACGGATCCAGGTGGTTGATCAAATGGTTAAAAAAACAGATTCAGTTTGCAAGATAAAAGTATGTTATGATAACATGCGAGATGGGCTCCGAGTCAAGAGGAAATGGGCTCAGCACTTGGAAGACATAAGAAACCTCAGGTTCCGGTTTCTGGGCTGAAGAAATGGGCTGCGTACTGGGCCAATTGACTTCACAGAGTATTTCTTCAAAATGCTCATTGCTTAAAAACTCTACAGATTGAAGAACTGCACATGGCATGATGGCGACCAGTAGTGATTGGAATTTGAATTTTTATGCCTCTATGTTTAGACTTATTTATGTTAATTGTTGCAATACATTTTAAAACTCGACAATTTCTCAAATGAATTTGTTTTGTGATCAATGAAATATTACTTTTAGAGATTAACGTTAATTATTTTGAAACGAAAAGTTATATTGTGTATTTACAATTTCAAAATGTTTCAAAATGGAAAACAACCCTCAATGTATTATCTATCATATGGAACTAAAAACAGGTCGATTGGAGTCTCATAGAATTTATTATGATTTTTTTGTAAACTAAAATGGGACAGTTTCGAAAATTGATGACATCAAGTTTGGAAATTGATTTCGTACCTCGAACATGATCTTCGGGACCCCAAGTTTTCATATGTTGTACTTTTTGAGTCTTTGACATAGTACCAAAATTTTAAAAATTTTCAAAAACGTTTTCCATGTTAAATAATTGTACAAACAGACTGCGTCACCCGAGAAAGTTGTACAAGTTGTTGAATTTAAAGGAACCAAAATTTCGAATTGACTTATTCCATAATATCTAAGTTCACTTGAAATAAATTGTTAACATTTTGAAATATTAGTTAAGTATTTCAATTTAAAGCATTTTTCCTAAATTTATTGTTTTAAAAATTTAAAGCCAACAAGAACATGTTTGATTACGTGTCGGGTTAAAAGAAGATTCGGGGCGTTACCGGTTGGTATCAGAGCATGGTTTACTTTTCTGTAGACTTTGCATTTAAAGGATTTTTGTTTATTTTAAAAGTGTCCAATGTCACTACTTACCATCGCCACATTATGCTAGCTTTGAGGTAATGATAGATTTTATGAGTT
Organism: Ligustrum vulgare; assembly: GCA_963555705.1. NCBI lineage: Eukaryota > Viridiplantae > Streptophyta > Magnoliopsida > Lamiales > Oleaceae > Ligustrum > Ligustrum vulgare. The sequence continues at coordinate 13,348,392 of OY743175.1, forward strand.
GATGTTCATATATATTATTAATGACGTTATGATTTTTATATATCTATTTAAATTATATCATGTTTAGAAAAGTTGAGTTTAGCTTGTGTTATGAATATTCCAGATTTAGCAAAATAATTTCATGTTTTTGTTTTAGCGTCAAACGCTTATGTCATGTTATATTCTTTTCCTCCAAAAGGAATTTTTAATAATAAATAGATATTATATTTTCCTTCATTATGAGTTCTCATTTATTACTTGCTACTTGTGTTAGATGTTTACAAATTTCGATGGATTACAAACCCACTTTTGTCTATCCTAAAGGAAATGGCACCAGCATCACAAGCAAAAGCTATTCAAGAACTGCACCAAACAATGGAGAAAATGAGACAAGCCTTTGTTGCAAAAACTCCTTTATGGTCGAGTAATTATGGCATGTTTGGATAGATAGGGTATTGACTTCACTAGGGAGATTTTCATGTCAATTCACCCAAACACCAATCTTGGAGAGCCATCAATGAAATTGATGAAATACATTGAGGTTAATGGAGAGTGGATTCCCAAGGCTAGTGGGGGTGAAGGGAGTAGTCGAGGTCCATATACACTGGAGGATCCCGTACACATGGAAGGGGTTGAACGAGAGCAAAGGGAAGAAAAGACTTTTGTGGCATCGAAACATGTGCCACCTAGTGGATTTGATGCTTTCATGGCCGAGTTTAGGGTTTTTCAAATTGAGACGTGAGCCAAATTTGCAAGTCTAACTCAAGCTCAAACCGCTCTTTTCAGTGAGATGCGCCAAAAGATAGATGAACTCATGGTTCGTTAATACCGCATGGAGGATCGACTTGATGAACTTGAAGATGAAGGGCCTCAAGATGATGATGTTGATGGTGATGAGTAGTTTCTTTTCCTGTCCCCAATTTTATGATGGTTTCTAAAAGTTGTTAATCTCCTTTCATGTTATGCTATATTGCCCTTCGGGGGTTAGTATTTCCACCCGTTTGGCTGTTTTATTTTGAGTTTAAAGACATGGACCTTAATTTCATATTATGCACTTATGAATTTCATATGTTGAACTTCCATTCTATCTATGCTACAACATGTATCACATTGTATTTAACATTTAAATGACACAAAACATATTTCTCGGGTTTGGATATCAATCGATAAGCATTATATGTATGTGTTGTCTGCAGAACTGCTTTTAAAAACAAAACTCTAATACCAAGCTTGTGACGACCCCAAACCCCCCATATAAAAGAAAACATTTAATCGAAAAATTGGATGAAGTTTAAAAAAAAAATTGGCGCGCAGAACCGCAGGTGTCAACGCTGGTGTTGACACATAAGTGACTAAGTTCGCACAGTTAAGTTGGTGTCGACACCAATACTGAGGGTGTCAACACCAACACTATTTTTGAGGCAAAATAGTTTGGTGTTGAAATCTAGGGTTTCAGTGTCGACACGTAATGACCAAAAACCAATATTTTTACCGTGAAATGACAACTTCAAGAGTATAATTGTTAAAAACATAAACTATCATATAGATTGTTAAAACTTACTACAGTCGAGTTTAGGAAGAGGTTACAAAAAAACACAAAACTTCCTCTTCCCTATACCAAAACATGATACATAACTTTAAAGTTCTCCGACAGGAAAATCATCAGAGTATTCATACTCCATTGTCTCACTATCATAAAAGTCCACATAAAAGTGTGAACACAGAAATCGAGAGTGAGAAGGGAAATCACGATATGTATGCCACGTATGGGTCTCCGTTACATACATATAATACTATTCATCAACCAACAAAATACACTCCTAAGAGATAACTTCGAAGTGATCAAAGTGCGGCATCTACAAATTTGAAAACATGAAAAATTTGAATTGATGATTCAATGAGTAATTCAATACACATGCAAGTACTTTTTCAAAAGTATGATTTCAAGGCCCGATTATAGATTATCTCCTCTACTCCCCAAAGCGCTTAACATTTTCACAATACGAATATCGACAAAATGGCCATAAACAGGTTACTTAGGATTCCATATCCTTTTGGACTTCTACATCATATCATCTTTCCTCCTATCGACTCCAATAGGGTTACTAGATTACCAGGTAGTTCGTTGGAGCCTTGAAGTCGCAAGGTCCTCAAAAAACCACATCGATATCCCAACATCATACATTGATTACCGAGGGGGCTAGAGTTCAAATATATAATCTTTACGTGAAAATGTTTCTTTTGTGAATCATATCACATCCAATTATCATCCATATGCATCAAAAGTATTTCATCAAAAATAAACTTCGTACATAATGCAACACGTAAAGGGTGTATCGAATACTCACAACTTTTGATGATTATACAATATCTATCAACCTAAAAATCATAAAATAACTTCATATCATGATCAAAACCAAAAATAAAGGAGGTGTCCACATAGGTGTCAACAGCATGTTCATCGTTCTTCGTTTGGCGTCGATACCAAATCTCCAGGTGTTGACACCAAGCATATTTTCGGATACTGGAACTCCATTTCTGTGATCCTTTTGATCCCAAAATTTCATATTTTGATGAATAACTTTGACAGAACAAGTTTGGTGATCAAAGGCACAACTTATATGGATTAAAACATGATTTTGGTAAGAAATCCCTACATAGGGTTTTGAAAGAGGGAAACAATTTTGCTTCATTTTAGATCTGATTTCTGATATGTTTCCTCATTTAAAATCATCCCTGTTTATAGAGGAAGATGGTTGCACGAATTGAAGCAAGGTTTTGGATGTATAGGATTAAAACTTTGCTTCAAGGTTAAGAAAGATTATCTTAATGGCCAAGGTTGAGGTGTAATTATTTTTTCATGCAAGCTAGAGCTAGGCAAGGAAGCTAGGAGGTGAATCATGTGAACTATGGATGAAGATAAGGTTGTAGGGAGCCACCTCATGTTTTATTTTTCTAGATTTCACAGTTTCGAGTGGCTATCTTTGAGCTCAAATTTGAGGTAGTAAATGAAGTCCAAATTTTTTATTCTATGTGAAATTTGTTTCACAAGATTTGATTAATCGAGGTGGAAGTTATGGCGTCTCAAAGTTAGCCCGTCGAAGCTGTCTTTTCGAGTCGTATAGCTGAGGAGCCAACTTCAAAAATTCGCCGAGATCTGGACATTAACCAAAATGATGAACGGATTTAAGATTCTCGAAGTTCACATCAAGTACTTATCCGTACATATAAATTATGCATTTATTGGAGGTCGGAAGTGGTCAAAAAATTATCCTAAAGAATGACTTTAATTCACATTTTCTTAACCATTTTATTTCCAAAAAAATTTCCATTTTCTTTCCTAATTTCCATAAAGATTAAATAAATTTTAAAATTATATTCATTATGTAAGCATGACTAAATGAGGACGTCATAATTTTTCGGGGCGCTACAATCAACCCCCTTTAAAAGAATCTCTTCCTCGAAATTTACCTTTTACGAGAAGAGTTTCGGATATTGGGTCTTCATATCATGTTCTCATTCTCATGTTTCTTCTTCTATGGCCGCACTTTTCCATAACACCCATACAATTGGAATTTCTTTATTCCGAAGCTTCTTTGGTATCTCACATTAAGATTCTGACTGATTTTTCTTCCAAAGTCAGATCAAGCTAAATATCTGTGAGTATCTCAGGCAAAATATGGGAAGCATCTAGAATATATTTTCGAAAAGTAGATACATGAAATACATTATGCATTATTTTCATCTGTTCTGGTAATTCAACTATATAGGCAACTTCTCCGATTCTTTCCACAATATCAAAAGGTCCGATAAATCAAGGGGTTAACTTTCCTCATTTTCCAAATCGCTGTAATCTCTTAATCGAAGATATCCGAATAAAATCCTTAGCTCCAATGAATTCCAATGGTCCACGATGTTTATCTGCATAACTCCGTTGCCGACCTTGAGCTGATTGTAACTCTCTTTATCTTCTCTACAGCCTCAATCATATCTTGTAGTAACTAAAATTTTGAAATCTTATTTTCTCCAACTTCACTCCGACACAATGGTGATCGGAATTTCCAACCATACAAAGCTTCAAAAGGAGGCATTTGAATTGAAGTATGGTAGTTGTTATTATACGCAAACTCAACCAAGGGTAGGTAGTGATCCCAGTTCTGAGGGAATTTTAACACGCATGCACGAAGCATGTCTTCTAGAGTTTAAATGGTAAGTTCTGACTGTCCATCGGTTTGAGGATGAAAGTCTGTACTAAAATTCAATTTCGTTCCTAAGAAGTTATGTACTTCCTTCCAAAATCGAGATAAGAATCTAGGGTCGCGATCAGAGGTGATAGGGATTGGTATCCCATGTAATCTTACTATCTCTTGAATGTACAAGTGAGCCAGTTGTTCCATTTTAAAAGTCATCTTGATTGGTGGGAAATGTGCTGATTTGGTTAATCAATCCATAATTACCCAGAATGCATCATATCCTTTTACAACCTTTGGCAAGCCGCTAATAAAATCCTTTGTTATTTTATTCCATTTCCATTGTTATGCTGATCAGAGAAGAAAATGGTTAGATTTTGAAACTAGTGAGAAAGTATTTCTCAAAGTGTCGCCAATGAAGGGGTAGTTCGTTTTGGAAAGAAAGGAAAATTGAGACTCGGATTTATTGGTCCATTTGAGATTTTAGAGAAAGTTGGAAATGTTGCATATCAGTTGGCTTTACCCCTGAGTTAGCGGCAGTGCATAATGTATTCCATGTTTCTATGTTGAGGAAGTACATTCACGATCCTAGTAACGTGGTTGACGCTCTATCATTGGGCTTGCAGAGTGACTTGACATATGAAGAAGCTCCTGTAGTGGTTCTAGAGATAAAAGACCATGTCTTGAGGAATAGAGAAATTCCTTTAGTTAGTAACGTGGTTGGCGTTCTATCATTGGGCTTGTAGAGTGACTTGACATATGAAGAAGCTCATGTACAAGTTCTAGAGATAAAAGACCATGTCTTGAGGAATAGAGAAATTCCTTTAGTTAGTAACGTGGTTGACGCTCTATCACTGGGCTTGCACAGTGACTTGACATATGAAGAAACTCCTGCAGTGGTTCTAGAGCTAAAAAACCATGTCTTGAGGAATAGAGAAATTCCTTTAGTCAAAGTCTATTAGGATAGACACCATGTGATAACTTGGGAAAAAGAAGAAGAAGTTTCGTCCAAGTATCCCAACCTAATTATTAAGTAAGTTAAATTTTAAGGACGAAATCATTTTAAGTGAGGGAAGTTGTAGCGACCAAAAATTTAAGGCGAACGAGGGATTTTTATGTTAAGAGTTCAAAAGTATTTTAATGAGATTATCATGTCACTATGACACTTCCCAATGTTATAAGTTAATTATTTGCTACGATATGATGTTACGTGTATTTTACTAGCAAATATTTTTGTTCCAGTGACAAGATTATTAGTCAAGTTGAAAGATTTTTTGAAAGAAATTCAATTGTTTTAATTAGTGTCTTTCTTTTTGAAAAATCGATAATATTATATCGGATCAAATATTTAAATATTTTAAAGGTTGAATAAAAGTATATCAACATTAGTGTCATTTTGTAGCTTACATTAAATAATGTAAGTCGGACTTAAGAAAAAATGATTTTGGTCGAGATTGATCTAAGTTATGTCAATGTAAAGAACATATGGAATTTATATAATACTTTATGATTAATTTTTTGTATATATAAAAACCCAATCAGTTACTTAAACGTGCCAATTGATTTGTGTATACAATTTAAAAATAACATGACCACATCCAACACTTCATATGCATAAACTTCTCCCACTTCTCATATACTAGTGAAAAATCGTACTCCGTACGAGAAATGTGTAGTTGTATTATTTAGCGTTATTGAATTAACTGAATCTTAATATAATCATATTATGTTTTTTCTATAAAAAATTATTAGCAGAAGAGACATATTAAATCATAGAAGACTGTATAGTATCATATAACAATTAATTAAGACTACATAAAAGTTACAATTTATCCTCTTGATTTTCTTGCGTGAATAGAAAAAAATGTGTTATTTAGCCTCTTGATATTGTTTTCATCTTCACTCAGGTTTTCTTGCATTTTTTTGTGACATTATATAAATAAATAAATAAATAAAATAAAGAGGGGGAAAAAAATGAAAAAAAATCAATTAATGAATAGTAATGAACCATCAAGTGTGAAAAAGGATGGGACAAATTTTGAATAATAAATTTATCCCCTCTTTTATGTAGAGGGGATATACATATCGACAATTTCACCAACCACTTCAACACTAATATGTTTTCCACGTAATTGCTATAAACCGGTACATTACTTCATAAATATCAAAGTTTAAGGTAGAATAGTTTCATTTTTTTTAACGTTCACTCGGCCAAATATTTTTGGATGGAATATACCTTGGCAAACTATTAATCTTGGTTTTGTGCATTGGAACTTCACGTGTGATTCAACTCAACATTTTCTGAAAATTTAAGATAGTATCCGTACACATGTTATGCTTTTGAGTTTAATATTGTGTTGGCATGAAAATTTATGTCACTGCTTATGTTTGATAAAATGCATAACTTATTATGCGCTAATTAATTATTCGCATGCTATGACTTTATTTATAATGAGATTGTGATTGATGATTGAAGGTAACATCCAATAAGTTTTGTTTGAAGGTAATTACTTGTGATAGAATGTAATCACAGTAAAAATTGTTAACCGACCGTGTTTTAATATTTTCCCAAAAACTAAAGTTAGTTTGACATATTATTGAATATTGGTATAATTTAATCTCATTAGCGTGTTTATATACGACTGAGTATTTCTTCGAAATGCCCATTGTTTAAAAACTCTATAGATTGAAGAACTAGACATAGCTTGATGGCGAACGACAGTGATTGGAATTTGCATTTTTTATGCCTTTATGTTTAGATTTATTTATATTAATTGTTGCAATACACTTTAAGACTTGAGAATTTCTCAAATGAATTTAGTTTGTGATCAATGAATTTTTACTTTTAGAGATTAACGTTAATGCATTTTGATAAATAAAAAAAAAAAAAGGTATATTGTGAACGCTGCAGGAAAAATTTCAGAATTTGTTTTCACTTTGAAAATTCGCTGCGGGTTGTGTATTTGCAATTTCAGAATGTTTCAAAATGGAAAATGACCCTCTATGTTTATCTATCATATGGAACTGTAAACATGTCGATTGGAGTCTCGTAGAATTTATTATGATTTTTTTTTTTTGTAAGCTACGATGTGGCAGTTTCGCAAATTGATGATAGCCTGTTTAGAAATTGATTTCGTACCTCAAAAGTATATTACTGATATTAGATAAATAACATAATGTAGGATGCTCAAAGGACAATGATATATTAAAACAATGTCCTAGTAGCCCTACCGTCGCACACTGGTGTTTCCTTGTGAAAAGCATCCAGAAATTCAATATCCTCAAATAATATAACCATGTAAGTTTACACATGCAATGACCATGGCACGATATGCATATAACAAAAAACAATGTAGATTGGCGGCAGTACTCCATGAATGGGGCGAATCTAGAAAACTAATCCAGTACGAGCGGCAGAATGCCCTCGCCTTAGGCTGGATCCGCCCCAGTCCATGAAATGCGTATACACATATTTTTAACCAAATCACAAAATACAAATTCACGCACTCAGATGTGGAAATTTATGAAACTAAAATCACAATCTTAACAACAAATATACATTAGATTGCAATTAGAGATTCATATAACAAAGATAACGTAATAGTAGACGACACTGCATGCATTTTTCCAACTATAGCTGGAATGTTAAAAAAGGATCAAACCAAATGAACTATCAACTCAATTGTATTACCAAAAGATTCAATTTGCCTCAGATGCTAAAGAATCATTGCCTCGATTCTGAAAACTAAAGAAAAATAAAAACAATATATAAATTCAAAAATAGGATGTAAGAAATGGAACTAATTTTTTATTATTTTTTATGAGGTCTAGTCTTACGCAAGATTGTAACAAATATGAACATAGCGCATTTATTTTTCTTTAATAAATAAGATTTCAGAGAATAAAATTCACTGACGTAAAAGTCATTGCAACATTGCTGCAAGTTATGTGAGGTGAAGTTGTTGATGACCATTTAACAAGTCCAAAGTTGGGAAGTTGAAAAGAATAAAATAATTATAAGCCGTCACTATTTAGAAAACAAGAAACGAAATACTTAGTTGATTATTAGTGCACATTAGCACAACATGTAGCTCAAAATGCCATTAGATAGTAGTGTATTTGACGATTTAATATTGTCCCTGTAACGAATCATTAATGTAACCTGATGATATAGGGTGGGTGGCACCAGTAATAAATAACGGATGAAACAATGAGATTTGAAGCACAACACGTGATAACAAGTTGAGATAAAAGGCACACCAAGTTTTCTTTGGGTAATTACCTCAAATTACCAAAAGTTGGAGGACTTTTATAATTCAACTGAAATGTGATTGGAATAGAAATCTTTCCTACTGATTACGTGTCCTAGTGGGAGTAAAACTTAGGTAATTAATTAATTGTTAAAAAGAAATGCTTTCCGCAATTCGTCTACAGATTGTGTGTAAGATTGGGATAGAAATGGTACAAGTACAGTTGACCAAGGAAGACTTATTCAACTCTAAGTCGAACTGTTGATGGCCTTGAAGTGAATTTCGTTCTACATATACATGTATTATTCCCTTTTGTCTAGAATATTGACAAGAGAGTTTTGTGAAAATAAATTGTAATCTAACATCTTGATTTTCCTTGGTTTCGTTATGGGTTGCAGAAAGAAGTTAAAACTGGTGGATATGGTAAAACTTGATATATTTTCTAAAATACTTGGAAGTTTGTTAAGTGAAATTCTATACAATTGTAACAATTTATTATATAGTGAAAAAGTTTTGACGGACCGTAAATTTTACGTTATTGTTTTATTTTCTTATTTGCTAAATTATTTCTTGAATATCTAAAATATCACGTGGGTTAAAGGAGAGAGAAACTACGTTTAATTCCCAACAAGTAGTATCAAAGCGTCCGGTGGTTCGAAAAATTAGAGCAAAAGAAAATATGCATATTACGATGTAGAGAAATTTGACGGGATGATCAATTTTTGGCTTGTGGCAAGTACAGACAGGTCAAGGATGTTTTGATTCAGGCAGGTTTGCACAAAGTTTTAAAGAGAAAATCAATTGAGAGTTCTGACAAAGGAAAAGAAAAAGAAATTGAATCCAGTAAGAGTGATGAAGATTGGAAATATTTGGATTTGAAGGCTACTAGTACAATACGACTTTGTTTGGCCAAAAATGTTCTTACAAATATTCATGAAATAACTGCTGCTGAGGAACTTTGGGAAAAAACTAGAAGAGTTGTATCAGATAAAGATCTTGTCAGATAGGTTGTATCATAAGGAGCAGTTTCATTCTTTGAAAATGAATGCAGATTCAAAAATCTTTGACCATCTTAGTGTTCTTAATTGGAGTCGATATTGAAGATGAAGATAAAGCATTAAGAGTACTCATCTTGTCTCTTACACCTAGGGGTGTCAAAACGGCTCGTCGGCTCGGGCGGCTCGTCCTGGGATGGCCCGTGTTACCCGCGCGAGCCATACGGGCCAACTTGGCCCATGTGACATTTATCTGTCTGCAATTGCAGGCATCAGCTGGCAGCTATTTTAGCAGCCAGTAGGCAGCTAAAGCAACTGCCATTGCAAGAAGCTAGTTGCCTGCAACGCGAATTTGATCTGTATAAATGTACAGTACAGATTCTTTTTTCAAAATTTGAATTTGATATTTGATATTTTCCCACATATTTTTGTCTATAAATAGTTGGTATTTAGTTTGTAAATTCACAATAAGTTAATTCATTTACAAGTTACAATTTCTTTGTAATAATATTCATTGGTTTGCTATAATTTCTGTTCAATTCTCTATATTCTTGTGATAATATTTCTCTCGGTTTCAAATTTGAAACTACAGTCTACACTAAAAATGGATTTTAACAGCAATGAAGTTAACCAATTCAGGGGTAGCTCGAGCACTCCATCTCATATCGATGCATCCGAAAATGCTCCAATTGACTTGGATGATATCCAAGAGGAGGAAGTTTTTGAAATCAAGGGAGTTAAAAAAGATTCATCGGATTGCTGGCAACATATGATAAGAAAAAAAAATTGGTGTTGAAAATGGAGTCGATATATGGAAAGCGTGTTGCAATTACTGTGGTAAGGAAATGAGCTGGAAGCCTAGGTTAAGACGTCACATTTGAACCGACACATAGCAAGGACTTGTAAAGCGAAATCGGTTGCTGACCCAACACAGTCCCAGCTTGTTTTTGGTGGTTCTGGACCTTCTGGTTCTAATCTTTCAACATTTGTGTATTCGTAAGAAAGATTTCGCAAAGGTATGGTTGCATATGTAGCAGTTACTGAGATACCACTTTCCTTAATTGACTCTGTTCACTTCATCCGACTTGTGCAGAATTATCTTCAACCCAGGTATACTCCTTACTGTAGAAATACACTTCACGCAGATACCATAAAATTATAAAATAAAAGGAAAGAAGCTACCATTAAAGCCTTAAAAACATATGATACTGTTATTTTCTTTACATCTGATTTATGGACCGATGGTAACAAAAAAGGTTATATTGCTGCCACAACTCATTACATTGACAATCTTTGGATTTTACACAAAAAATTATTACATTTAGATCGGTGGAATATCCTCATAATGTCACTAACATATATTTAGTTTTAAAAGGGATCATACAAGAATACAGTATGCAATATATGATTTGTAGTTTTACTTTTGATAATGCTAGCGTTAACTAGGTTGTTATTGATAAATTTATTTCTGATCTTAATCCTGCATTTGATAGTTTATTTTTTCACCAATGTTGTGTTTTTCACATTATCAACTTAATTGTTAAAAGTGGTTTAAAACATATTAAAAAATCATTAGATAAAATTATACAAGCAATAAATTTCGTAAATGTGTTACCATCAAGAAAACAGGCATTTAATAGTTTGTGTGCGGAGTATAGTTTAGAAGAACATTCATTTGCTACAAATGTATCACATAGATGGAACTCTACATACCTTATATTACACTCGTGAAAATTATGATAAAATTATTTCAGTGTATTATAATTGTAATACCACTTTTGTTTTCACGTGCATCTTTAAAGTATATGTAATATTTATGTTAATGTTATTATAACTTTTAAATTGATAATTATTATTATCTATAAATTAATTATTTTGCAGTGGAAGGACTTGGATGACGTTCTCGATCAATGTGCCATTAAAATTTTATAAATTGTTTACGTGCAATTTTATATGATTATTTGTCCTATTGCCTGAGCATGCTAATCTCTATTTTTATCAAGTTATTATAAGTGATAAATTTTAGGGTATTTTTGTAACTAATTGAGAGATGTGTACCTAATTGCGAAACTTAGGAGAAACGAGGGACCAATTTGCAAATTCCAAAAGATTATACTTAAATCTAACCTAATCATCCTCACACCCGACACTCTCTCGGTCGACGCCTCTCCCCCGCGCTGCTCTCGGTCTCTCTCACGCAACCTCTCGATTTCCTCCTCCCGGCGACTTCATCGTCAAACACCACACCACCGGCAACTACCAGTAAGGCACCCCCTCTCTTTGCACCTTCACCCATGCGCGCTCACTGCTTACACACACCGCGCACGCACACGGTCTTACACACACCCACCCACTCACTTACAAACACACAAACTCGTATATGTGATGATATTGATGATGTTCATGTAGAGTTATTGATTTATATGTATGTATAGATTAACCAAGTGGAATTTCATATTTTTTTAAATATATGAATATGTGTTTTATAAAACTTCAAATTCGAACTTGGTTAAAATTTCGAAATTTAATTAGTTAATTTCAGTTTTGGGTGTATGTATATGTATATATAGGTGTACAATTTTCACAATGGATTTTTAGATTTCGATAATGGAAGAGTTAGTTTGATGAATTTCAGATTTTTATCAGCCTTTAAATTCAATATATATATATATATATATATATATATATATATATATATATATATATATATATATATAAATGACTGTTTGCAACTTGCTTGCTTTAAATAATTTCATTTACTTTATGAAAGTATATGTTATTAAGAATGTTCAAGCATGCACGTTATCATGTCATTGCATCATCAAGCATGCATTGGCATCGAAATTGGGAAGTCAAATATTTTTAAACGAAAGAAATGTGTCAAGGTGCAAGTTTGTTCAAAAGTTATGCATCCCAAGTTTTTAAGAAAGAATGGGTGTACTTCTAAGTCATGAAAGAAGTGAGTGGGAAATGGGGCGCAGGGGACCGGCGTACCCGAATTAAGTCGCTTTGCTATCATTTGTATGTGTTCACAGATGTAATTTCAGATTCGTATGTATATGCATGTAAAATTTCCGATTCCAAATTTTAGTTAAATTTCAAATATTAAATGTTAATTTTGAAATTTGCAATTTTATGATGACAGTATATATATTCCATGGGGATGTAAACTTTCAGATTTTATAAATTTTAGATTAATTATTTTAATTGACTTTGTGTATCTAAATTTGAATTATAATGGTTATTTTCATATTGAAAGTAAGATTTTATTGTTTTATAGTTTTGACTTAATGTAACTAAAGAAGTGGAGAATTTCCCAAGTCTTGCATTGAAATTTTATAGTTCAATTGAAATATGGTGACAAATGTGTTTGTGAACTAAAAGCATATTTTATTAATGAATGGTAATAATTAGGAGAATTGGTACATTGACTTCACGGGCATCTGAGACTCTTCCACTTGCAAATCAAGATAACAGTAAATACTAAGGACGTCAGGTAAGTAAACTTCCCCTATTTACATAGAAGTTAAATGTAAATGTGAAATGTGTAAATGACTGTTTGCAACTTGCTTGGTTTAATGAATTTCATTTACTTTATGAAAGTATATGTTATTAAGAAGAATGTTCAAGCATGCACGTTATCATGTCATTGCATCATCAAGCATGCATTGGCATCGAAATTGGGAAGTCAAATATTTTTAAACGAAAGAAATGTGTCAAGGTGCAAGTTTGTTCAAAAGTTATGTATCCCGAGTTTTTTAAGAAAGAATGGGTGTACTTCTAAGTCATGAAAGAAGTGAGTGGGAAATGGGGCGCGAGGGACCGGCGTACCCGAATTAAGTCGCTTTGCGACGGAATGTTCGACCGCTTTGCGGTAAACTGTTAAACCGCTATGCGATGGGAAAGTGAATGTTAAACCGCTTTGCGGTGAAAATGTGGATATTAATCTGGTTCCAAATAAGAATTGCCCACTGCTCTCCGATTGACTAGAAGATACACCAAGTGAGCTCACGATGGAAATGTTAAGTAAAAGTTTTCAAATGTCAAGTGAAAGTTTTGAAATGTTAAGTGAAAGTCTGAAATGTTTTGAAAGTTATGGAAAGTAAAGTAAAAGGGGATACAAATTTCGAATTTTAAAGCATTTCATGTCATAAGCATGCATTACATGCATAAAGTTTACTTAATGAGCTTTAGCTCACCCCAATCCCTCCCCAACATTTCAGGTGATGAAAGTTAGGTGATCCGAGGAGAGCACTTGGCGACAGACTCAGACAGTACTCATAATTCAATTTCTTTTAGGAATGAATCAAGGGCTTTCGCAAATTATTTTATTGGTTATTCTTTTAAATTGATAAATTCTTTTGATTAGTTGTCGATTTTAGCTAAAATAAGTTATGGTATTTCCCTGTGATTAGTTTATATCATGTTTCATAAGTTTAAAAATTATTTACTTCAAGGTAATTATTGTTGAGGAGTTTGGGAATTTATGTTGGAGTTTGATTTTTGGAATTGTGGTTGGATGTTGAACGTTCGATTTGAATGAGTTGAGAATTGCATATGTAATGTAGGTATGATGTCCCTCTACAGGTTGGATATGTCCAAGTTATAGAGGAGACTCTACCGAAATTTCTGTAAATTTTTATAGAAAATGAAAATGTTGAAGTTTTAAATGATTTGTTTCCTCATTTAAGTAAAGGGAAGTTAATACGCCTGGGTTTAAGATTTTTGAATTTGGGGTGTTACAATAATGGTAGACATAAGTATGGATCTGACTATAATTTAGAAGATTGGGAATGAGAAATTGCATTCTGTGTAAAAAGATTTTTAAAAGCCTTTTATGATGCCAAAAATGCATGCAGTGGCGTTTATTACCCAACATCTTCACTTGTTTTACAACATTTTTTTATTATTGCACAAACATTAAATCAATAGAGGAATTTGTCAATTTTTTATGATGTAGTCGGCTCCATGGAGATAAAATTTCGCAAAATACTGGTAGAATTATCACATGTTACTATGGAATCTTTATTATGTGAAATGTACAATTATTATGTTGCAAAAAGAGATCAAAGCAGTTCTAGTACCCAAACTAATATTTCCCAAAGTACTCCAATGCATTCTAATTCTTTATGGGACTTTATTAACACAAATGCAAGTGCTCCCTCAATTAGTTACAGTGGAAACACATCTAGATCGATAGGTGGTACAAACGTTGAATTCCATTTGAGTTAGCTAGGTACATGTGTGTGGACGTTCGTAGTGTGTTAACATCACAAGAATTAGAAAATTTTGATATTCTAACTTGGTGGAGATGTAATGAAAGTCAATATCCAATTGTAGCAAAAATTGTACGTGATTTACTAACACCTCTGGTGTCCACCGTGGCATCGAAGGCTGCATTTAGTTTAAGTGGTAGGATTTTGTCAGACGAACGATCAAGACTGAAGGAAAACATATTAGAGGCTCTTGTATGCTTGAAGGATTGGGAATGTGCAGATTTATGACTTCAAGATAAAGTTGACAGCATCATACCTGAGGACTTTAAACAATATTTAAGATAGAAGAAATTGTAAGTTTTTAAAAATCATTTTGTGTAATTTAAATTATTATGTTTTTAAAAAAATTGTACATGAAATTTTTTATTCGTGTACAATTTTTAACTCCACCTATGTTGATCGTAGCCAATCACAAGCCCGGAAAAAGGAGGAGAGTTGTAACAATATAACTTGTAACCTTTATTGAGTAATTTAGTATAGACTTTACGAAATCTACATTTTATTTTTTATTGAATCTTATGTTTGATATTTTAACTACATTTACTGTGTACATAATTATATTATATATTTAAGTAATTACAATTCATTTGTCACGTGTGACTCGGAAAAAAAGGGGGCCGGCTAGGCTGGGGCTCGGCTCGAAGAAGCTCTAGCCGAGCCTCAGAATTTTGGTCGAGCTTTGGCTCGGCTCGGACCAAAAAAAGCTGGACCCTAAAAAGCTCGAGCCAAGCTAGAGCCTTGATATTCGGCTCGTTGACACACCTACTTACACCCATGTTTGAGCACATCAAGCCTATTTTAATGTACATAAATGAAATTGTGGACTTCGCAGAAGTTACAAGTAAGTTGATCTCTGAATAAAGGAGATTAGGTAAAAAAGATAGTTCATCTAAAAATAATTTGCTTGTTAGTGAAAAGTAGAATAGGGGTAATTTTATGAAGAAGAAGGTAACGTGTTGGAACTATGGACAACCTGGTCATGCGAGAAGAAATTGTCCAAAAGGTGGAGCAAACTCGTCTAACTATTCGAAGGTAAACAATGCAACTCTCCTAGTGGAGGGCGATGATGATGCACGACGAGTAAGATGGTGACATTCTCATGGCATGAAGTTAGTTGTCATGATAGAGGATGTGTTCTTACAAGGGGTGCATATGTTTACACACGGACATTAGTTTGGCATTGATGCAGGTGTATGGTGAAATTGATGTCGATGGCTGATGAGTTTCTAGGGAAAGCCAAACAGTTGCACCATAATTTTCAGCAGGGTTTGTTTCGACATAAGCCGATGAAAAGCTTGGAGTTCGTTGATAATTCTGAGTGGTTATACTCATATTGTGAAGTATGTTAATTCTCTTATTTGAGAATTGAAACTGTCAAAATGTGTCAAAAGCTTACAAATTTTGAACTATTGTAAACAAAAGAGAAAAGATAGAGTTTTAGCTTGTTTTCGAAAAGGTGGGGATAGTTGGGTAATTGCCTCAAATTATCAGAAGTTGGAGTAAAAGTTAGAGTACTTATATAATTCAACTTTTTATTGGAATGCGATTGTAATAGGACTCTTTCCTACTGATTACGTGTCCTAGTGGGAATAAAACTTAGGTAATTAATTAATTGTTAGAAAGAAATGCTTTACGCTGTTCCTCTACAGATTGCGTGTCAGATTGGGATGGAAATTGGTACAAGTGCAACTACCAAGGAAGACTTTTCCAACTCTAAGTCGAATTTTTGATGGCCGTAACGTTAATTTAGTTCTATATATTCATGTATTATTCCCTTTGTTGTAGAACATTTTTTAGAGAGTTTTGTGAGGAGAAATTATAGTCTAGCATCTCGATTTTTCTTGGTTTCTTTGCAGGCTATGCAAAGAAGTAGAAATTTGTATATGTGGTAAGGCTTGACTTGGGGTTTGAAGTGAAATTCAATATAATTGTAATAATTTATTATGTAGTAAAAACTTCAGCGGTCCGTAAATTTTACGCTATTTTTTTATTTTCTTGTTTGCTCAATTATTCCTTGAACATTAAAAGTATCATGTGGGTTAAAGAAAATGAAATTTTTGTTTAATAACAGACAATTTTTTCGCAAATCCATTCAATTTCTTTAGCACTTCATCCACCAATGATATGCTAGCTAGACTCAGCGAAGAATGAAATCACTATTTTTGCACCAAAAGAATCTTGAAAAGGCGGGTTATGATTCATGGATATTAATGGGATAATTACGGGATCTTCTCCTTATTTATCCTATTTTGTATATTCTGTAAATATTCTATTCCAAGTATATCTTAGGATTGCTCTCCAAGCAATATAAGTTTTCCATATTTATCTTGTATAGAGATAGAAAGTTATTAGGTTTCTTCTTGTATTTAAACTCATGTATATCAATGATATTATTAAGCTTTTCCATATTGATCTCTCTTCTTCTCTGCGTCCACAAGCTTGAAGTTGGCCTAAGCACCTCATTTCTTCCCTTCACATAAATCTCTTCATGGTATCAGAGCCAAATAGCCTAACCGCTTGATCCATGGTTTCATCTTCTTCATCCACCATCTCAAACACTTCCTCAACCCTCATATCTGGCCAACCGTCTATCATGGCCTCGCACATCCATCAATTTCCTATTGTGATAAATTCGCAATCGCAACTCCCGGTTAAGCTTGATCCTGAAAACTACTCTACATGGTATGCTCAGATTCATAGCTGCTTAATTGGCTATGGTCTCTTTGGTTATGTTGACGGGACCACAGTATGTCCACCGGTCACCGTCAAAGTGGATGATGTTGATACACCAAACCCCGATTTTTCTTATTGGATTCGACAAGATCAGTTGATCTTGAATGCTATGCTAAGCTCAGTTTCTCCAACGTATGTTTCCACTATCACCTCGGTTAAATCCTCACATGAGGCATGGTTGAAAATCTAGAGAACTTTTGCAACGAAATCTCGAGCCAGGATTATGGGGCTTAAAGGAAAAATGTCAAGACTCCACAAAGGGGATTCCTCCATAGTTGACTACATGCGTGAAATTCGAAAAATTGTTGACACGCTGGCTATCATAGACAAGGAACCAGATGCTGATGAGATAACCGTACACGTGTTAAATGGTCTGGACAAAGACTATAAGGACATAGCTGCTGCCATTAATGCGAGAGAAAAATCTCTCACTATAGATGAACTTCAAGAGAAGCTTGAAGCAGCCGAGTTCCAGATTAAAACTAACCAAACGTCTCACCAACTTTCCTCTCCGGTGACTGCCAACTACACTACCAAAAAGTCGCCAAACAACAGCAATAGCCACAACAAAAATAGCAACTCTAGGCCACCATTTAATACCAACCAGCCGTCCAATAATTCCAATTTGCTGCTGTTCAATTTTCTTAAAGCCACAGGCCCAGCAATTATAAGGGTAAATGTCAGCTATGTCAAGAAGTGGGTCACTCGGCAAAGTACTGTCCAAAATGGCGAAGTATGCCTATTCAAAACCACCCACCTGGCACCTACTCTCCACGACCACAACAGCAATTCCGGCCTTTTTCGCCATCTGCCTATGTTGCAGCCCAAGCCCCTCCTAGCTCATCCGATTGGCTACTTGACTCCGGTGCCTCTCACCATGTCACTACTGATCTCAACAATTTATCCCTCCACTCTAACTATCTTGGACCAGATGACATTCACATCAGTGACGGTACGGGTCTAACTATCACACACACAGGCACTAAATTTCTCAAATCACAAAATTCCAATTTTCGGCTTGATAATGTTTTGTGTGTACCAAAAATGAGTAAAAATCTTATTTCAGTCTCCAAATTTTGTTCTCAAAACAATATGTCTGTTGAATTCTCACCATCAAATTTTTCTGTGAAGGATCTGCGCACGGGGAAGCCGGTTCTGCAAGGAGGAGTTAAAGATGGAGTGTACGTGTGGCCCCAAACTTCTGCGCCTGATCCTAAACATGTCTACACCACACAACTTTTGTCATTTGATACTTTGCATCGTCGTCTAGGACACCCATCTATTAAAATTTTAGACCATTTTATTCGTTCAAATTCTATTTCTGTTGCTCCTAAGTCTAGTTTATTCCATTGTGACTCATGTCAATGTGTTAAAAGTCATAAATTGTCTTTTGATTCTTCATCGCTAACTAGTAATAAACCTTTGGATTTGATTTATTCTGACGTGTGGACCTCCCCTGTCTTGTCTCATGAGAGCTTTCGCTATTATGTGGTGTTTGTTGATCACTTCACTCGGTATGTGTGGCTGTATACACTCAGGCGAAAATCCGATGTTAAAGATATTTTCATAAAATTCAAATCATTAGTAGAAAATTATTTGCACACAAAAATTCGCCGGCTATACACTGACAATGGTGGTGAGTTCATGGCTTTGTCACACTTCCTTTCGTCACATGGCATTAGTCATTTAACTTCACCACCATACAAACCTGAGCACAATGGTTTCGCTGAAAGACGACACAGACACATCGTTGAAACAGGTTTAAGCTTGTTTCACACTGCGTCTATCCCTCATCAATATTGGCCATATGCTTTTCACACTGCTGTGTACCTAATCAACCGAATGCCCAAGGTCAATTTAAACTATTCCACGGCTTTTGACAAATTATTTTCAAAACCGCCAAACTTTGTAAAATTACGGGTGTTCGGTTGTTTATGCTACCCTTGGTTACGACCATACAATAACAATAAACTTGAGTCCCGCTCTCAATCGTGCATTTTCTTTGGTTGCTCAAGTTCAAAAAGTGCATATCTATGCTTCAATAAGGAACAAAATAAAATCTTTACTTCCCGTCACGTTTTTTTGTCGAGCATATTTTCCCCTTTGCACAACCCGTACCACCACACATGTAGCGACCGAGAAATTTTAAATAATGTAAAAATCGTGTTTCTCGAAAAAAACGTGTCGCTAAGATTTAACCCCGAATTTTTACTTTTAACTGTGAAGCGTGTTCGTCTAGCCATTGTAAAATAAATTTAAAAATATACTCAAATCGAGTCCAATCTCGAATATTTTAAAGTATCAAATTCTTTATCAGTTTTAAACCCAAATATATAATAATTTTTTAGTCCAATTTATTAAGTCCAATATTTGGTTATTTTGGGTCAAAAATTATGTAATCCGATTTTAAATATTTTCAATCCAATTATAAATTCTTTAGCCCAAGCTGGCCCACTTACCAACCTAGAAATTTGTGCCCTAACACATTACTGTTCAGATCACTCCATTCTCTCCCTCACAGCTTAGCTCACGCAGCCAAAGAAATTCTGGGGTAAGAACCTCTCCTCTTCCACCATGGCTGCTACTCTGTTGAAATTCCACCTTCATCACCAATCCTTCCACAATCTTCAAGCAAGTTGACGTACTCAGCACCACCCACCCAACTACAGCCAAACAGCAGCCACCACCTGTAGCACCCCCACAACTGGCGAACCCCAACCACATCAACCTCCATATCTGTCGAATGCCCACCTACCGACCACAACCTCAAAACTCCACAACCGAGATCGGCCTCCAGCACCACTGCCCTCACCACCGCCCTCACCACCGCCAATCACCTCAAAGACCGCCATTGCCCCAACCGCGTCGAAATCGCCACCTCCAACCAAACTCAAGAAAAGCCCAAACTTCAATACCCAATCAAAACCCAAAGCAACCAAGAAATAAATTGACCCAACACTTACCTTGAACCACCTTACCTCACTGCCGGAATCTTCACCGGAAAGCATCCAAATCACGAGTACCCAAGTCACAGCCCACTTTCAATTTTCGCACCCAAATATCCACCCTGCTCTCCTTCTTTGCCGCCCTACACCCACAGTCGTCGCAACTCCTAGTTGGCGGCATCACCTCCAGTGACCGCCGTGTTTTTGGCCGAGCAACAGCCGGGAAACCCACAAACCCAGCCTCGGTCTACCTCGGTTTAATCAACACCTCGCAGCCCAGTCACATACCTCAACCATCACCAGATCTCACAGCTAATACCGAACTCCAAATCCTGATTTAAGCTTCGGTCTCGCACGAAATCAGCCCCAAAACCCAGCCTTTTTGTACCCCCATCCCTTGCCGCCGTCTGCCGCTACCTGCCGGCGACGTTGCGCCGGCACTACGCCGGCTGGAAGACCGGATTTTCTCCCCCGCTCGCCCTCGCTATCTCGTCTTTCTCTCTCTCGGTCTGATTTTTCAGATTGTGAATGAGAGAGTAAATATTTTGATTTAAAAATTTAACTTCCAGAAATTGCAACTTTGGTCCCGAAGTTTTAAAAGTTATTCAATTCAGTCCCTTTTGGTTTCAAATCATCAATCTCAGCCCTAAATTTCAAAAGTTATTATTTTAACCCCTAAGTATCAAACCCATTTTAGTTCGGTCACTGCAGATTTACTTTATTTGATTTTAAGCCCAAGTTTTAAAAGATTTACAGTTTAGTCACAAATGTTTAAAAGCAATCCTTTAAGCCTCCATATTTTAAAGTCTTTCGATTTGGTCCATATTGATGATATATATGTGTGTGTGTGTGTGTGTGTGTGTGTGTGTGTACGTATATTTATAAATCTCAACTTCCAAAAATATTCATTTTAGTCCCTCAACTTTCAGAATATTCATTTTAGTTCCTCAACTTTCAAAACATCAATTTCAGTCCTCAAACTATAAATTATCATATTTAAACTATAAATTTCAAAGGACTAATGTAACTTATGGGCTAGACGAAGCGTACGGAGATTTGAAAGATTGAAGTCATATCCCGCTCAACTTTGCACTCGTCGGATTTAAGGTAGACTCGCCCCCACTAATTGATTTATATTATAATTGCATGTGTTATGTGAATTTGTGTGATTTTATGCTTAATTGCATGAGAAAAGAATATCTCGTATGAGATAAAGAAAAGAATATCTCTTTTGAGATAAAGAATTTATGTTATGCCGGGCATAACTTATCTGCTAGCATGATACAAGAAAAGAATGGTTCATTTGCGTTCACTATGTGATGCCTATGAATAAGAAAAGAATGTCACTACATTAATTGCATAATTACTTGTCCAATTATCTTGTAGATTAATTATTGGCGATGAGTCTACTGAGTATTTCATTTTGAAATGCTCAACCCGTTATTTTAACAATTTTTGCAGATTTCGGAGACGGTGGCGAGCGATGGGCAATGACGGCAAATTACAAATTGATATTTTTTTAAAAATTCGTGAACTTTCAAATGATTATTTCACTTTATCAAGAATTGTCATTTTTTTACAAATTTGTACGAAAATACTTATTCCATCTGAATTATCGCTAAACTTTTATTCGATAAATGCGATATTTAATATTTAAATCATTTTTCCGCAACAAAGTTTATTCAAGAATTTAGACAAGTGACGTTCCCGGGTTTTACGGAATTTGGGGCGTTACAGCATGGTATCAGAGCGGGTCTACGTTTCTGTAGACTTACAAATTCTTTTTTTTAAAATAAGAAAATAAAATTTTCCAAAAAATAATAGAAATAATGTTTTGACGACTTTTGCCATTGCCATCATTTTCCGCCGACTTCGAAGGTAACGGAGTTTAGTATGGTTACTTTATTGATTTATTTCGGATACTTGAGAATAAATGTTTTGAGAATTTGACGAGAAAAGAAAAGAAAAGACGAGAAAGAATAAGAAAATTAGTATCCGAAATAATGAGAAAGAAATAAGGAAAGAAATGAGTTTTGGAGTATAACGAGAAATTTTTCAGAAAGAAAGAAAAGAAAGAGAACGAGTGTTGAGCATAATGGGAATAATATGATTTAAGAATGATTTTATAATGATTTTTGTCCTCGAATTTAGAAATGATGAACCCTAACTGGACTTTGCATAATTGATTTTAGACATGGCACCAAATACGAGAAGTCAACTGAATGGATTAGACAATATTTTTTGAATATCTATCGTTTAGATTAAACGAGAAATAGCAAGCCAGTTTTATGAAGTTGTGATGAGATGTTGAGATTATAAGTGATGTGATTTTATTGAGACCTTTATTAGAAGAATTATGAAATTAGAGGTTTAAAGATTTTGTTCTTAGTTATTGGGAATTAAGTAATGGATATTGTGTTGAGTAAGTGAATTATTCCTCTATTTTTGAGAGAAATTTATTATGCAGTTTGGTCTTGTGATTAAATTTTGGGAATACGATTTGTAGCATATATTTATAAGTATGACTAATGGGTAGTCATTTGAGCCAATTAATATATTGAAGGAAGTGAGATATTGATACTGGAAACTAGGATTTGAAATTGTTATGTTGAGGAATTATAAATCGATTTTCTGGGATATTTTTGGTGATACTGAAGTTTGTTGGAAATGTTGTCAATATTGAAATCGTTGTGGTCAAATGTAGAGCTATTTATTACTGTTGGTTATGAAGTATACATACGGGTTGGATAAGTCCAAATTACAAGGGAGACTTTGCCTAGAATTTTATCATTTGGAATTAAGAGCATAATATGGTATGCAACCACTAAAGGAATTGAGGTTAGACTTGCAAGTTCATTTACACCATAAGCGAGATTTAGTAAATGATAAGTTGTACTTTGAAAGATGAGTGAAAACAAGTATTATGGCGTTATTGGGAAGAATCTAAATTATTCTTGGGAACGAATTGATCACTAGTAAGGAATGATCACTTGAATTGGAGAATATTATAAATTGTGGGGATAGGAGATTGTAATGTTGATTTATTTTGGAATTTGATCGGGTAAATATGTTAGAAGATAAGCTGATGACATTATATTGATTTGTGGATGATATATTATTTGGTATACTACATAGAGAGAATATTCAGGTAATTTCTATCATTTTAATTGTTTTGGTGATATTTGGTGATAAGAAGTTAGAGATGACAAATTATTAAGGTTTGATATGTTTTTAAAGAAATAGTAAAGATTTATTGAAATTTGGAGAGAATTTTCATGGGTTTACAAAGATTAGTGAAGAGACGTGATGTCATTTTGGGTTATTGAATAATGACTTGAGTAGTCAGCAAATATTTCTTAATACAGAGGCTATGTTGAGAGTTTGTATTTTAGACCTTTGTGATGGTTAGGAAAACCATTTACCGTTTGTTGAATTTACATGTAATATGATTATTGGGAATAGTCAGTTATCATGAATGGGAGATATTGAAAATATTTTATGGTGAGACTCCTTAAAAGAGTAACCATTTATTCAAAGTGAGAAATTGGGAACATGTGATTTAATGTTTGGGGATTATGTGAGATAATGATGTTGGTCATAAGGTTATTTGAATATAAAAGGCACAAGAGATAATTATAAGGAATAATGTGATTTTTCTTATTGCGAGAAATGAAGGTGATGATGTGTTGAGATTATAAAATAAGTTGATTTATCATGAATGAGTTATGCTATATTTGGTTCTAAGTAGAATTCGAAGAAAAAGGAGTCTCAGTCATGGAAATGAATCAGGATTTCCTCGTAGTGTGAATGATTCACTGATGTACATTAAGTTTTCAATATTGATGAAAGAAACTTTATCAGGTCCTAGATTTGTACAAGTATTGATGAAGTAATGCATTTGATCAGAGAAAGGCTTATGATTTATCATATCTTGAAATTTTGGAGATTGTTAATGATGGTATCTTGTTTAGAAAATAAGAAATGAAATTTTATGTAATTGTTTTTGTGGAAAGAATTTATTGGAAAATAGGGATAAGACTTCACAGTGATGACTTATCTTGGAATGGTGTGCAAAGAAGTGACAACGGTAGAATCCAAGATTTATTAGTCTGAGAGATTGATATATAATCTTAATGAGCAGATTGACGTATAAGTTTCACGTGATAGGTATGATGGTATTTATATTGAAATCTTAGAGAGATTGATATGAATATTTGAGGTCATATGATACGATGATAAGTGACAGGTTACATGATTACTACAAGATATGATGACTAGACGGTTAAGGGATGCTATGGTTATCCCGTGAAGAATTGTGTGAATATATTGAGTCAATTGATCTCATTTTGATGGTTTATTGCATTATGGAGAAAAATATTACATAGATTGGGAGTTTTTGTTTTGAGTCATAACATATGGGTTTATTTAAAGTTTTGATGATGCAGTTTTGATTATTTATTGTCGGTTGCACTTTTGATGTGAATAAAGTATTTTGGCTACAATAATGGAAAACCTGAGAATATCATTTGTGTGACTTTTACTTATAATGGGATTGTATCTTTGGGTTAAGCAAACATGATGAGGAATACTATATGATTCATAGAAGTCTTATTCGATGGTGATAGAGTTAATCAGAGTATTGTCCATAGTGTGACATGAATTGAAGTTTTGGGAGAACAGAAAAGATTGAATCTTGAACTTCAGATTTGGAAATTTGTGAGGTTTCTTAAGTTTGAGAATATCATATCTGATCCTTATGATGCTGCTTTAAGTTAGTATCTTAGCCCTCAGTTAGAATGAGTATGTGATACCGAGTACTTGATTCATGATTTAAAAGTATGTTCATGATTCAAATCACATGGTGAATTATTAGTTTATTTTAGTTCAGAAATATTTGACTTATGATGAGACACCTATGTGCATAGTAGAGAGAAAAGTCCATATCTTAATAAACAAAGGGATTCCTATAATCAAAGTCCAGTGGGGGTAGATATAATAATGATGAAATTGTTGGGAGAAAGAAGAAGAAACTCTGGCCAAGTATCCAGATATTTTAGATCAGGTAAGTCTTAAATTTCGAGGACGAAATTATTTTAAGGGGGTAAGGTTGTAGCGACCGAGAAATTTTAAATAATGTAAAAATCGTGTTTCTCGAAAAAAACGTGTCGCTAAGATTTAACCCCGAATTTTTACTTTTAACTGTGAAGCGTGTTCGTCTAGCCATTGTAAAATAAATTTAAAAATATACTCAAATCGAGTCCAATCTCGAATATTTTAAAGTATCAAATTCTTTATCAGTTTTAAACCCAAATATATAATAATTTTTTAGTCCAATTTATTAAGTCCAATATTTGGTTATTTTGGGTCAAAAATTATGTAATCCGATTTTAAATATTTTCAATCCAATTATAAATTCTTTAGCCCAAGCTGGCCCACTTACCAACCTAGAAATTTGTGCCCTAACACATTACTGTTCAGATCACTCCATTCTCTCCCTCACAGCTTAGCTCACGCAGCCAAAGAAATTCTGGGGTAAGAACCTCTCCTCTTCCACCATGGCTGCTACTCTGTTGAAATTCCACCTTCATCACCAATCCTTCCACAATCTTCAAGCAAGTTGACGTACTCAGCACCACCCACCCAACTACAGCCAAACAGCAGCCACCACCTGTAGCACCCCCACAACTGGCGAACCCCAACCACATCAACCTCCATATCTGTCGAATGCCCACCTACCGACCACAACCTCAAAACTCCACAACCGAGATCGGCCTCCAGCACCACTGCCCTCACCACCGCCCTCACCACCGCCAATCACCTCAAAGACCGCCATTGCCCCAACCGCGTCGAAATCGCCACCTCCAACCAAACTCAAGAAAAGCCCAAACTTCAATACCCAATCAAAACCCAAAGCAACCAAGAAATAAATTGACCCAACACTTACCTTGAACCACCTTACCTCACTGCCGGAATCTTCACCGGAAAGCATCCAAATCACGAGTACCCAAGTCACAGCCCACTTTCAATTTTCGCACCCAAATATCCACCCTGCTCTCCTTCTTTGCCGCCCTACACCCACCGTCGTCGCAACTCCTAGTTGGCGGCATCACCTCCAGTGACCGCCGTGTTTTTGGCCGAGCAACCGCCGGGAAACCCACAAACCCAGCCTCGGTCTACCTCGGTTTAATCAACACCTCGCAGCCCAGTCACATACCTCAACCATCACCAGATCTCACAGCTAATACCGAACTCCAAATCCTGATTTAAGCTTCGGTCTCGCACGAAATCAGCCCCAAAACCCAGCCTTTTTGTACCCCCATCCCTTGCCGCCGTCTGCCGCTACCTGCCGGCGACGTTGCGCCGGCACTACGCCGGCTGGAAGACCGGATTTTCTCCCCCGCTCGCCCTCGCTATCTCGCCTTTCTCTCTCTCGGTCTGATTTTTCAGATCGTGAATGAGAGAGTAAATATTTTGATTTTAATAATTTAACTTCCAGAAATTGCAACTTTGGTCCCGAAGTTTTAAAAGTTATTCAATTCAGTCCCTTTTGGTTTCAAATCATCAATCTCAGCCCTAAATTTCAAAAGTTATTATTTTAACCCCTAAGTATCAAACCCATTTTAGTTCGGTCACTGCTGATTTACTTTATTTGATTTTAAGCCCAAGTTTTAAAAGATTTACATTTTAGTCACAAATGTTTAAAAGCAATCCTTTAAGCCTCCATATTTTAAAGTCTTTCGATTTGGTCCATATTGATGATATATATGTGTGTGTGTGTGTGTGTGTGTGTGTGTGTGTGTGTGTGTGTGTGTGTACGTATATTTATAAATTTCAACTTCCAAAAATATTCATTTCAGTCCCTCAACTTTCAGAATATTCATTTTAGTTCCTCAACTTTCAAAACATCAATTTCAGTCCTCAAACTATAAATTATCATATTTAAACTATAAATTTCAAAGGACTAATGTAACTTATGGGCTAGACGAAGCGTACGGAGATTTGAAAGATTGAAGTCATATCCCGCTCAACTTTGCACTCGTCGGATTTAAGGTAGACTCGCCCCCACTAATTGATTTATATTATAATTGCATGTGTTATGTGAATTTGTGTGATTTTATGCTTAATTGCATGAGAAAAGAATATCTCGTATGAGATAAAGAAAAGAATATCTCTTTTGAGATAAAGAATTTATGTTATGTCGGGCATAACTTATCTGCTAGCATGATACAAGAAAAGAATGGTTCATTTGCGTTCACTATGTGATGCCTATGAATAAGAAAAGAATGTCACTACATTAATTGCATAATTACTTGTCCAATTATCTTGTAGATTAATTATTGGCGATGAGTCTACTGAGTATTTCATTTTGAAATGCTCAACCCGTTATTTTAACAATTTTTGCAGATTTCGGAGACGGTGGCGAGCGATGGGCAATGACGGCAAATTACAAATTGATATTTTTTTAAAAAGTCGTGAACTTTCAAATGATTATTTCACTTTATCAAGAATTGTCATTTTTTTACAAATTTGTACGAAAATACTTATTCCATCTGAATTATCGCTAAACTTTTATTCGATAAATGCGATATTTAATATTTAAATCATTTTTCCGCAACAAAGTTTATTCAAGAATTTAGAAAAGTGACGTTCCCGGGTTTTACGGAATTCGGGGCGTTACAACACAATTCCCATGCACCCACGATGGTCTCATCATCCCCTCCCATGGTCACTATTCCCTCATCTACTCCAGTCCTTCAGGATCAAGGCAATTCTCCGGGGCCACCACCATCGTTATCTCCACATATCTCCTCGCAGCAACCCGCTTCCCCAACCACGCTGGCCATCACAGAACCGTTAGCTCCCTCCCCACCTCCGTCATCCAGTCACTTGGACTTGGCCCCGTCATCACCTCCAACACAACCGACATTCCCCTCTTTATCCCCTACCCCGGCCGCTAGCTCCTCTCCCTCTCCACCCCTCAAAACCAAGTCTATAACTGACCTTCTACAAACCACACAGCCTATTTCTCCATTCACTTCTCGTCAGCTTTTTGAGCCCACCACCGAACCCAGCCCCTCGGATGGCCCCCTACCACCCAACGCATCTACAATGTCTCAGCCCCCTAAATCCCACACCATGGTCACCAGGTCTCAAGCCAAACAAGCTCACTACACAGTCACATCTCTCCCTCGGGAACCATCCAATGTTAAACAGGCCATGACCGATCCACACTGGCTTCAGGCTATGCACCATGAATATGCTGCTCTTGTTTACAACCAAACATGGACACTCGTCCCTCCTGCTCCTGAGCATAATGTCATCAGTTGTAAATGGGTTTTCAGGATCAAATACAAACCGGATGGGTCTCTTGATCGCTACAAAGCTCGACTTGTAGCGCGTGGCTTCCAACAGAGGTATGACATTGATTTTCATGACACCTATAGCCCTATTATAAAACCCACCACAGTTCGTCTCGTGCTTACACTTGTAGTACAATTCGGGTGGTCATTACGTCAACTAGACGTAAACAATACCTTTTTGCATGGCAAGCTTACTGAGACCGTCTACATGCATCAACCACCGGGGTTCAAAGATCCCAACCGACCAGATTACATTTGTAAATTGAACCGCTCCCTTTACGGCCTAAAACAAGCACCTCGGGTCTGGTATGAATCTCTTAAATCCTTTCTCTGTACTCTTGGTTTTCACTCCTCCCAAACAGATACATCTTTCTTTATTCTTCGAAAATCTTCCACACTTATTCTTGTCCGCATATATGTTGATGACATTATTGTCACTGGAAACTCGTCCACAGCCTTACATAATCTCATTCATCGCCTTGCCTCTCACTTTTCCCTCAAAGACCTAGGTGTTCTCACATACTTCCTCGCATAGAAGTCACCCACACTTCCAGTGGTCTATTTCTAACCCAGCGAAAATATATTCGGGATCTTCTCACTCGTGCAAACATGCATGATGCCAAGCCCAAATCTACTCCCCGTACCTTAAACTTCCAATCCACATTTTCTGATGGCCACGAGCTGGACAATGCGAAGGAGTATAGATCAATTATTGGAGGCTTGCAATATCTCTCATATACCAGGCCAGATTTATCATACAGTATTAATAGATTGTCTCAACACATGCACACACCTAATTCATCCCACTGGAATTGTCTGAAATGTGTGTTGCATTATTTATGTGGTACCATTGATTTTGGATTAAAAATACACAAATCTGCTGTCTTTTCTCTTCATGCCTTTTCAGATGCCGATTGGGCAGGAAATCTTGTTGATAGGTCTTCCACTGGAGCCTTTCTTGTTTACCTTGGCAACACGCCTATCAGCTGGAGCTCCAAGAAACAGGCCACGGTAGCTCGTTCCTCCACTGAAGCTGAATATCGCTCTATTGCCTCCACTGCTGCAGAACTTCAATGGCTCATCTCCCTCTTTAGCGAGATTGGCATCTCCTCCTCCACTCATGTCATCTATTGTGATAACCTTGGAGCTATGCATCTCACCGCCAATCCCGTATTCCATTCCAAGATGAAACACCTCGCCATTGACTATCACTATGTGCGACAATTAGTACAAGATCATAAATTGCGTGTCACTCACATCAACTCCTCCGATCAACTTGCAGACGCCCTTACAAAGCCACTCACTGGACCTAGACATGCCTTGTTGCGTACCAAGATTGGAGTGTTACCACCCTCCATCTTGAGGGGGGGATAATGGGATAATTACGGGATCTTCTCCTTATTTATCCTATTTTGTATATTCTGTAAATATTATATTCCATGTATATCCTAGGATTGCTCTCCAAGCAATATAAGTTTTCAATATTTATCTTGTATAGAGATAGAAAGTTATTAGGTTTCTTCTTGTATTTAAACTCATGTATATCAATGATATTATTAAGCTTTTCCATATTGATCTCTCTTCTTCTTTGTGTCCACAAGCTTGAAGTTGGCCTAAGCGCCTCGTTTCTTCTCTTCACATAAATCTCTTCATAGTTCACAAAAAGGTATGTATATGGACAAAATTGCAAGCTACAAACTCTATGTATAAAACTCCAGCAAGAAGCTAAATCCCAAACATATGATCCAAAGATATTTTCACCATTCATGAACTACTGTTTTAAAAAAATGCACACGAAGAACAATGGAAACCTTCTCAAAAAAGGTCAATTCTAACTTCTCTAATACATATGAAGCTAATAATTTGACTTTGTGATATAAATCAACTAATGATGAACGAATGGATGAAATAACCAATCCAGGCACTAGAATAAGTATTCATTTAAGATATCATAAGTGTATCCTACATGTCTCTAAGGCAATTCGAAAGTACGCACTTGAACAAAAGTGTCGACTCCCTCCTTCTAGTTCTTTAGAGCTGGTAATCAAGGTCAACAGACCAATACGAGCAAATGTTCTTATTGTGAAGAAGATGAACATTCTAATTAATTTGAATAGCTATCTTGAGCAACAATATAAGTTAGCTCTTGGAGGCACTAAAAACAAGTTCTAATCCAATCGAAAATGTATTCATACCAACTTAGTAAAGTTGTTAAACAAGAATGTGGAATAAAGTAGTGGTTCACTTAATTCACATGTAGAGATGGCAAAAAAACCCGACCCGACGGGTACCCGCCCCGAACCCGCCCCTAATGGGGCGAAAAAAACCCGTCCCGCGGGTCGACGGGGCGGGTATGGGGCGACTTCCCCCGACCCGGGTGGGTCGCGGGGCGGGTTTGGGTTTGGCTGTCCCGACCCGAACCCGCCCCGATTAAATAAATTAATAAAAAATAATAAGGAATAAAAATAAAAAAATACCGAAAAATAAAAAAATAAAAAAAATTAACGGGGCGGGTAGGTTGACCCGCCCCGAACCCGAACCCTCCCCGACCCGAAATTCACGGGTCGCGGGGCAGGTTTGGAATTGAAAAATTCTCGCGGGGCGGGGCACGGGGCGGGGGGACCCGACCCGACCCGACCCGATCCCGCCCCGTTGCCATCACTATTCACATGTCATCTTTTGATTGGCTCCATTTGAATTTTGAAATGCATAAAGAGGGGGAAAGTTCTCTTGATTTCTTAGTTTTGGCTAAAGTGGAGAGGTAGAAGTGCGAGAGGACCAATATCTCCAAAGAAATATTCTTCTCCGATGAGCTTAATCCGATTTCCATTTCTTGAGGACGACGTTGCCATGTTCCGATGTGTTCAAGTGGATCTTCAAACTAATCTCAAACAAAGGAACGTGAGCAATTGCTGGGATGGTTTTGACGCGATCCCACTCGGGAATCTCGACGAAAACGAAGAATAACTGAAATAAAAACCTAGGAAAGATCTAAATCAGATTAAACACAAGAAACAAAAATTAAATTAGACGATAGGATTCCAACCCAAACCTCATGACGCAAGAAATTGACGATGCGAAGGAAAGAACTGGAACTTTTGAACTCGCGGAATTTGATTTGAAACGCCTGGAAAGTTCCGAATTCAGGTTGGAACGGACGATAGCACTACGACCAGAGCCTCACGACGCAAGAACCAGGAGTATATTAAACCCGATACCCGTTACGATACAGAAACAAGAACCATAATAGGGTGAACGCCACAAGGATTGTCTAATTCCTTGATAAGTTTTGGGTGAACGCCACAAAGATTTAATCTTTGATAAGTTCTAAACAAAAGTGAATAGCTCAACCTTTCAACAAGAGAATTCTCTCTCAATAATATCAAAAAACTCAAAAACTATTTTACAATAATGAAATTGCTAATAATATAATGAAAAATGACCTAAAACTAGGTTTAGCGGCTAATGGGCCCTAAACTATGGAAGCAATAATTAAAAACTGAATTAAATAAAAAAAGTCACGAAAATCTAGTCTCAGATTAACCGCGCGATCGCGCACGCCATCTTGTCGCAATAGCGTGGAGATGCTTGAAACTCTTTGCCTCAATTTTGATGTCATCGCGCGATCGCGCGATACTCTTCACCACGCGATCACATGGTAGTCCCGGA
This sequence comes from Ligustrum vulgare, assembly GCA_963555705.1. NCBI lineage: Eukaryota > Viridiplantae > Streptophyta > Magnoliopsida > Lamiales > Oleaceae > Ligustrum > Ligustrum vulgare. The sequence goes on from OY743175.1 coordinate 13,380,789, forward strand.
TGCACCTTTTTTCTTCCTTTTGAAAAAACGTGGCCCGGTTTGATTCTTGGATCGGGCCCAACACCAAACTTACTCCTTTTCTCTTGTAAATCACTGTCGTATCGCCAATGGCTCGATTTTCGCTTTTGATGCCTACTTTGGATCACATCATTCTCCCTCTCTTGAAAAGGATTCGACCTCGAATCTGGAACTGGTCCAATCCTCTTGCTATTCATGTGTTTGTTGGTCCGATGATCATGCTTATGCCTTGTGCTTTCTTCCAACCATTTCTGTCTTTTGGGCTTCTCCTTTGTGCCAAAGAATTTCTTCCTTATTTCAAGATCATGGTTTGATTTAGGCACCTGTAAAATAGGTTTTATAGAGCTGGGGAGGGGTTTGTTAGACTGGTTAAGTGCAGGGAAAGAATCCTTGTACTGTTGTACATCAACCTTTGTGCGAAAAAAATCATTTTGGGGGTGGACTCTCTTTTCTTTTTCTTTTTGTACTCAAGCTCTCCTTTTCTGAGGTCGTGGCCTCAACTCTCTTGTTTTCAACTTCCACATCCTCTTCTTTTTCTAAGATCGTGACCTCAACACTCTTATTTTTTCTCCCAAACTCGCCTTTGATTTTGAATTGATCCTCTCTGGCTTCCTTAGGGGATAAAGGCACAAGGGTAATTTTCTTCCCACCCTTCACTAAGGAATATTGATTCTTAAATCAATCATGCACTACCCTCCTATCATGTTTCCATGGCCTCCACAACAAAATATGGCTAACATGCATAAGAACTACATAACAAACGACTTCATCCCTATAGCCACCAATCGAAAAACCTACCAAAACCTGCATGTTCACCTTAATTTCACCTAACTCAGTTAGTCATTGTAACTTATAAGTCCTAGGGTGTTTCATCAAGCTCAAGCCCAATTTTTCAACCAACATTGTACTAACCACATTAGTACAACTCCCCCCGTCAATCACCAAACCACAAACCTTTTCACCCACTAAGCATCTAGTGTGAAATAGATTATCCCTTTGCTCACTGATTTCATCCACCCTAACTCTAGTACTAAGGACACGCCGATTAAAAAGTGAGCCTTTAACAGCATAAGTCAACCCTTCCTCATCACTACTACCTCCAGCATCCTGTAATCTAGGCATCCCCTTAAACTCATCCTCCGAACTAATGTTACCATTATCACGCAAAAACATTACCCTCTTATTTGGACATTGGGATGCTATATGACTATAACCCAAGCACTTAATATTTCTATCCCTAGTAGGTTGAGAATCAGAAATATTTTTACCTTTTGTTGTAGGTTCCTCCTTTCCTTTCGGAACATGGTCATCATTGTGTTCCTACTTTGGTTATGATGTAGGATAAGAACCCGGTGAGTGTCTTACTACCTCCTTTCACCTTAGTTGCCTTTCCACCTTCATTGGCATATGCACCATGTCCTCTAGTTCCATGTAATGTTGCAGCGCAATGATGTTGGCAATATCTCTATTCAACCCACTCAAAAACCTAGCCATTGTAGCTTCCCGATCCTCCACCACATTGGCCCGAATCATCGTCACCTCCATATCGTTATGATAATCCTCTACACTCCTCGACCCCTAAGTCAGACCCTGCAGCCTCTGATAAATATCTCTATAATAATGAGTTGGCATAAACTGCTTCCTCATTATGGTCTTTAATTCACCCCAAGTCTCCACTGGCCCCTCAAGGTTCCTCCTCCTACCCGTCACCAGTTGATCCCACAAAATATTTGCATAATCTGTGAATTCAATCACTGCTAATTTCACCTTCTTCTTTTCAGAATAATTATGACAATCAAAAAGTTGTTCAACCTTTGTTTCTCAATCCAGGTACGCCTCCGTATCACTCCTACCCTGGAACGGTGGTATTTTCATTTTAATTTTCCCAAGGTCATCATCCTCAACATCTCTACCTCTATGATGCCCCCTAACATTACGATGTTCCCCTTCAAACCTCGTTACATACCTTTCTCCTCTATCCCTCCTTCAAGCACTTGTCACCGAGGATACACTACCACTCTCACTACCCATGCCCTCATCATCCATACCAACCTCACGCCTATTACCTCTCCTAACCCGAGAACCATTATGAGATTGATCTTGAGGTCGTTGTTCACATTCTGCACCTCGATTCTCAAATTGTACCTGCATTACTGCAATATCATCATTACCCTGCTCAAATTTTCTATTCACACCCCTGAAGTGTTTTCTATCACCCACAGAAGATGACGATGTGGATTCCTCCTTGTAAGACATTTTTTTTTGAACTACTAGCAAATTTGACTACGAGTATGGCAAAAAAAAAGGTAATTGAATTTGGACAAAAAACGAACTCGAAAACACTTTTGTATTTTCTGTAGGATTTTTATGGATCAAAAACTGAAAAGTTTACTGGCACGAAGAACACAAGAATCAAGAAAAACAAGAAAATGCAAGAATCTGAATTAGATCCAAGCTCTGATACTAGATGACACGATCCCACTCAGGAATCTCGATGAAAACGCGGAATAACTAAAATAAAAATCTAGGAAAGATCTAAATCAGATTAAACACAAGAAACAAAAATTAAATAAGACGATAGGATTCCAACCCAAACCTCACGATGTAAGAAATTGATGATGCGAAGGAAAGAACTGGAATTGTTGAACGCCACAAGGATTGTCTAATTCCTTGATAAGTTCAGGGTGAATGCCACAAAGATTTAATCTTTGATAAGTTCTGAACAAAAGGGAATAGCTCAATCTTTCAACAAGAGAATCCTCTCTCAATAATATTAATAAACTCAAAACTATTTTACAATAATGAAATTGTCAATAATATAATGCAAAACGACCTAAAACTAAGTTTAGCCGCTAATGGGCCCTAAACTATGGAAGCAATAATTAAAAAACGGAATTAAATAAAAAAATCGCAAAAATCTGGTCTCAGATTAACCGCGCGATCGCGTAGGCCATCTTGTCGCGATCGTGTGGAAACGCATGAAACTCTCTACCTCGATTTTGATGCGATCGCGCGATACTCTTCACCACATGATTGTATTGTAGTCCCAGTTGCACCTTTCTTCTTCCTTTTGAAACAACGTGACCCGGTTTGATTCTTGGTTTGGGCTCAACACGAAACTTGCTCCGTTTCTCATGTAAATCACTATCGTTTAACAAATGGCTCGATTTCCAATTTTGATGCCTATGTTGGATCACATCAAGTTTGGAAGGATTTAAGGCTACTGGGTCTTCTTCTTTGTGGCTGGGTAAACTAACAATTGGTAACAGAGATGGGTTAAGGAGAAAACCCAGTTGAAGAAAAGGGAGTAGATGAAACAGGTAAAGGTAGAAGCTAAGAGGAAACTATCCAAAAAATAAAAAATTCGAAGGCAGTAGAAGGCAATGACAGAGACTCAAAACATGAGCCTGTAAAGAAAGCAAAAATCGAAGGTGGAGAATGGAGTGAAAGCATCGACCAAAACAAGAAAAAGAGAGAAGTAGAGAGGACCGAACCAAAGAAAAGAAAGGCATTGGCCATTTCAGAACTCCAAGATACGGGCGGCCAACCATCGTAATAGTACAACCAGTAGAACCATGACATCGAGGAGACCACTCGACTGAAAAAATGAAGTGAAAACCGAATCTTCACACCCCGATTACGATCAGTTGATAGCTCTAATCACGAAACCGTCACCACCACTGTGTTCGAGCGATAGAGGAGGAGATGTCAGTGTTTTGGGTGATTTTTTATGGAAAATTTCGTAGTCGGCGGCGATGGCGGTCTGGCGAGGCTCCAGCGACATTTTTTGGACAAAATCTTCTCCACGTCCTGCTGGTTCCATTTTCGAAGTCCATTTTACGAAACTAATTCTTGATTATACAGACACAGGAAAGTCAGCCGTGTTTGCATTGGCTATCCCTTGTTTTAATTACACTATTTCATATTCTAGAGGCTATTATCAGGTGGCCATATAGTGTTGTGTTGGTAGAACTCACATAGGATTAGAACTTTGATTACATGCTATATTTCTTGAAATTTTCGTGTGTTAATTGTTACTATATTGTTGTGTGGTCATCTTGGAGAGTAATTTCGATATAAATTTGTTTGATCTTGCATTGGAGTATGGGTAATTGCTTTGTGTTAACATGTTTGAATTTTCATTATTTGCAATATGGGTCTCGTATTGAATTGTCACAATTTAACGGTAAGAGAGATTATTCCATTTGAAAGCAAAACAATGAAGGCTATTTTAATTCAACAAAGAGTTTCTAAAGCATTGGAAGACACTAGTGCTTGTTCAAAAGCATTATTAGATAAACTTGATGAAATTTCTAAGAGGAATGAAATTCATTGCACATAGTTGTATCATATTGCATTTATCTGATGATGTAGTGGGACAAGTTGAAAAGCACATGACTACTAAAGAAATGTGGAAAGCACTTGACAAACTTTTCTTAATAAAATCTTTAACGAAAAAGATTCACTTAATTCAAAGACTTTTCAACTTTAGATTGGATCAAGAATCTTGAATCTAATTTGAGTGAGTTTAACAATCTTGTCAAGTATTTGGCCCACAATGGAAAGAGATTTGATGATAAGTATCAAGCTGCTATTACGTTAAATGCCAAGCTTGAATCTTATAGAGATGTTAGGAGTGCTATCACATATGCTAGGGATACTGTGACCTTAGACATGGTGATTGAGGTTTTAAGGGCTAGAGATGATGAGGGAGTCAAGGGGTAGCAGCTCTATGGAAGAGAGTTTGTTTAGTGGTTTTAAAGGGAGAAATGAGTCAAGAGAGTCGAGAGAAAATCATTTCCAAACTAAGAAGGGTAGAGGAAAATCAAAGGGTATGTCTAAGTCTCGAGATAAGAGTGTTAAGAAATGCTACCATTGTGGTAAAATGGGACATTTCAAAAGAGACTATGATGATTTTAAAAAGAAACATAGACCTCAGCAGAATGATGACTTGAACTTAGTTGTTGTAGATGATGCCTTTGATAGTCTTCAGATCATGACCGTGATATGTGGTGACATCAATGTCAATGATGCTCTAGATAGACCACAAGCTATGAATGTGTCTGAAATTGATTTTGACATTGAGTGGGTTTTAGATTCAAGTGCTACTATCCATATGAGTCCTGTTAAATATTGGTTTTATAACTATAGAGAAGTCAAGTCTAGAAAAGTGTACTTGGGGGATAACTATACAGAGACTGTGGAAGGAGTATGTGATATTACTGTTAGGATGCATGATAACATGATCAGATCTCTTTTGAATGTTAGGTATGTCCCGGGCCTTGTAAGGAACCTCATTTCATTAGGCATCTTGGAAGATAGGGGTTACGAGTACAGATCTCATGTGGTACTATGAAAGTGAGTAGAGGCTCTCTAGTAGTTATGAAAGGTTCCAAGAGGAACAGATTATATATCCTTCAAGGTAAAGCCTTAGAGGCCTACGAGTCTATGTTATCTACAATTCATAAAGATAGATCAGAACTTTAACATAAGAAGATGGGACGCATAGGGAATAAAGGGTTGAAGTGTCTTAGTGATCAGAGTTTACTAGGAAATGATAGTGTTGCACCTTTAAGCTTTTGTGAGACGTGTGTTCTAGGAAAGTTTCACAGAGTCAGCTTTGGGATAGGTAAACACTGCACTAACAGACCCTTAAACTATATTCATGCTGATTTGTTGGGCCTGAAAAACATTCCACAAATGGAGGAAGTAGATTTTTCTTATCTATTGTTGATGAGTACTTGAGGAAAGCTTGGGTGTATCCCCTTAAATCCAAATTTGACACTTTCAGTACAAATGTGTATTTGAAAAGGACATATTGCAATTGATACAATCATTGAAGACAGGAAAAATCTCCAAAACCGTTTTAGAGCTTTGCACTGCACATTTTGTGTCTTACACGCTTGGTTTTGTTTTATAAGATTTAGTTGATCAAGGTCTATATAAGATACGAATTTAAGATTTCTAATCTTCCCCACAATAGGAATTAAGACCTTAAACTTATCAGAAGTATACTAAATTTGGATAAGCTAGAGTCTTAGTCCAATATATGTGATTATGGGATATCCAAAAGATGGCTAATATCATTTCTACAGTCCCAAGAGAAGAAAGTCTTTATCTTGAATTTTATCATTTTCTTGGAGATATAGTTCGTCTAGGAGAAGCCAGTGAGAGCAAAAGTAGAACATGAAAGAGTTCATGATTTCACATATACATTTAATCGATTAAAATAGCTAGAATCTCTGCTTTCATTGGATGAAGCACATATCGATGTGGGATGCGCTTGCTACTCAGACGTTGTGATGACTTAGAATACACCATCTTCAAGGAAATGTATTAGGATCATTTGTAATCCATTGAGTTACAAATCCGTGATTACTAATACTGAATTACAGATCAAGGATGATGAGCCCATATTTACACAAAATCTAAGTAAAATATTGACTAAAGATATAGTAGGAAAACATGGAAACAGAATGAACTCAATATATGAAAACAAGATTGAAAACTTGTTTGATCCACTTGAAGGGATAAGATCCATATGCTATAAATGAGTCTACAAAAGGAAGATCGACATCGATGGTAATATCAAATGACAAGACTAGTAGCAAAGACCTACCAGTAAAGTCAAGAAGTTGACTTGATCAAACCTTCACACCAGGCACGATGTGTGAATAAATTCAAATTTTGTTTGCTATAGCAACATATCATGACTATGAAATTTGAAAAACATATATATCAAAACCGCAATCCCTGAACGGGATCTTAATAAGGATATGTGTATATGACACAATTCGAAGGTTATGAATCAAAAGATCCAAACATAGTATACAAGCTACAAAAATCTAGTTATGGACTAAAGCTAGCCTAATAGAGCTAGAATCTTCAATTTTATCATGTAATCAAAAGGTTTTATTTTATCGTAAAATTGAAAACAACACATTTGTCTTTGTAAAAGGTTAGTGTGAGTATTCAATATATCTTATATTATATATAGATTACTTATTATTGATCAGAAGTTAATTTTCTAACCACAAGAAGTAAAAGTGCAATTAGTTAAATTTTATCCTTGATGGATTTGAGAAATACGACCTTCATTTTGAGAGCCAAAACCTATATACATAGATCTAGAAGGTTTTTTTTATTTTTCAATCCACGTACATAGACAAAATGCAAATTGGCCTAGCATATATGAATCAAAGGTAGAATTTGATCCCAAAAGTAATGAGATTAATTTCTCCAAAAGGTTTTTAGAACACATGCTGATAGGGAATGATAAGGAGAAGATACTTAATTGTTTGAAAATAAGATCCTCTAGAATGTGACATTATGTACGACAATTTATGTATTCTTGAATACTTGATAAGTATTAAGAATGTATTGTACATGTGGAGAAACGTAAACTTACAGGCTTTGTGTATAAAGATACCATCATTCAGTCTGAGATTTGACCGTGTGAGTTTCAGTCTGATTATGAATCTACTCATAATAGTGCTATGTTCGATTTGAAATGTTTCAAACAAGGAGGACTGCTATACTCTACCATTGAGACCAAATTCATATTTGCTTTGGAAGAAATCTCGATCACTGAGTTAATTGGTGAACTATAAGTGTTCCTAGTATTGTAACTTCATTAATGAGGGTAATGACAATGGAGTTATTGCAAGTGAGGAAACTGGGACTAATCGATGATATGAGTATCTATTGAAGATTTTCTATCTCATTCAAAGATTGTAAAAAAAAATAGAATTTATACCCACTAACCTTGAGAATGTTGAACTTGGAAAGAGTCACATATCAAAGTTCCACCTGTAAAACCACTCTCTCAATAGGAATATGATTTTCATATAAACTGATTATGTATTAGATGTACAAGTTATTGGATCTAGTGGGAGGATGTAAATATTATGCTCTAAATCCAATCGTCGAGATAGCATAACATATGTTATTATTGTCTCAATAAAGGCAGATCTATTATTACATTGAGTTTAACTCATTATTTACATTATAGATTAAGTTTGGTAACTTGTTAACCACGAATGGTCTTATGAATGTGAGGTACAAGTTATAAACAACCTATTCTTAAATTATCTCTAGTCGAAGTAACAATGAGATACGGATATTGTTGTTGCAGTTAGACTAGCACATTTTGCATTTTTTCTAACGAAAAAAGTAGCTTATCTCATAAGTTAGAACATAGAAAGACATTTGAATGAACACGTCGGTGTATTTTTAGATATAAAAAGAATGGATCCCCACTTAGAGATTCCAAATGGAAAACTATCCAAGCGTAATGGTTAATCTCTAATGCGCGATTGTGAAATTTGTCATTTGACTTGAGAATGTCATAGAATCTTATATAAGGGTTTCTGTTCTTTGGTGAGTGTTGATGATGTAATAGAATCTTATATGATGATTTTTATGCTTTGGAGAACATTGATGTTGGCTCTTAAAAAGAAGTCATTGGGATGACGTCATACGTGTATAGTGATAATCGTAGAATTTTATATATGTCCAATATGAGGATTCATCAAACCTGCTTAGTAGGAGATTATGACATGTATTTTGCACACTTAGATTGATATAATGTCCTCGGCTCGGTGTGGAGTTATGAGTTGAAAGGAAATTTTTAGTCATAACAAGATCAACTAAGCGGAGAGTGAATAACATAATTGGTTGAAATGAAATTGACGTTGTTCCATATCTCTTAACAAATTGGCTTATATTGATGAAAATATTATATTTTCATGGTAACCCAACATATACTGAACTTGTCATATTGACACATTGCTAGATGTCAATCTTGAATGTGACGTGAATTAATTGATCTTGGTGAATAGAGGATAAATCAGAAATGGTTATTTCGATTATTTTTATTCCAATTAGATTCAGATAATAATATCAGGACATTTGACATCGTGAATTAAACATGATGAGTCACAAACAAAAGAAAGAATTGAGTATCTAAAATTGGATCTTGCACAAGTGGAAATTTTTAGTATTGGTATTCGAGCCCAATTGGTTTCGCCGGACTTGGATTACTTATGGGACAAGAATGATCAAATTCTGTTAACTAAACCAAATTAAGGTTCCACATAGCCTACAACTACTGGGCTTGCTATAAGACACATAGAGAGTTTTAGTTACTAGTACAACTAGTTCCAGATTCTAGCTTGTTGTGTAAATTTCAGTTAAACGCTGTATAATTGGACAATTGTGGTAACATGAGGCACAATTTCATATTCACAGCATTCATTAAATGTATAATAGTTATTATATATTTTATCTAAGTACAAGGTTGATCTGATTTATTATTTTGAATCTTTTGAATTTTGTTGTGCGTGTTTGATTTGAAACCTTACATGTTGTTCCGAACCTTCTTCTTTAATTCAAGTCCCTACTGCTCAAAATATTTTGAGCTCATATTTTGTTGGTGCTTTCAAATCTTTACATCAAGTTCCTTCCTATAACGAAGAAATCCACTATAAATCCTCGAGTGCTGGCTCCTTTGCCTATCATATTCTCCAAGAAATCGTACAAGTCAACAATGAAACTACCCCTATTTGGTGGACATTATAATCAGTAGATTTTGATAAATGGTGGAAAAGAAAGATCTTCAGGGTAACAATATATGTTTGATTCTCAAGACAGAAAAATAAATCGAAATTAATGGTAAAAGATTGGGATGTAATTAGAGTGATGTTAATGCAATAATGGCGGAAATTAATTGATCTAGCTAGAGTTATAAACGGTGACAAATTAAGCACCTTTTTGATATAGATGACAATTAAATTTTAATAGATTTTGATAAAATTTAATGAAATGTGTGTTGAAAAGTTGTGGATTCCAAAAAAAGGTAATTAAGATTAAATGTTGACTTTGATTTAAATTAAAATCTAAAATTATAGTTGTATCAAATAATGAGTAAATCATATTAGGGAGTTATGTGATCGATTTTTAAATGATCAAATATACTTTTATTTTTCAATATTCCTAATATAAAATTAGTTATGTGTATTCGGAAAATTTTATTTAAAAGGGTTGTGTAATGTAGTTATGACAATGTTTCGTGGCTAATTCTAATTTATGAACAAAAATTTGGAATATTTGAGTTAAAATATTTAGTTAAAAAGTAATTTTAAAAAATGTTCGTGATGAAAAATTATAGGAAATGTGAAGAAAAATTTATGTATATACAGGCACGGAGCCAATGTAGGCCCAGTGGGGGTGTTGGCCCCCACTGAAAAAAAAAATATTTTGAGTAAAAAAAAAAAAAATTTGGTATCTTGAATTTATTTTCTTTGATCTTAATTCTCTCTCTGCAATCATTATGTTTATGCAAGAATTGGATACAATGCTCATATTAGTATTTTTCACCTTGAAAGTTTACTTTTACTTTTTAATTATAGATTTTTTCTTTTGTGAATTGCTACCTTACACTAGTTAGTTGTTACTTATTAATTAACTTAGTTTAGTTTTTGATTTATTATTTCGTCGTTTCAATTATTTTGCTTCAAAAAAGTTTTGGGAGCTTCACCCCCAAACCCGCGGGAGGGGGCCTCCCCCTCCCCCTTCTCACTATTTAAAAATTTTGGCCCCCACTCACTCGAAATCCTAGTTCCGTCCAAAGGCTTAAACAGAAAAGTTAAAGTTGTTTTAGTGTCTTATGTGTAAGTCCACTCTCCGTACTTGCTTTCTAGTTGACCCCTGTAGCGAGCTTTAGGTCGATGACTCCCAAGCCAGACGACTTTAGGACACCAGGTTTGAAAGACCCCTCGGACTTACTTACTCGAGTCAAAAAGGCATTAGAAGAGTAGAATAAGACCTTCAGCATTTTTCTGTTTTTATGCTGGTCATGGTTTATACCCGTTGATTAAAACCCCTTACACTAAAAATGGATAATTAAAAACTTCAGACCCTCAATCTGTCAATGCCTACTTGTACTTGATCTCTCTACCCCCAAACTGCTTCCTGAGCAGTTTGGTTCTACATTTCATGTCAGGATCTAATTTCTTAAGATTTGGGATTTTTCAGTCAATTCTATGTTCAAAGTCCACACGTTTATCCCACAAATATCAAGCATCTCCCTACACAAGTTATTATTCGAAAGTGGCTATGTGCTCAAGTTTGATTAATCTCTTACATGGATGAATGTCAAGAAAAATTTTAGTTCACATGTTGCCCAAATTTTCTAACTAAAGCACAAAAGTCAATTCAAATCATGTCATAAGTAATAAATAAATCAACAAAAGTTTTCAAAATTTTCATTTTTTTTTTTTTTTTTTTTATGAATCCCAAAAACAAGGTATCGAATGAACAAAATGAAGAAATGAGATACCACCCCCCCAAACTAGAAAGTTACATTGTCCTCAATGTAAAAGAAAAGATATATCAATTGATAACAATACATAAAAAAAGAGTTAGGTACTTCCCAGGTTTAGAGGAGCGATGTTATAACTTGAAGCTTGATTTTGATCTCGTTCAGACGATTTCGACCCGTTTCTTGTGTTTCCATACTTGGTTGGAAATGTTACAAATGGTGTGTTCCTTGCAAGTAAAAGATAAACAATATTAGAATCATACACACCATTGAAATAGATCAACACAAACAATCCCAACTAAAACATAGGAAAATTTTGAATTTTCAAACACGATCAAAGTGTGCAAAATCATGCATATGATTTATTTTTAATATGATAAGAGCAATGAGTTTAAAACAATGTGATGCAAAATTGTAAGCTCATGGATGATGTATGAATTTAAACTAAAAATGCACTTGAAGATGAAATCAAAGAAGTTGATGATAGGGATGCTTACTTCAAAAACTCCAAGAAAGAAAAAAAATGCAAGTACTACCTAAAAATCTAAATGTAAAGCTATAAATAAAGCAAAATAAATAAAAGGGATAGAAAATTGGGTTGCCTCCCAATAAGCGCTCCGTTTATAGTCTAAAGCCCGACTTTTGAAGTGACTTCAAGGCACTCGAAATAATGATTTTGACAATCTGCTATATTTGCTGAAGTTGCCTTTGCTCCAATTCATACTTTCGCTCCAAATTTTTATACTGCCCTGTTCAAAATCAGAGTCAATATTATCATCAGATTCGACCTCAACTGTGTATATTTCGATCTTTTCTTCGGGCCCTATCACAAAATCAATTTTATGAGAATCAATTGAGTACAAGGATTGCTTGATAGCTACACCCTTGTCGACTGTTATGTTCTCAATTAAAATTAACCCCTCATTCTCAACATGCTCATCTTTCTCTTTTGATTGTGCAGATTGTTCTTTAACTTCTTCTTTATTAATTTCCACTGGTTCGTCCTCCTCTGGCCTTGTCAAATGAATCTCTGGCAGTTGTGTCTTGTATTTTTCGGCCTTGTAAAATAAGCATGTATCATCATTTAGAAAGTTCTTCACTTCCTCTAATGTGGCCAACAGTATACAATCTGCAGTATTATGGGTTGCTCCACAATATTCACATGTTGAACTTGTTTGAATTTCCAAAGGGTCCCTAATAATGATCGATGGGGTCATTAATAGTTCAAAGCGCAAGTACTCATCATCCACATCGACAAAAGTATTATATTCTGTCATATAGCTCATGTCCTCCCGTGATGTCTTAAGTTCTTAGCTTTTCTTCTATCACTATCAACAATGTCAAACAGAAAAGCAAGATGATCATATGAAAAAAGAAAAAATAAATAAAAATAAACAATTAAAGGCAAACTAAATATAAAAGTCTAAGAATACTAAAATCAAAATAAATATATAACAAATTAAAATAGTCCCCGGCAACGGCGCCAAAAACTTGTTGTGTTGAAATATCGCAAGTGTACGATATCGCTACAAGTAATAAAAGTTGACTTTTGAGTCCGAATTGTCGATCCCACGAGGACTATTTAATTCGCTATAAATTTACTTCGAATATAGAATTCCTAGACGAAAACCAAAACTAACTAAGAAAATAAATTGTAAAATAATAAAAACAAAAACGACAAATAATTGGAAATTAATGAAATAAACAAATCAATTAAAATAAACAATAACAAATTAAACTAAAAACAATTAAAGAAAGCAAGAAACAAACGTAGTGGATTTTAAACAATTGAATGAATATCGGGACTAACGATTTCGAAATAACGTTCTAACTTAATTTCTCATCTCAAGTTGTTTTCTAAAATTGTATTTGGTCAAATTCACGCATATATCTAATTTACCTCTCTCGAGTTCAAATTAGACCTATTTAACTAAGTCAACCGTGTATCTCTACAGCGGGTCAGAGTTCTCCTTAATTAAATGCATTAAATTTCCTAGGAATTCCTAAGTGACCAAAGATCCTATCGGTAGCTCGCAGCTCCATGAGAAGACTTTACGTCCAGCAGCAGATAATAATTCGTATCGAATTTTTGGCTTCTCTTCCAACTACTTCATCTCTATTCGGCAACCACTTTCTGATACAACAAAATAATAAATTATACGTGTCTGAAAATATACATGCAACCCTTGCATGTTAGGACACCCCACCCACCCTACCCTATACCACCCTTCAACACGTACCCCTTCTCTTTTTCTATATAATCATCCACCGAAATCACAAAATTGCATTCAACTCATATTTCTTCTTTAACATTTCGAAATTCAAGAGTTCACAAATGACTGAGCAGTATCAACAACATTATGGACAACAGCAGAAGCAGCCAGTGTCCCACTGGCACCAGGTGGTGAAGGCGGCGACAGGCGCCACCGCCGGCGGTTCCCTCCTGGTTCTCTCAGGGCTGACGCTTGCAGGGACTGTGATAGCTCTCACTCTGGCCACTCCCTTGCTGGTCATTTTCAGCCCAGTTCTGGTGCCTGCTGTAATAACAATTTTCATGTTGGCTTTTGGGTTTCTGACTTCGGGAGGATTCACGGTGGCGGGCATCGGAATTTTATCATGGATTTACAAGATGGTGACCGAAAAACGCCAGCCTGAGGCTGATCAGCTGGCGGCTAAGGCGAAGGAGATGAAGGGCAAGGCGGAACAGTCTGGGCAGCAACGCACCTCCGGTTCTCAAGCTTCTTAAATTTGAGTGTGTGTTTAATGGAGTCGATTTGCAGTTCTGTTTGACTTGGTGTTGTTTGTTAAATTTGAGAGATGAAGAAGGTGCATTAATGAAGGGGTTGGCTACATTTGTATGGATTTCTTGAGATTTTGTTATGAACTTTGCCGTTCCCTTTTAAAATCGTTTGACTCAATTACTACCTAAGATAATAATTTATCATTCTCGCTTCGCTTGGCCTTCAACTACTCGTGCGGGGGCTTCCTTCTAAGGGGGTAGAGAAAAAAATTCGATTTATGTTAAATTATTTTATTGAAGATTTTGTGGTTGAAAATGAATTTTGATATAAAAAAATAATATCCAATGTTTTTAAGAACCGGCCCAATCAATAACCCGATCGAGAGAAATGGTCAGAGGATCAAACCAGAGTCGACTCGGGGTCGATCCAAGCATTAAATAATATTAAATAAATCAAAAAATTGAAAAAAAAAAATTATGAAACCTAGGTCCGAGGGCGGGGTTTCCTGAGTCATTGACCAAGTTTGACCCAATTGGGTTTCTAGTGTGACTCGACTCGATTTATGGCCCAGATCACAAGTTTTTGAGTCGATCGGGAAAACAATGATAATATCATACAAGGGCTTATTAACTATTAAAATTTATTTTGGTTAATAGATTGATCGAGGTAATCATGTTTATGACGTATAATCAAGTCTCTATCAATCCCGAAGCGATCATGGTAAAGCGTTTCTTTGTATTTCTTTGTGGGATTGCAAAAAGGATGGGGAACCCATTTTACCAACTCACAAGTCAGGAGATTGGGTCGACCCGGCCAAATCATGAGTGAATAGAAAATCGAAAATGTACATAGCTGTTCCAGCTGGCCTAGGAGGGAAGCACGAGGCACATGACTCACTTTAGGCTTTTCAAATCTGTAAAAAGGGAGATGAGACATTTTTATGGTAAGAAATTCATTCATTTCGATTATTTCTCAAAAAGAAAACAAAGAAAATAGAGGGTTTGTTGAATTTCAAGTATTTAGTTTTACCACAAGATAAGAAGACTTACTTTACATTTGAAATTGAACAATAATAAATATATAAAAGAAATTAAGAACTAGATATTTAGGGGATTTTTACCTGATAAATTCTACATTTTTTATAGCTCAACTCTTTTTGAAATATACATTGATTGGCCTATTTTTCCGATCTCATCAAATACAAGATGAAGATCTTATTTTCCCGATCTCATCAAATACAATGTGAAGATATAGATTCAAACGTCAAGGTTGGGCTACTTAATCAAGGTCGGTCCATCTGGTCAAAGTCGGCCCTTTTGCCCGACTTATCCAGATATCCTCCATCTACGTCCAAATAAGATCTTTCATAAGTGATCTGGCTATTCTACTTGAACAAGATCCGCTTTATCTTTCCGATTTGAGTGTTGAGTGCATTCTATATGCACATTTCATACATTTTAGGAAATATTTTTAGAGTAATTTGATTAGATATCTACTTATTTGTGCATATTTCATGTTGATTTAGGTCTACTAAGCTTGATGGGAAAAGGAACAAGAGGAAGCAAAATGAATGCTTAATTGAAGACTTTGGAGGAAAAAATGATAAAACATACAAAGCCAAGATGCTCAGAGACCAAGCTGTTAATTTTCAGAAGGTCAGGACTAACATGAAATTAAAATAGGGACCAAAATGTAAATAAAAATGAACTTAGCTCTAAATTAAAAGATCAGCCAAGTGATCGCGTGGTTAAACTAGGGAGCGATCGCGGGTTATATAACAAATTACAGCTTTAGAGCCCAAAAAATGGCAAATGGGAGAATTTATAGCAAAAAAAAAAAAAAAGGAATAATGTAATAGTTAGTACTCAAGTTTAGCGAGTCTCTAATTTAAATACGAAAAAATTCAACACAAAATATTTATTTTTATTTTAGTGGTTGGAATGAAATTTTGATTGAACTATAAAATCTAAAAGTAAGACGTTGATTTTGAGTTTTGATGAAGGTTATTAATTTGGCATTTGCACACAGAAAATTATGAAATTACTGTAGTTAATTGATCTATATTTTAGTTTTTGTTAATATCAATTTGTTGAGTATGTTTGTTCACTAGAATTTTAAGCTTTTTATTATTTAAGCAAGTAAAAATCTTGGCTTTACTAAAGTGATTTGTATTTGTATGAAACTTTTGGGTGTAAGCAGTCTGGTTTCATCGATTTTTGACAGATTTGAAATCAAATCATTTAAATTGATTTGAAAAAACTTAAACTTAAACCAAATCATTTAAAACGGTTGAGAAAAATTCAAACCTAAGCCTAACGGTTTGATCCGATTTTAAACCGCTCATTTCATCATATATTTTTTTGTCTTTCTACTTTTATGTCACTAGTTCATTAATTTCGATACATACTTATACTTTATTGACAATAAATCTAAACAAACTAAATATATCTACTATAAATTAAAATACAAACTTTTATGTCACTAGTTCATTAATTTCGATATCTATTTTTTGTCAAAATTTGATCTCCATCTGTTCCATCTATATATCCAACATGACTCTCTACGTGTCTTTTGTCGATCCTAAAATTAAAATAAATAAAATGGGGAGAGAGATAATTCAATGCTCTAACAACATAGAGATAATCAAATATATTGTTGAGTGTACACGTTTACCACAAATTTTTAACCAAGACAGAGTTCTAGACAATATCTTTTCTTAGAGGATTTTTTTAATTTACTTGTGTGACACATTTTTCATCCACTTTAGCATTTGAGTCTTGAGATATTCTTTAAAAAAAAAAAAAAAAAGTAGAGAGATTTAAAGAGTTAATTAAACGAGTGCTCATCGAACTTTAGTAATGTTACCATCGAAGTTTAAAAGATTATCCAATGCTCACTGAACTGTTCATTAAGTTACCCTATGCTCACCATAGCAAATTTCCTTGTATGTTCTAAACAATTATTTCCACGTGAAAAAAAAAAAAAAAAAAATTCCACGTGAAAAATAAATAAATAAATAAACAAAAAATTGATGTGGCGCAAAAGAAATGTAAGTCATATTCACCTCATCCAATCCCTTCCTCCTCACTTAAGCCACTTCTCTCTCCTTCTCCATTGAAGCTCCGCACCGCAATCTGCAGAAACGAAATGAGCTTGCCGCCCTCAAATCTCCAACCATTTCCTCCCACATAAAAAACTAATTTCATTACAAAATAATGTCTATGTCCAGGATTCTAAATTCAGGTCCACATGAATGGAAAACTCAATTCTGCAATGTAGAAGAAAGAAAGGGGGAAAAAATATACTAAAGGCATATCTAGTTGATGAGCATTAAGTAACTTAATAATAGTTCAGTGAGCATTGAATAACTTTTTAATCTTCGGTGGGCAAGTAGTAACATTACTAAAGTTCGGTGAGCAATCATTTAATTAACTCGAGATTTAAACAAAATTGAAAATTCAGTGACTTATTTAAAATAATAATAAAATTCAGGGAGAAAGTTTGAGCCCATCGGCATTTTCTGTGGTACACTTAGCACTACAATATCAATATGTTGCACAAAGCGAAAGCATTATGTTTGAATATTTGAGTTTGCACATTGTTAAAAATATAGAAAATAGTTGAGAGGAAATGTAAGAATCTGGGTAACTTTTCTTGTATGAAAGATAGAAAAGAAATAAAGATTCTGCAACCTAGAATCCACATTGGCAAGGTTTATTCCAAACCTTTCTCAAGCTACATTGGATGATATGAGAACCATCAGCACAGCACAGCACATCACATCAATAGACTGGTCCAGGCTCAATTCAGGTTCGTATCCTGCAGTATCATGAATCAGCTTGCCTCGACAACACGTTTGTGCCAAGCTCGACTATAAAGATTCGTGGTCTACATGCATAATTCAGATTATGCTTCAAATGCTCTACTCATGCCACAGGACAAGTTACACAGTCGAATAATATCCTTTGGCATCATAATGCATCCAAATTTTGATTCAGTTCCGAAATTATTCACTTTCTAAATTTAAATAATTGTTCGTATGAATGTACATGAACTAACATCCACACAAAATAACCTGCAAATTTGTCAGTAGCCCAAAACTTAAACAACATAAAAGAACCACACCAGACTAAACCAGAAATGTGTTCTGTTCCTGTCTGGTTAATTTTCTGCCCATGCAACCAATTTCCAGTTTCACAGTACTATATGGGAACCAGTTTGATTTGGTTCTCCACCAAGAGATACAAGTACCCACACCTAAATAAATCACCAAGAGAAACATAACATTAGATGAGAACAAGATTTCACGGTCTATAATCATACCAAGATTTGCAGGCAATAGCCACAGAAATCATAGTTTTCCCTGAAAAACACAAAACATAATGTCTACCTTTTCAGTAATATATTACTGACCAAACACATACCTAATCCACATAAACCAAATCCACAATCTGCCACAATATAATTACAGGTAGTTCATATAATTTTGTCCACAGCTGCTATATAAATCTAACTCATGGATATGCACAGCTACCAATGGCTTATGGCATATAATGGGCAAAGATTTCTGCAGCAGTCGAAAATGGCCCTCCCACTGCCACCCTAATGTAGGGTTGCAACTGCAATTGCCATTGCCATTGCCCTTGCCCTTGCCCAGGCACTAGAAAATAGTACCAAGAATACAAAGTCTCAGGACGGAGCTCTCGCCGCGAGTGCGCAAAAAAGCATACTCTGCGGGAGCAAAACTGGCCAGCATTGCACCACTGAGTGCGATACTTAGCCGGGTGAAGCCAGTATTCAAACACACCATGGGTAAATGGGCAAAAGTCACCTCTCCAGCACACACTGTCCCTGTGATCAGGACAAGGAATCCCCACATAGTTGAATAGGCGTGGATCTCGACGCCGTGCCCTTTCTCCTTGATGCAAGAAAGGACATGAGATCCAATTGTGACAGCCAGTTTTCTGACATGGCCTGATCTTGAAACCGTACATCCGGAACTCATCAGATTCATAAAGAGCCTCGTCCAGCAGATCATGGAATTCAGTTGTCAGGTCGAGGCCTGTTCTCTGTAAAACTGATGATCTTGGCTCGTTGTAAAGGCTGCTGCTGTTTGACATCATTGAAAAATATGGCATTAGTATAAAAATGATAGTGCAAGCTCTTTGAAAACTAAGTAAAAATAAAATGAGTTCACAACAACAATACATGAAAAAACAATGCTCAAAAAGTAAAAGTTGTATCGCTTCTAGGGTTTCAAGATGAATAAATCAGTTCTTTGAAAAGAATTAATGAATTAAAATTTGAGGGCATATAAAACACATAAATTGTCAAGATAATTAAGCCCTTGTTTGGTCCTGAAATTTTTGAATAACTTCACTCCAAAACTCATTTTCAACCACACATTTTTATGGGTCCGACCAATTTCACACTTTTAAACATTTTTTCAATCACACATTCTCCAAAAAATCCAAATTTTCTCCAAAATATCAATACACCAAATAGGCTCTAAGAAACCAACACTGATCCTACCAGTGAATGAATCAACAAGAGTCATGGAAGATAATGGTGAATGGGGGAACACACGAGGGTGCTTATATCTCTAAAACAAAATTCTCTTAATGCCAACCACACCGCGCAACATATGACTGGTGGACCTTGGATTTATGCAATCAATGAATCTCAAGAGGGTAGCAAAATTTGATTACAATTTATCTATTAAATCCAAATGGCATCCAGGTAAGAATAGATAACGCTACAATAAACGATCTAAAAACCTCCGTTTCAAAGTTAACATATAAATTTTATAAGGTGGCTAGAAAATCATTTTTTCTTCGAAATTCATAATCTGATTATCTTCAAATGATTCAGCATTATATATTTTACAACATTGTATTTGAAAATATAGAGATACATAATATGAATTTTAAGCTTAAATCATTTCTAGAAATGAGTAATATATGCAATAACTGAACAAGAAAAGCAAAGGGGAACATATATGATATATGGGGTAGAGTTTTGAGAAACAAGCCAAGAGAAAGATGATTGTGTGAAAATCATCCAGTAACGTAAATAACAAGATAATAATGAAAATCCAATGAACACTTTGGATTACAAATAACAAGATAAAAATGAAGAATCATCAGACAAATTCATCAACTATTCCAACAGATCAGATTAGCCTAAATCGAAAATTTATTAATTGCTAATTATCTCTTAATAGAAATTAAAAGCTTCATCGTTTTAATTACTATTAGGATGTGTTTGATTGCAAGCATGCAACTTGCATGGAAAGAAAATAAATCTCTTTGATTGATATGGAAAATGTCTCCTAGAAAAGAAAATATTTACTTTGTTATTGAGGAAAATATTTTCTTTGGGGGAGAGGTAGGAAAATGTTTTCCTCGAAAACAAGGAAAACTGTGCATATTTTTAAAAGTTGAAAAATATTTTTTATTTGGCAAAAATGGCAATCAAACACTTCAAAAGTTGGAATTTGGGTGAATAACCACTACTCTTCTAGGCAATTCAATTGTCTAGAACTTATTTGCATCAAAATTGTTAATTAAATGTGTTGACTTAATTTTTATAATCAAGAAAATGTTGTAAGTTTCCATATTTTTATTGGTGGATAGATGTGTGTGTGTGTGTGTGTGTGTGTGTGTGTGTGTGTGTGTGAGAGAGAGAGAGAGAGAGAGAGAGAGAGAGAGAGAGAGAGAGAGAGAGAGAGTAAAGTTAAATTTTTGAGAATTGCGAATTGCCTAGAAAATAAAAATGTTGTAATTTCTATATTTTTATTTTTGAGAAGTTGAGTTGCCTAGAAAATAAGAACCTACCCTCCCTAAAGAAAATATTTTCCTTGAAAACGACGAACCATGGTCATTGACCAAAAGTGAGAAAATATTTTCCATGAGAAAAAATGTCAATCAAACACCCTTGGGTGAAAAAAAAAATGACATTTTCCATTGGAAATAAAGTCAATTAAACCCACCCTTAATTCTAGATTTCTAGAATTAATATTTACGCCCAAAAAAATTATAAAAAAAAAAAAAAAAAATTTACTGTGAATATTTCCAATCTAATTACAAAGATTTTTACCTCTTCTGGACCTATCATAAATAAACAAATAAAACAAGAAAATTACATTTGATTAGAGAGTGATTCTACGTACCGAATCGCCATCCTTCTTTGATTAATGGTGTTAACGACTGAAACGATTGTGAAAATAATTGGAACGACGGAAGAAAGAAACCCTAAAAGCTTGAATTAAAATATGGAAACTTACGATTTTGTGGATTCTGTGAAATATCTAGCGATTGAACGAAACAATGAACATGGAATTTATGGAAATTCAAAGGCAAAGAGAAACTGCTTTCATTGTTTGAAAGGTGTAATTTTATTCTTGTAATCTTCACAGTATCCCTAAATCTTCGACAGTGGAAGACATACATTGGACCAAAAAAATTATGGACATAATCTAGTGGGCCCATTGCTTGGATTCTAGGCATACGTTACCTTGTAGGTCCATATATTCTTAAATTAGCTATTTCATACGTTACTAAAGCAGGAGCTTTAGAAAGCAAATATAATTATTATTATTTTTTTCAAGGGTTTTTAATTTACAAGAGAAATGAGTTTGTTTAGGAAATGATCATGTGTAGTTCATGTGAAGATAGTACTAAATAAGGCTCCACATAAAAATACACAATAGTTCAAGTTTATTACTAATTAAACGTTATTTACTCGAGCATACCAAATATAATATAAATTTATTACTTTTTTTATTTTTATTTCCCCATACCGTTTGATAAGCCAATTTGCTAGTTGGGGGTTGGGCATTTCCCAAACACCACTTGAACTACTTCAAAACCCATTTCAATTAATTAGAGTATAAATAGAGATATTGTTCTATATCTTATATTCCTTATCTAGATAGGAAATAATATGGTAATAGAAGATATAAATTTCTTTTCTAAGTAGGATCAACAATATGTGCCACTTTAGTGTAGGATAAATTAGAGAAATTTTTAAATGTGTGATTGAGAAGTTGTTGAAATATGTAAAGTGGTAGGTCCATAAAAGTGTGCTTGAAAATGAATTTGAGAAAAATTTTGATAGATTTCTCCTGAACCAAACAGGCGCTATATATATATATATGATTGATGTGTATTAAATAAATTTTACATAGCTCAATTATCAATTTGGTATTAGGGTAAGGTTAGTTTCCTTCATCACGTCTCCATCAAAACATTGATTGAACCCTAACCACAACATAACATTTTTGATTACCCTAAATTTATCGTGAACTCACTTCAAAAAAAAAAAAAATTTATCGTGAACTTGAACCCCAAGTTTTTCGGCAAGGTCTCGAATGCTTCACAACCTCCTTCCTCCACAGTTGTTCATTTTACCTTGTCCGGCAATCTCTCTCCATCAACCCAAACATTGTTCTTGGTCCGCTCTCGATTGGTTTAAGGTTTGGTTTTTATTGCAACCTCTCTTGATGGTACAATTTTTGGTGATTTATTGGTTGTTTTATTTTTGGTGGTTCTCAAGTAGTTTTTTTTATTTTTTATTTTTGCTGGTTCTCAAGACTCCAAACCCTATTTGAAGAAAAAATGATTGAAGTTTCTTGATGAGAGAGAACTTACTTTATCATATTAGATATTACAAAATCAGGTAGATCTACAAAGGATATCGCATATTTATCACTATAGTCCCAAACCTCTACTAGATGCTATGTAGGTACAGTAATAGAAGAAATATACACATTTCAACTCCCCATCAAATTGGTGTATAGATATCACACATGCCCAACTTGGATATCGATGTATAGAATAAGCCACTAGCAACTCCATGTGTCATAATGTCGACATGTTGATTTGCACTCTTAATATATTGAATCTCTATATTCTTAGAGTCGAAGTTGTCTTTGATGTAATTCCTGTCAAGCTCAATCCACTTCGTTTGATCATGTTGAACCGGATTGTTCGCTATCTCAATGGTTGCAGTGTTGTCACAAAAGAATAACATAGGCTTGCTTGGACTAGTGTTTTAAAAGGCGCTAAAAGGAGTCGCCTAGGCGTACTAATGCACGACACATCTTTAAGTCGCGTCTCATATACCCTATGGGCATTTTAATGCACTTGAACTGGTATAAACCGATAATTTTCGATAATGAGACCAGAATCAATAATAAACTAGTATTTTTTCGATCCAATCAATTAAAGAATCGATCGAACAGCTATAAAATTAAATTAATTATTTTTATTAATATTATTAATTCTTAAATACCAAAAATATAAAAAAGACTAAAGGCTGCGGGCGGCATTGTAAATACAAGCCACCCATAGGCAGTTAGTCTCCCATCCCACATCAACTTCCGACGTGGGATGGGAGTTAAGTGTTTCACTTTTCTAGATTTCCTTTTTTTTAAACTGCTTTGTTTTCTTCTTTTTTTAATATAATATTCATTTATTTATTAAACTTTTCTTTCCCAAATATGTTATTTAAATATTATTTATCTTATTATTTATGGGTTAAAATATTTTTAAATATGTTGAAATTTTGGAATAAATTACAGTAAATAAATTAACCAAATACCCATATTTTATTTGAATTAGTAATTCTAAAATAAAATAATATTATTATTATATATTTTATATTTTTTGTGCATTTAGTTCTTATGTAAAAAAATATTATTTTTTATAAATCTATTTAATTTAGGCACCGTTTGGCAACTCATTATAATGAGCAATTATTACAATTTATAATTTACACAATTTCCCAAATCACTTTTTAACCACACATTTTCTCTCTACAATTTTCAACCACAAAATTTACCTCGAAATTCAAAAAAATGACAGCTGCTCATTATAATGAGCAGCCAAACAGTCACTTAATGCCTTAAAAATAATTAAAATGATATTAAAAACATGAAACGTATTATGATGCCTATTCTTCGCATTGACACACCTAAGATTGTAATTCTTTATTCTCGATCTTGACGCATTGCAACACATTACACATTTTTGAACATTGGCTTGGACCAAAACCAAGTTCGCTAAAAAGAATTTTCAACCACGCAAACTCGGTAGTTGTATAATGCAAAGAAAGATATTTTGCCTCATTAGATAATGAAACCATATTTTGTTTTTTACTTCTCCAATTAACAAGATTTCCTCCAACAAATAAAACATATCCCGAAGTAGATTTTCTATCAAATCTCGATCCAACTAAATCAGAATGTGTAACTCACAATGTCTAGATGATCCCTTTGAGTACAAGATGCCCAGAACTTTAAATATGCCAAAATACGATTAATTGCATTCATGTGTTGTTGACTTGGGTTATGCATGAACAGGCTCGCAACACTCATCGCATATGAATGATCAGGTTTTGTGCTTTGTTTGTAGGAATCTTATACGGGTAGATAAGTCATGATTCACCTCAATGGGTGTGTCTACAGGAGCATACTGTCACGGCCCCATTTTTTCCCTACTCATGTGGCACGGTAAGACCATACATCAACGGATTATTCAGGATGTGCACTAACATGGCCTATGCAATTGCAGGTATATATCAATAAGCCCCTTCCTAGAATTCTGTTGTACATGCATCGTAGCTTGCAGGCTCGTGTGTTAGAGATGGCTGACCCGTATGCTTGCGAGCATCTCGGGTGCTGGACGGCAGGTCCGTTACAAGTGGTATCAGAGCGGGACCATTCGAATGCTACGTTGTTGGAGTGGCAGACCAACAGCAAACGTTCTGCGAAAAAGGTTTTGGGCTATCAAAGGTGTGACTTTGCCAAGAGCAAAATGGCAAAATGGCGTCAGTAAGCTAATCAATCGAGGGAGGAAACTCTGGGATGGCGAAGGAAAAGGCATGGTTGGTACAGTCGTGTTGCACGTTTGTTTCGTTGAGCATAGTAGTGTATTGAGGGGAATCCACCAAAAGAGGGACAGTGCATTGTGTATGCTTCGACAAGCGGAAGGACATGAGGAGCACCGTCCAACCGAGGGACTAGTGTAGTTGGTACAGGGTGAAGGTTGGCATCGAAGGCGGTAAGTGCAGGGGCACTGCGAGACGAGGTGCCGGGGGGGGGGGGGGGTACTGTGGACTCTCGTCCGCCAAGGGAGCAGTACCGTATATGTGGAGAATTTGGCAACTCTTTTGAGGTGGAAGATCAATTGAAGAGGAAGGTCATGTATGGAAACGAGGCAAGCACACCGCTGTGAGGACGCTAGCTGATTAGGTAGGGGAGAATGTCACGGCCCGAACTATATGTTGAATCAGAACTTAAATAAGTTCTACATTCCTCCGAACTAAGTGATATCATATATTCATTCACAGATTGAACAACATCTAGAGTAGGTGCTAAGATAGCTCGTCCTTGCAAATGAGACATGTCAGACAACTCACATGATAGCCCAGGATATGTACTTCGAACAATTGCTTCCACTGGATCATCAAAATCACTTAATAACATATCATTTGGAATCTCAATTTCCATATGACCATCATTCGGTCCACCAATTGTACCATCCCCAATGTTGGAAATCCATTCAGAAAATAACTTCAGCTTGACGCCATCAACATCAGCTCCAAGATTTTGTAGCCTCATATTTTTAGTTAACCTCAAAACTTTACAGTTTCTCCACAAATATGATGAATTAATATATGCAAATACGATATCTTGTCGACTTCCCTTTGGAATAAGAGGTAATACCTGTCGAAAATTCCCACCAAAAACTACAGTTTTACCTCCAAATGGTAAGTCAATGATCAGTGAATTAGTAAATCTCAAAATATCTCTTATGCTTCTATCCAATGCCTCGAAACAATATTTGTTCATCATAGGTGCCTCATCCCAAATAATAAGCCTACATTTCACAATCAACTCAGCTAGAGGACTACCCTGTTTAATATTACATGTTGAGTCTTCATTTGGTGTAATTGGAATTGCAAACCTAGAATGTGCAGTCCTACCACCTGGCAGTACAAGTGATGCTATTCCACTCGAGGCCACATTCAACACAATGTCACCCTTATCCTCTTTTAACACGAAAGATAAGGCAGATTCGAACCTGATTGAAGCCCAAATCCTCTTTTGTGTCCGATTGCAACGCAATAATTTTTGGACTGCTGTTGATCCTTGACAAATTTTCGGTATTTGTAGAGGTATGATCTCGGGTGAGAGACTTTCTCTTCAATAGTGAGAAGTATTGAGACGTGATAAGTGAAGTGGAGGGAAGGACGTGACAGTAAAATCTTGGGGGTGTAGCTTCATATTCTAGGGCAAATTCGATTGGAGGGAGGGAAATTATTATTATTATTATTATTTTATATCTGAAAGATAGAAGCCTCCGTTTGGTAACATTATTTGATTTATAAACTGATTTATTTACGATTTTAAGGTTAAAAGTAGTGGTTCAAAATTGGAGAGAGAAAAATATGTGTAGTTAAAAAGTGATTTGGAAAATTGTGTGGTTTATAAATTAGTTTATAAACCAAGAAAAGTACATTTACCAAACACAAATTTTGATCTTTTTTTAATTATTTTTTCCTATCAATATAAGTTTTGTAGCGAAATTAAAAAAATTGCAAATTTTTCTCTAATTATTAGCCTACAAATGACTCATTTTTTATCGATAAAAAATATATCTTACGCCACAAATTTTTTATATAAGAAAATATATAAGTTTGTAGGCACAAAGTCCTCTAATTTTGAAAATTTTAGAGCTAAATGTTAGCTGACGAATCCTCTTTTTGCAGGGAAAAGTGAATTCCCCCACCTCCACCACCTGATCAGGAAGCGTCAAACTTATTGGCAAAAATAGCAATAAATCAATGAATAAATTTTGAAAATATCTAACAAAAATAATTCTAAAAAAAATATCAAATTTCTAGGGTAAAATAAATTCACGTTACAAATTAAAAATTGTCTTGTAAAGTTTTGTAGGCGGAATTATATCTCAACGAAAATTATTTTTGTGAGAAAAATATAATTTCGCCTACAAATCTTATTTTATAGGAGGAATTTCGAAAGCTAAAGTATAAATATTTTTTGAGCCAATTTTTTACACATACAAAATCATATTTTGTAGGAAAAAATAATCTTTACCTACAAATCTCATTTTATAGGAGGAATTTTGTAGATTAAGTATACATTTTTGGGAGTCAATTTTTTACACATACAAAATCTTATTTTGTAGGGAAAAAAAAAAATTACCTACAAATCTTATTTTGTATGCGTATTATTTGTAGGAAAAAAGCAAAATTTTCTCGTAGTGATTATGTTGTTCAATGTCTTTTATTTGACCTGTGTTCATTAATTGATTATTTATTAAAGGTTATTAATTTATCGAGTATTACTTTAGAAGGTAATACTATATTATTTGAAGTTGAGTGATCGAGTATATATAGAGGTGGCAAACGGGCCGAACCGCTCGTCGGCTCGCGAAAACACGAGCCAAGGGCGGCTTGGCTCGTCAAACGGACGAGCTTGTGGACGAGCCAAACAATATAGTTGAACCACGAGCCGAGCTGGCTCGGCTCGTGTTTCAACGAGCGGCTCGTTGGCACGAGTCACGAGCTCGTGCCAACGAGCTCAACGAGCCGGCGAGCCGAGCTGCTCGCCGGCGAGTGAAAAAAAATAATTTAAACTCATTTTTTCACGTTAAATACTAAAAAAAAAAATTGTTACTGATTGATCATTTATCTAAACCTAAATAAAAAAATAAAAAAAAATAGTTATTAATGTTATACTTATATTTATACTTATTAGTATTCAAGATTTCAAATATTTTAGCTATCGATTAGATTGTCGATTAAATAAACTTAAGACGGTAAGACAAGAGGGGTTTTTTTAAAAAAAAAAACGGTAAGAGGGAAAAAAAAAATTACACGAGCTAAACGAGCCGAGCTCGGCTTGGCCCACGAGCCGAGCTCGTTGCTCGGCTCGTCCGTTTGACGAGCCGAGCATTCCGAGCCATGGGCCGAGCAGGCTCGGCTCGGCCCATTGCCACCTCTAAGTATATATTAGGGTGCGTTTGATTCAACATATTTTCCATGGAAAATATGATTTTCCACGTGATTTTCCAACTTTGCGCTGTTTGGTTGCCTAAGTTTTCCATGGAATTCATTTTTCCACTTGCCTCGAAATCCGGTATTTTCCTTGTTTTGGATGAATTCGTTTTCCAAGGGGGGGAGGAGGTTTTATTTTCCATGAAAAATCTTATACCATTTTTGTTACGTTTGATCATTTTTGTTGTTGTTAATTAATTTATTTTTTTCCCAAAAATTAACATTATTATTACTAAGTACAAACTTATTAAAAAATGAAAAAAAAATATATATATATTATAATAGCTAAATTTTACTTTATTTTCCATGGAAAATAATTCACTGAGCATTGACTTACCATTTGGAGGTAAAACTGTAGTTTTTGGTGGGAATTTTCGACAGGTATTACCTCTTATTCCAAAGGGAAGTCGACAAGATATCGTATTTGCATATATTAATTCATCATATTTGTGGAGAAACTGTAAAGTTTTGAGGTTAACTAAAAATATGAGGCTACAAAATCTTGGAGCTGATGTTGATGGCGTCAAGCTGAAGTTATTTTCTGAATGGATTTCCAAAATTGGGGATGGTACAATTGGTGGACCGAATGATATGTTATTAAGTGATTTTGATGATCCAGTGGAAGCAATTGTTCGAAGTACATATCCTGGGCTATCATGTGAGTTGTCTGACATGTCTCATTTGCAAGGACGAGCTATCTTAGCACCTACTCTAGATGTTGTTCAATCTGTGAATGAATATATGATATCACATAGTTCGGAGGAAAGTAGAACTTATTTAAGTTCTGATTCAACATATAGTTCAAATGCAAATGTAGATGTGTTGCAAAATCTACACACGCCTGAATTTCTGAATGAGATAAGGTGTTCTGGTGTGCCGAATCATGAATTGAAGCTAAAGGTTGGCACTCCTGTCATGTTACTAAGAAATATAGACCATTCTATTGGTTTGTGTAATAGAACTAGATTGATCATTACAAGGCTTGGAAAGCACGTGCTTGAGGCAAAAGTACTCGCTGGAAGTAATGCTGGTGATACTGTCCTCATCCCAAGAATGTCGCTGACTCCATCAGACCCTAGGTTGCCTTTTAAATTCACAAGAAGGCAATATCCTATAATTGTGTCGTATGCTATGACCATCAACAAATGTCAGGGGCAATCACTTTCTCAAGTTGGATTGTCCTTGAAACGACCAGT
Organism: Ligustrum vulgare; assembly: GCA_963555705.1. Taxonomy (NCBI): domain Eukaryota; kingdom Viridiplantae; phylum Streptophyta; class Magnoliopsida; order Lamiales; family Oleaceae; genus Ligustrum; species Ligustrum vulgare. Next base: position 13,410,149 of record OY743175.1, read on the forward strand.
CTTCAGTCATGGACAATTATATGTTGCTTTTTCAAGAATCACAAGTCGTTATGGACTCAAGATTTTAATATGTGATAAGGATGGTCGCCCGACGAATAAGATGACAAATGTGGTATATAAGGAAGTTTTCAACAGTTTGTAATCTCTATTTTGTTCACAAATCAATCACATTTTGACATTAAATTTGTTATATCATGTATATATTTGTGTTATTTCCTTATTATATATGTATATATTGCATTTATTAAATCATGGACCACCATATATAAATTAATCTATGTGTTACTAAATACTTCAAAACTAATGTATGACGTGAAAACAATATTAAACAAAATGTCACGTAAACAAAAATGTGTATATATATATATATATTGCATACAATAGTTTTCGTGCATCGTACGGGTGCAATGCTAGTACTAGTTAACTCGGAAAAGAACAGAAATAAACAAAAATACCAACATCAGAACACGAGTGCAATTTCTATACAGATTTGCAACCAAAACCGCTTCTTTAAAAATAAAGTACAAGTTCCCAACACTGTCGAACAGTACGCAACTACAGATCTATGTGCTTTACTACAGAGAGGGTAAATACTCACATATTGAGAAGGATATCTTTATTTTCTTCGTCGGTAGTAACAGCGACTTCCTGCAATTTGACGATAGGAGCGACCTGTGTCCTAGTGTCCTCATCTTCCGGCCCAGGTTTCACGGATCGCAGGTTCAGCTCCCGAGGTTTCTTGCCTCTAGGTAGCTTACCTCTCATTCATTGACCGGCAAGGCAGAACTACTGGCACACACGCACGCTGATGAGTAGGATGTAAGGGAAATACCTGCAATATGATCATATCATTAGAGCACTTCATGGTAAAGTAGGCCAACCGCCTAACTGTTGCCGACTTGCCGAACCGAATGGGGAGATAAGCATTTTCACTGCGTGACATTCTCCCCCATTCGAATCCGCTTACGTCCTCGTAGCGGGAAGTGAGCTTCGCATCAACACGCACTCCTCGATTGCAGAATTAAACGGCACCATCCCCTCATGGACGAGCATTCACACGGTGGTACTCCCACACTTGCCCGCTGTAACTCGTACATACCGCCTCCGACACCAACCTTCACCATCTGCCCCCATAAGCAGTAGTTCTTCGGTGGACGGCCTCCAGCCGCAGCGCCTCCAGCACATGTCCGAAGCATATACCTACTTCATTCTCGTAGGCCCTGCAGAACGTCGTTATTCAGCACATGAAAAAGAGTTGTGGGCGGTTGTTCATTGCCTCAGGGTTTAGAGTCACTATCTATTGGGGTCCCCATTTATTATGAAAACCGATAATACTGCGGTTAGTCACTTCATGTCTCAGCCGAAACTTTCAAATAAACAAGCTCGCTGGCAGGAGCTTCTTTCAGAGTTTAACTTCGTGTTGGAATATCGTCCAGGATCCAACAACCATGTCGCAGATGCTCTCAGCCGTCGAGCTGACTTAGCTCCAATATGTGCAATCGCGGCTCTTTCAGGGAGCGAAGTTACTACGGATATAAGGGACCGAATACGGACACTTCTGGAGAAGGACCCGGCTACAATATATTTGGTCGACCTCATCAAACAGGGCAAAACTCGTCAGTTATGGTTGGACGAGGGTCTGGTGAAGACAAAGGGGGACAGGATGTATGTCCCGAAGGGTGGGGATTGGTCTGCACAAGGCCAAGCGGCCTTTGAGAAGTTGAAGAAGGCTATGTGGACAAACCCGGTGTTAGCCTTACCGGATGTGACGAAACCGTTCGAAGTTCAGACAGATGCTTCAGACTTTGCGCTTGGTGGAGTTCTTATACAGGAAGGACATCCTGTCGCTTTTGAAAGCCGAAAGCTCTGATACCAACTTTCACGGGGCTCCTTTCCTCTTAGCACAGAAAAGGGCACCGTGCGGCAGTAGTCTGCTCCGCTAGACTACCTTCCGCCTTTTCTCACTTGCTTCGGGACGAAAGTAGAACTTGATTACAATTGAAATAAAACTTTACAAGAGAAGACTTGAATTCATGGAAACATGATTGTTCATTGATTGTTGAAAGCAGTAAATTATATCAATTGCTGAAAGCAGTAAGTTACAATGTAGGTGTCAGGGGGAAACACCGGAAAGTTTTTGAAAGCTTTAAAATCTTATACCCCCTATAATAGACTTCGGGGAAAAAATCTAAGTTACATGAGTAGACATTAAAAGGGTTGAAGAATCATAATAAACTTTTACAATTAAAATTGAATTACAATAATTTACATAATATTTACAGAGTGCGGCCGGAGTTGGGCAACTGCAGGCCGTGAGTGGGTCAAGGGGCTAAGTGATAGCTGCGGTCCTTGACACCGGGTTTTGAATCATCATCTTCTTCTTCTTTTCAGGGTCGTAGGTTCTGTAGTACTCGCTATGACTGTAATTGAGAAAAACTTGAGACGAAATCCATGGAGAATAAGGGTTTTAAAAGCAGAGGAAGGGCTAGAGTGTAATGATTGCTAAGGAGAATATTTTCAGTTGCACGCTTTTGTGTTGGAAAGAGAATATTGGGCTTCTTGAAATTTGTTAGACTTCAGATTTTACATAAGAAATTTGGGGTAAAATTAACTACTCCATTTTTGGCCACATCAACAAATGCAACCTCACAATCAACACCCCAAACCTGATTTCTGATTCCACGAGCCAAGATACGGAATTAGGGGAAATTGAGGAACCCTAAATCATCAATTGTACCCCAATTGCAACTCTACTATCATCGAACTTCTAAACGAAGCTGACCTACCAGTGATGGCGACGACCGTAGTGGAAGAGGCTGATTTGGAATCTGCTGGAGGTGGTTCCGAAGAAGGTTAGTATTTCCCTGGCCATATGTGCGAAATGCTTTACGGTTAGCATTTAAGAAAACGTAGATTGTTGTCCCATATTTGACTATTATGCTGCAAATTTCACTGATTGTGGTTAAAAAAAGTTAATAAGTGTGCTAAACATCGACAACAATTTGCAGAGGTAGGAAACTTGGAAGAAAATTGGAACGGACTGGGAGTTGATTTTTCTTCGACGATGAAGGCAAATTCCTTGCGCGATTTCAGACTGTAAACCTAACTCCTATTATGATGCCACGATGGATTCCGCTAACAACGAGTAAACTTCTGCTAGCTTTTTCAAAACATAGTCGTGTACAGTGATGGACCGTTTCCACTTTCAGAAGTTGGGTGAGTGTTCCTTACCATTTAAAAGTTCGGTGAGTAAGTGGTTCCACCTTTAAAGTTTGGTGAGTATATGTTAATTTTACCCAGAAATTTGAGGCAGAGAAACTTAAGAAGTTAAAACGTGATTGGAAACAATCTTTAAAAAATAATGTTTGGCTACAGGAGAGGGGATCATCTTTTCTGCAACTCATTCTTTAAATAACAGCTTGCCGAAGAGTATATATTATTAAAAGCTTCTAGATTTATACTCTATGAGAGATAGATGTTCGAAGGGTAAGTGTTTTTCTTGGATTATGCTTTTCTTGAAATGGGCTTGCATCTGGCTGCCAGAGCAACAGCTGGTCAATGATAATGCAAACAACAAAAGGAGTTTGGTAGATGATATTTATCTTCTGGCAATGGAAGCCAGTTTTTTATTTTTTACACTTGAGATAATGCCAATGGCATGCACCTAATTACCGGGGTTGAAAAACCATGGCTGTTTTGGATTCTTTGGATCAAGAGTTTCAAACATGCTTTTTTTTTTAATAAGAAAAAAAACATTTGAATTGTTTATATATGCCTTGTTCCCAAATTGCAAATCCCTTTACTTATGCAGAAGATGAAATATGTTGCTTCATTTTGTTCTTAGTATTGAAGTTAGTCTTTTGGCTACCTACAGTGTATCTCTGTACTACTTAACTCTATTGTACCCGTAGCTTGCATTTTTTCCATTTCACTCTTTTTAGACTATATATATGATAACATTTTAAAGAATATACTTTTGTTTACAGATAGTCAGATACTACTTGCAAATGCCCATTAAACCTACTATAGTGTGGACGAGAGTCATTTTGCAGTCTGAACTAAAGATAGTTATATATCCTCGAGGGTTTCATGATCCACCAAATATCGATCCATTCGTCATCGACAAATGCATGTAGCTAATTTGTGGAAATCACAAATAAGCTATTATTTCACCCATCCAGCATTAGCTGGATTGATGCTGGTAATCATCTTTCCCTCGACTTGTTTCTCATAACTATTCCCTGTATTTATTAACATTAGCTCCATGACCTTTTCTTATGAAGTTGTTGCACGTGTCACTCATTTTCTACAAATGATTTTAAGCTTATAACATGAAGTATCAATCTCACTGATTTTTAAGATTATATAACTATATATATTTTCAAGTACAGTGTTGTAAAATATATAATGCTGAATCATTTAAAAGAAAAATCAGATTATGTTGTAAGATGCAAAAAAAATTAGTAAATAAAACTAGAAAATCCTAAACGGCTTGCTTTGAGGTGCTATCTGCCCTTTTCTTGTTGTTCTGTGATGATGATTTTTTATATCGTATTGTAATTTGTTTAGACAGCATGCCAAGGGTCATTAGATAGAGACCATAGTTTGTAAATCTATGTTCATAATCATACGCAAATTCTTGTTTTTTCACATTGTTGAAGTTCGTTTTTAAAATTATACTTGTAACTCAGTTGTTCAATCTAGAATAATTCTGTTCTAGTTCATTTGGTGTTATAGAAAAACGGTTTATTTGTGGAAATTTATAAAAATTAACTTAATGAATGATTATTTGATAGATTATAAAAAATCTAAACATGAATTATTTGTTCTTGTAGCTAGAACCGGAAAACAACCTAATTTTAATGTTTTTAATTTTTATTTTTTATTTCTAGTTATTATAAGACACAAACTAATTAAATATCAACTAGAGTATGTGTGAACAAGCTAATTAAATTGATAGTTGGGCTGAATTTATTCAATACACATCAAACATATAAAACTTTGATCCTATTGTAGAAAGGAAAGCTATATCTCCTATTACAATGTTTCTCCTAATCTCATTTAAGAATATAAGATACATAACAAAATACATATTTGTACACATTCTAACTCTCCCACTTAAGTTGGTTAATAAACATACATGATTAACTTGGATAGTGATGCATATGATGTGAACTAGCAATAGATTGTGTCATTATTTTGGCTTGTTGATCCACACTTTTAACGTATGAATGAATAAACGGGCATTCCCCAAATGGAACCGGGGGATTCCAGGGAAGTGCTTGACAATAAAGTGAGCCAAGTTTTGAAAACCCACTTGAACTTTTTGAGCAAGGACATCCCCCCCTAATTCACATACCTGGAAGGAATTGGGGCAAGAAGTGGTCAATCGAATCAGAGAAGGTGTTGAACCCTCTTTTTTCTATGACACATTAATGGATCCGAACAGTCTACATTTTTTGGATTATTTGTTGGTTGCGACAAAGATTTACATAGAATGGACTGGATCATAAAATGTTGATGTAGCCTCTCGTGGCGACCCAATCTTTATGTAATTCATGTCAAGTTCAACGTGATAGATTCGATCAAGATTATTTGCTATCTCAATAGCTGGTATTATCATAGAAATGTCCCATGGTTTTCTTTAGACCAAACTCAAGCTCGATAGTTACTGTGATATCACATATTTTTTACTCCTCCAAGTCATCAAATTACCTCCATGATACATACCCTAATGTAGACTTTCTACTTGTAATCTATCATGACAGAGTAAAGTCATAATCTATAAAGTTCATAATATCTAGATGACCATGTTTAGAGAACATAATACCTTTGCTTGGGCCTTGGAGTAGATTTTTAATATGCTAAGTTTTATTGCATTAATGTGATAGTCACTCAGATTATGCATAATTTTCTTACAACACAGAGTAAGATAGATCAACTTCCATACTATCTCTAATCTCTTTGTTGATCACAATTTGATCAGGACAATGTTAGACACCCACAAGTTCTTTTCATGGTTTAATTGTTAGTTTTTCAAGGGTTATTGGGCATCATGGGTAGATTTCAAACTAATTGTGTTACGAGCTCATTATGAGTCGAAAAATGGAGAAGGGGGGCAGGTTATAATTTCTTAAATTTTGATTAGGGTTGAGCAATACTTCATGAGTTCAATGAGGGAGGAAGAGAAACTAGAGGATGCTGTGCCTTTCTTTGAAGGAGAAGCTTGTAAATTGGATTAAATGGGTAATTGTTTGCAAGTCCATTCGCAACTAGGAAGATTTTAAGTTTTTATTATTGGGGAAGTTTCATATGTTGGAGGACACGATATGGAAGTTGTTCTTGGCCTTTCGGCACGAGACAACAATATTTGAGATTCAAGCAGCACTGGTGTAGAGGAAGACAATCGATTTGGGATTGAATGCTATTAACAAGCTTCATATGAAGAAATAGGATGCTAATCACAACTTTTTCAACTTTTTCAATACTAGAGGAAAGATCCCAACGTGAAAAATGCCTATATACTTTAAAAAAATCTAATCACAACTTTTTCAATCACAAAACTCACACTAGTGATCCCTAGATTTTTAGATTAGCAAAATCCTTCTACTTTCAAGAAATTCGTTTAATTCTTAGATTGAAGATGAAATATACGATCTGCTTTCAATGTGATGAAAAGAAATTGGTTGGCCATCATTGCTAAACTAAATCGCTACTTTTGTTGGTGTACACTTTTTTGAGGTTTCAAGCATCAAAGAAATGGCGAAAGGGACCGACACAGTTGAGCTCACTAGAAACATTATTGTAGAAGTCACTACTCCAAAAACTATGGAAATTAGTGAGATTGTGCAAAATAATGTTGAACGTTGGATGTGGAGCAAGGCTTGGTTCTTTATGTTGGTTGGGAGCTATATGGACTTCTCCACAGTGATATCTTGAGTTTCACCTGATGACAAGGCAAATTCTAAGGGCTAGATATTTACTAGCTCTAGTATGCCCTTGTTATATTTTAGTGTTAATATTTTAAGGGGTTAGTGGTATTATAATTAGATTGAAAAATAAGCGTAGCACTTGCTAACCACAAATAGAAGGAGGGAGTTCTACTTTCATTTAGAAAAAAATAAAGGTCAACCCAGGCCCCGGGGGGGGGGGACCTCTTGAAAACTTATCAACTATCTGCAATTTTCTTTAATTCCATTACATATATACAAATGCAAATAACCATATATTCATTTTTATTCACAAATCAAAAGCAAATTATGGGATTAGATGCAACTATAGATTAACTCAAAGGATGTGTCTTCAGGCTCCTAGAATGAGTTTTGAGTATTGAGTTTTGCTAACATATTTAGTATGCAATTTTGTTGGGAAAGAAGCCCGTGCTTGGACCTACATAATTCAATGCTTAAGCTTATGTTTGGTACCAATTAAAATCTAAATTTTAATCTAAATCAAAGTCAACAATCAATCTCAACCATATATTTCATAGGTTCCACAACTTTTCAATCACATATCTCATCAATTTTTATTAAAATTTACTAAAAATCTGATTTTAATCTCCACCAAACTGGGGTTAAGAAGTATTTTAGAATTTCGAGATCCTTACATTTCAAATTCCTTGGCTAGGTAGCTTTGATATTTCTTTATCTCACTGGAGGTATCATATTTTGTGAGATGACACAACTGGAGTTAAAAAAAGGCCCTAAACTTCAGTATAAAAGCAAAAGAACTTTATTGACATCGGTTTAAAAGTCATATGACGATTTTTTGCATGTATTGTTTACACCATAACTTTAAAGTTGAGATGTTTGGGAACAATTTTTGGAATAAAAATAACAAGAAATAAATGGATAGTCTAAACAAAATACCATAAGGGTGCGTTTGATACGCAATATTTTCCATGGAAAATATGATTTTCCACGTGATTTTCCAACTTTGCGCTGTTTGGTTGCCTAAATTTTCCATGGAATTCATTTTTCCACTTGCCTCGAAATCCGGTATTTTCCTTATTTTGGATGAATTCGTTTTCCAAGGGGGGAGGATGTTTTATTTTCCATGAAAAATCTTATATCATTTTTGTTACGCTTGATCCTTTTTGTTGTTGTTAATTGATTTATTTTTTTCCCAAAAATTAACATTATTATTACCGAGTACAAACTTGTTAAAAAATGAAAAAAATATTATAATAGCTAAATTTTACTTTATTTTCCATAGAAAATAATGTCAATCAAACAACAAAAGTTGAAAAATTCTTCACTTTTTCTACCTAGAAAATTAAACCAATCAAACACATTAAACTTTCAATTCCCAGGAATTTAATTCCCTGAAATTCATTTTCTTTCCACCCAAATTCCACCATCACTATCAAACGCAGCCTAAAAGAACAATAATACTTCAAATATGTGTCCCAAATATATTGAGTACGTAGTTTATTGTTGTTAAAAAATCTTAAAGAGTGGTCAAGTGCCACATGAATAGAAAATAAAAACATGATTTTAAAAATTCTGAAGTGCAGATATAAAGAAAAAACCAAGATATCAAGGAGTTTGCCACAGTCACATAGACATATTGTTTTTACTACATTCTAGGGAGTAGTTAGGATCACCTGTAAGCATTGCTGGTATAATACTCAGTCACGAATCCAATAATAAGTCCAGCCCAAAGCCGTACACACAGGAACAGCTGCTGTAAAGCCACAAAGTGTAAGTACCGCCCCCCATGACACATCTCCCAGTGATAAAGAGGAGAGGGATGGAAAAATGCTCAACACAGTTGAGTGTAGAGTTCGAAACCTGAAATAATGGATTTGTGCTCTATGGCAAGCGAAAGTTATGACTTACCACACCTCCACCCTGGCACTGGGAGGCATAATCTGCGAACCTCCACCATGTCACTGGGAGGCATAATCTGCAATTTACATCGTTAACCAATGGTGTGGACTACACCTTTTTACAAAGTGTAAAGTACCAATTACTAGTAACGTAGATTATACATTTATGGTGCTTCTATTGAATGAAATGAATGCATAAGCAAGAGATCATCAATTGGGCATATTTCTATATTTGCAATAATTGCTTTTAAGGTGCTTTTTCTTTAGAAATGTTTGCTAAATTAGAGCACGTTTTTGCATCTTATTGTGGCAGCTCATAAAATCAATTAAAAAATAACTTTTACAGTGCGTAGCTAGAAAAATATATACAATCTCCCCAATGCTGCAGAAGGAGATAGTGATGGAAACTGATAGCACACATTCAATCGGTAATCCCAAGTTGGGATCTACGAAGAGAAAACAGAAACATGTTGCTGAGTTGGCTGAGGATAGCTTATTTCTAAATTATGCTACTCAAAATTTTTCTCATAGACATGTTTATTACTATTGATATTGAAAAAAGCTAAAAATGCATTCTTTTTCCTCACCACGTCTATTTTATTGAACATAACTCAATTTTGATGCTAGTTCCTTTCTTCTTTAGAGCACATTGAAGGAAAACAAAAGTTCCATGGGGGACTTGATTGGTTGCATAATAAAAGTTTGGTGGCCATCGGAATAGAAGTGATTGATTATCTTAGGAAAAAGGGTTTTTGATGCATTTTTTTAACAAAGAAAAGAGATGAAAGGGGAGTCTCATATATAGCATGTAATTGCTCTTAGCATCAAATCATTCTTAATGGTATTAAAAATTGATGTTTCAAATTTAAATGGATTCCAGTCAAAAGTCAGATAATGAAGTCTCAGTTTCCATTCTCTCAAGCCAGACTCCAATAGATGTTCTATAACAATTCCATTTGGGAGAGTGAACTGCACCATTCTCATCAATTCACGAGAACCATCATCCTCCACCAGACAACCAAATACACAATAGAACAGCCACAACTACGGGAGACACAGAAATCTAAGGAGCTGAAATAGAAACCAAAAGTACCTTGAAGCCGACTGTAGATGAGCAACCAGTAAAAAATGCAGGCAGAACCCAAAGTAAGATCAAACCAACACTATAGAAGACGATTGAATAGTGTCACTGTTATCTTCAGTTCGAAATGAACACCGACTCTCCACCAATCCATGTGCATCTCACAAATGAACAGTTCTCATCACTGACCTATATTCGAAATAGGTTAGGGATGTTCCAAAAAATGAAGATACATGTATGGTGTAGTTGGGAGAACAAGATCCCTCTATCTTAAATCGATTGATACCCACGAGATGGAAGACCCACCCATGTTCAAAATCGGGTGAAGGATTCTCATCACTGACCGAGATTCAAAATAGGATAGGGATGTTCCAAAAAGTGAAGATACATGTATGGTTAGGTGCTGGTCGCTATGATCGGCGATAGAAATGAGGGAGAAGGAGGCGGCTAGATGTCGTCGGTAGGGAAAGTCTGAGAGAGGGAGATGAGAGACTGAGAGAGAGAGACGGGAATGATCGTCCAACTTGTTGAAAATTATTACTTAATTACTAATTTTAAAAGGTATTTTGATGACCACCCAATTTCAACAAAATTTTTAATTAGTCACCCAATTTTGAAAGGTATTTAGTTTTCTTTTTTCTAACTTGCTGAGGTTATTCAAACTTGCAGAGCCATCATTTTGAAACATATTACTTAGGTGGCGTTCTATTTGTATTTTATTTAGTGTTTTCATTTTCGAAAATATTTTGTGTTTCCTGTTTTTATTTTTGGTTTCAAATTTACTGAAAACACGCTGGAAACTGTTTTTGAAAATGAAAAGCTGTAAAATACGTTATATTTGAAATTTTCTAGAATATTGTTTAAACTATTTTTAATTAATTTTCTTTTAGAAAATTACCACCAGAGTCCATTTATCAAGGCATTTTTTGAAATATAACAATAAGAATTTTCACTTAATCTTTTTTGTAATGTTGATATTGAATTCAATAAAACTTTATTTAAGTTTAGTTCCAAATTAGGATAATTCTTTCAAAAAATATATATATATTTATTTAGGCTTAGTTCCAAGTTAGGATAATTAAAAAAAAAAATTTATGTTAAGTTTAGTTCCAAGTTAGGATAATTTTTAAAAAAAAAAAAAATCCCAAAACGCGTTTTCCGTGTTTTGAACATTTTTTGTTGAAATATACACAAAACGTCCAAAACGAGGTTTCGGGAGTTTTGCGTTTTGTGTACAAATTTTTATTTTATTTTTTTTTTTTTGTTTTCTAAAATGCGTTTTCGAAAATTGTAAAGAGAGCGCGTTTTTAGTGTTTTCAGAAATAAAAACAGAAAACGACCTCAAAATAACAAAGAGAACAAGGTCTTAGTTTTCCTTATTTTGGTTGGATCTTGATGTAAGAAACTCGAGGTATAAGCATTATTCAATTTAGGCTCATGTTTTATTCTGGTGGAATAGCAATGATGGATGCATTGGGTTAAAAAACTTCAGCATGGCGAAGCGAGAGAGGAGTGGTTTTTACTTATGATGGATTAAGTGCTGATGTGTTAAACCTACAATTATAAGTTCGTTCAGATCTAGTCATTTCTTAAGAAAAAAATTCCCCTGTTTAATTATGTAGGTTATTCAATTATGTAGGTTTTTGGGTGTGGTTATTCAATTATGAAGAGTGTAAATTTTGGTTTTTTATGCAAATATGTATACATTTGTATAATTAATTAACAATATTGCAAATATAAAATTAATTTAGTATTCAATTTGTTGATTTATTTAAATTTATTACGCATATGATGTCGATTATATATATGTTGGGTGGTGATAGATTTAGGGATGTTCATGTGGAGAATGTAGTAGATATAGGTGATTTGGTAATATAAAAAAAAAACAAAAAAGAATTAAAAAGATGAGAATACGTGTCGGTTGTAATTAAACAACCGAAGCTTAAAGTCAACTTTAGGCGTCGTTTTACAATCGACATGTATTTTGCAGACTTTATGTGTCTACGCCAAATACATCGTTTTTATAACTGACGCGTATTGTTCAAAACAACCGACTCGAATGAGTCGTTGGTACTGGTGGTGGTAGCATGATGAGATGTTGCTAGAAGCAAAGGTAGTAGCGCGAAGATGTTTGGTTTGTGGTTCGGCGTGGTATTTGGTAGGTGTGGCTCTATATGCAATGGTGCCAATGTGTTGAGGTTGTTGTATAGTGATGAGGTTGGTGAAAGGGGTTCCCAGTTGTTGTAGTTGTGTTGTTGGTAGTGGCGGTGGTGGTGGTGGTGGTGGTGTGATGGTGAAGGTGCTTGTGGTGGTGGTTGCTGGAGCTTCAAAATCTGATCTAGGACAAATGAAAGGTCTGATCAACTTTCTGACATCGAATTTGAGTTTAAGAGGCCGAGGAGAACATTCAGTTGTTTCTCTTGATATTCCAAAAGCGGGTCGGCAGTCGGCGAGCACATGTTGGATAGTTTATTCTACAAGACCTTTCTTTTTCTTTTTTGTTTTTTAGTTTAGATTTCATTTCATTATACGTTAAAATTACGAAGTTACTATTTTCCATTCTTATATTTGGTCAAACTTAAATTTTAAGTCAACTAACATAAATTTAGATGTTTCTGTTAAGTGCATTTTTATACACTTTTTACACCTTCAAATTAGCATATTTTGGAACATCTTGAGCAAATATATACTAATTTATGCATATTTTGTATTTAAATAGGTTAATATCCAAGTTTGAGGTCAAAAACCACAAAAGGAGTGAAGATTCTGCTGAAAATCCAAGTTTGGGGACCATTTTGTCACCTCCGGGAAGTTTTGGACAAGCTGAGCAATTAATCGAGGGACCAAATTGCAAGATTTCAAAAGTTGAAGGACAAAAAGTGCAATTCTAGAAGGACTTATTTGAAAGAAATCTGAAAAGTTGAGGTCTAAATTGCTCAAGATTAAAAGATGGAGGACTTAATGGCAATTTCGGAAGGGACTTAGCTGCAAAAACACCCTCCAGCTGAGCCACGCGATCCAGGTCGCGAACGCGACTTGAACCACAAAACGGACCCGAGACTCGAAGCTGCCAGAAAAAAGCACCGCGCGATCGCGCTATGTTTACCGCGCGCGATCGCGCGGTTGAAAAACAAAAAAAAAAATAAAAAGATTTTCCGGGCTGGACCGGGTCAACCCGACCGACCCGATTCGGCCCATATGCAGAATTTCGCGGATCTAACAAGATTTTAGGGTTTTTTTTTGGTGATTTTTGGGTGTATAAATAGATAAAATCCTCATTTTTCTAGGGGGGTGTAAGTTTCTTGCCTCTTTTTCTATTTTCTCTTGTATTTTTCTTAACATTTACCTTATTTAATGCAATGTTTAATTAATATTTTAATGTTCTTGTGTTCTTCTTCTACATTTCATCCTCTTGTTGTAGTTTAAGTTTTTATATTTGGTATTTTCTCAAATTTCTACCATAAATGTTATATATTTTAAGTGCATTTAATGTTTTATGATTGGGTTGTTGAAGATATTAATGGTTGATGAAGAAATTTGGTTCAAAGTGAAGGATTCTTGGGTTTTCACTTCAAGAACTTTACAAAAAGGGGAGTTTTCTTTATTATCTTGTTTTTAATCTTTATTTTAAGTATTATTCTCATGTTTATGTTATTTGTTAAATGGTGTTGTTAGTTTATTATTAGGGGTTAATATTATTGTGTTGGAATTTTAATTAGTTTAAGGTTATTTAAGTATTTTAGATTGTTTTTGGATTGTGGGTATTTATGTTTATGTATTTGTAATTGTGAATGTTGTTTATGTTTTTCATAATTTTTAAAATGTTTGTCACTATGTTAGGTTCTTATTGGAATTTACTACACATGTTAGGTTAAATTTAAATTTTCCCATGTAATTTGGTTAATTAATTGACTACCACTATTTGATTTGTGAAAGAAGAAATTAATGTAGTTATAAAAACTAAATTCACCTTGTTTAATGTTTTCTAGTTTAGTTTAGTCACCAAGTTCTTTTTATTATTAGTTTATTTTGGATAATTAATTTTAATCCTAGCTTTTACATATTGTTGTCTATTTGCTTTAATTAACTAGTTTTTCATGTTGCCATGTTTTAATTTTATGATAGTTAGTGTTCACCATCAAACCAACTTTTTATGTTACTTGACTTTTCTTTTAAAATGAAATCAATAACTTTAGTTACACTTCAATCATTCCTCGTGGGTACGATAACCCGGACTTCTCTAGTCCACTTTACTACTTGAACGCGAACCGTGCACTTGCGGTATACGATTTTAGCGAACAAGTTTTTAGCGCCGTTGCCGGGGAATGATTTTATTTGTACTAAATGCATTGATTCTTTGTTAATTGAATTGTCTTCTCATTCTCATCTCTTTCTTCTTTTTATTTTTCATTTTCTAGGTACTCTTGCCTTGTTTATGCAACAACGTCCGACTTGGGACATTCTTCCAATTGATCCCGAACCCGAACGAACTTTTAGGAGGAGGATTAGGGAAAGAAGAGAACAAGTTGAACAACAAAGAATACAAGACAATATGGGGGACAACCAAGGTGGTGCCGATCCCGTTATTGATGAAGATGATAGACCAATGGGGCAATTCATGGTCCCTCTCATCACTCAAAAACGAGGAAACATCACATATCCCCCATTTGGACTTCCGGACTTTCATCTAAAGCCGGATGTGATAAATCTCTTCAAGGGGCATCTACAATTCTATGGAATGACCAAGGAGAATCCATTTACTCACATCTCGCGATTTTTAGAGATGTGTAGTAACTTTGATTATCCGGGAATTAGCAAGGAAGCTATCAACATGCGGTTATTTCCACATACCCTTAGAGATGGAGCTCGTGAATGGTTAGATGCCAACCCAGTTGGAAGTATTACAACATGGGATGATCTTGCTCAAAAGTTCACTACAAAATATTTTCCTCCATCAAAAGTGGCTAAATTGAAGAGTGATATCTCCACATTCCGACAACTTGACACCGAATGTTTCTATGAGACATGGGAAAGATTCAAGGAGATGTTGAGGAAATGTCCAAATCATGGGTTCACCAAGCAAATGCAAGTTCAATATTTCTATCTTGGGATGAATCCATCTAGTCGAGTGACGGTTGATTCGGCCTCCAATGGAGCTATCACTACAAAATCACCTAATGAGGCAATTGAGCTCTTTGAGAGGATGGCTAATCACAATTCTACTTGGCAAACCGACCGCATGGTACCAAAGAGAGCCGCGGGAATTCATAAAGTTGATGCATATGCGGCTTTATCGGCAAAGATGGACCTTCTATTCAAGAAGTTTGATGATTTGTCTTCTCAACATACGGTAAAAGCAATCTACCATCCTATTTCTATTTGTGATGCATGTGGAGCAACACACAAGGTTGAGGAATGTCCCATGCTCAAAATGGTTTGTACTTCAAATGAGCAAGTGAATTATGCTCAAATTTCAACCGACCACAAGGCAATCCTTACTCCAACACATACAATCAGGTTTGGAGGAATCATCCGAATTTTTCGTGGTCCAACAATCAAAATCAAGTAAAGCCTCCCGGTTTTGTTCAACCTCCACCACCCCAAGAGAAGAAGCCTTCCATTGAGGAGATACTCATGCAATTCATGAACAAGACCAATACTATTCTCCAAAATCAAGCGGCTTCTATCAAAAATCTTGAGACTCAAGTTGGGCAATTGGCAAAAATGATGACAGAGAGACAACAAGGAGCCTTGCCAAGCAATACCAAGATCAATCCAAGGGAAAATGTGCAAGCCATCACTACAAGAAGTGGAATTCAATTACCGGAAGTCACGGTAAAGCAACATGTGGCACAACCCGAGGTGAAAGAAAAAGGTAATGAGCATGTTGAGGAGGTGAATGAAAATGATGGAACATTGAAGGAAAGTGGGGAGACCTCAACAAAGGTTCCTACTCCAGTGAAAGCTTATGTGCCTCCCATTCCTTTTCCTCAAAGACTCCAAAAGCACAAGGTGGATGCACAATTTGGTAAATTTCTTGAAGTTTTCAAGAAACTTCACATCAACATACCATTTGCCGATGCATTAGCACAAATGCCTAGCTATGCAAAGTTTATGAAAGACATCCTTTCCAACGAAAGGAGGCTAGAAGATCATGAAACTGTGATGCTCACGGAATGATGTAGTGCCATACTACAAAACAAATTGCCTCCAAAAATCAAAGATCCAGGGAGTTTTACTATTCCTTGTACTATTGGTGATTTAACTTTTGGTAAAGCATTATGTGATCTTGGTGCTAGTATTAATTTAAAGCCTTTGTCTATTTTCAGGAGATTGGGCATAGGAGAGGTGAAGCCAACCACAGTGTCATTGCAATTGGCCGATCGTTCTATTAAGCATCCGCGTGGTATTGTTGAGGATGTGCTAATCAAGGTGGACAAATTCATCTTCCCTGCCGATTTTATCATTCTTGATATGGAGGAAGACATTGATATCCCAATCATCTTGGGAAGACCCTTCTTAGCGACCGGTCGAGCTTTAATAGATGTGCAATGAGGCAAATTGATATTGAGGGTTCAAGATGAGCAAATCACATTCGACATTATGAAATCCATTAAGTACCCCGTCGAGGTAAATTTATGCTCCCGAGTAGACATCATTGATCAAGAGGTGGCTACATCATTCATCTATGGGTCATCTAAGGATCCCCTTGAGACTTGCATTGCTCACTCCATAACCACCGAGGGAGAGGATGATTTGGACATCGGAAGGATGTCACAACACTTGGATGCTCCAAAATTTTATCCCTTCAAGAAGAGGCCATATTTTGAAGAGTTGGGAGAGAGCTCTTCTCCTTCACTACCCTCCATTCAACAAGCCCCAACTCTTGAGCTCAAACCTCTTCCATCACATTTGAGGTATGCATACTTGGGTGATTCTTCTACTCTTCCTGTTATTATCTCGAATTTGTTGAATGAAGTGGAGGAAGAAAAACTACTTGAGGTGTTGAAAATGCATAAAATGGCTATTGGATGGACTATGGCGGATATCAAGGGTATTAGCCCTACCTTGTGCATGCATAAAATCCTCATGGAGGATAACTTCAAACCAACAGTGGAGCACCAACGCCGTCTAAATCCAAACATGAAAGAAGTAGTGAAAACCGAGGTATTGAAGTGGTTGGATGCGGGAATTATCTATCCAATCTCGGATAGTGCATGGGTGAGTCCCGTCCAATGTGTTCCAAAGAAAGGAGGTGTCACGGTGGTTGAAAATGAGAACAACGAGCTTATTCCTACAAGGCCCGTAACGGGATGGAGAGTGTGCATTGACTACCGAAAATTGAACAATGCCACTCGAAAAGATCACTTTCCTCTCCCCTTTATTGACCAAATGCTTGAGAGGTTAGCGGGGCATTCTCATTATTGTTTCTTGGATTGATACTCGGACTACAATCAAATTTTAATAGCCCCCGAAGATCAAGAGAAGACCACCTTCACATGTCCATATGGGACTTTTGCTTATAGGAGGATGCCGTTTGGTCTTTGTAATGCACCGGCTACTTTTCAACGTTGTATGATGGCCATTTTCTCCGACATGGTGGAAAAATTCATCGAGGTATTTATGGATGATTTTTCAGTTTTTGGTTCTTCTTTCAATGAATGCTTGGATAATCTTGATCTAGTGTTGAAAAGATGTGAAGAAACCAATTTAGTGCTTAATTGGGAGAAATGTCATTTTATGGTGAGAGAGGGCATTGTACTTGGCCATCGAATTTCACAAGGGGGGGTTAAGGTTGATAAAGCCAAAATACAAGTTATTGAGAAATTGCCTCCTCCTACTTCGGTGAAAGGCATAAGGAGTTTCTTGGGGCATGCGGGTTTCTATAGGAGATTCATCAAGGATTTTTCTAAAATCACTAAGCCTCTTTGTTCTCTACTTGAGAAGAACAACACTTTCCATTTCTCTCAAGAGTGTCTATTGGCTTTCAACACTCTTAAGGAGAGGCTTATCTCGGCTCCTATTATTGTGGCCCAGGATTGGAGCTTACCGTTTGAGCTCATGTGCGATGCTAGTGATTATGCCGTGGGAGCAGTTTTGGGGCAAAGGAGAGGTAAATTGCTGCATGTGATCTACTATGCAAGCCGAACATTGAGTGATGCTCAATTGAATTATGCCACAACCGAGAAAGAGATGCTTGCTGTGGTCTTTGCCTTTGACAAATTTCGATCTTATCTTATCGGCTCAAAGGTAATTGTATATACTGATCACTCCGCTCTAAAATACTTGCTTGCTAAGAAGGATGCGAATCCAAGGTTGATTAGATGGGTCCTTCTCTTGCAAGAATTTGATTTGGAAATCCGTGATAAAAAGGGAGCGGATAATCTTGTGGCCGATCATCTTTCTAGGCTTGATCAACCTAAAGAAGTGGAAGTAGAGGAGATCAATGAAGCCTTTCCGGATGAACAACTATTGCACGCCAACCATCTTCTCCAAGTTTTCGAAGCACCATAGTATGCGGATTTCGTGAATTTCCTTGTAAGTGGTATTCTTCCCCCGGATTTCTCTTATCAACAAAAGAAGAAATTCTTTGTCGATGTGAAACATTATTTTTTGGATGAGCCATATTTATTCAAGAGGGGGTCGGACCAAATTATTAGAAGATGTGTTCCCGAGGAAGAAATGGAAGCAATTCTTGATAGGTGTCATTCATCACCTTATGGGGGTCACTTTGGAGCTTCCAAAATCGCCTCAAAAGTTCTTCAATCGGGATTCTATTGGCCAACTTTGTTCAAGGATGCTTATACCTTAGTATCCAAATGTGATAGATGCCAAAGGAGTGAGAATATCTCTCGGCGTAATGAAATGCCATTGACTTCAATTTTGGAAGTGGAAATCTTTGATGTTTGGGGAATTGATTTCATGGGGCCATTTCCATCCTCGTTCTCGAATCAATATATTTTGGTGGCGGTGGATTATGTTTCTAAATGGGTAGAGGCGGTGGCATTGCCTACTAATGATGCTCGGGTGGTGGTCAATTTTCTCAAGAAGAACATTTTTACACGATTTGGAACCCCCCGACTCATCATTAGTGATGGAGGCAAACATTTTTGCAATCGCCTCCTTGACTCACTCTTGTCAAAATATGGAGTGAAGCACCGAGTTGCCACACCTTACCATCCCCAAACAAGTGGCCAAGTGGAGATCTCAAATCGAGAGTTGAAAAGAATTCTTGAGTTGACGGTGAATACATCAAGGAAAGATTGGTCGAGGAAGCTAGATGATGCATTATGGGCTTACCGCACCGCATTCAAGACTCCTATTGGTATGTCTCCATTTGTCTTGTTTTTGGAAAATCGTGTCATCTCCCCGTTGAACTTGAGCATCGAGCATTTTGGGCTACACGGGCATTAAACTTTGATGCAAAATTAATTGGTGAGAAGAGATTGCTTCAACTTAATGAACTTGACGAATTTCGCCTCAACTCATATGAAAATGCTCGCATCTATAAGGAGAGGACCAAGAAATGGCATGATAACCACATTATGAAGAGAGACTTCAAAGTTGGGCAACAAGTTCTTCTATTCAACTCCCGACTTCGACTATTCCCCGGAAAGCTTCGATCCCGTTGGTGGGGGCCGTTCACAATTTCTCAAATCTTTCCCCATGGAGCTATTGAGCTTTATCATCCCGACAAGGGACATTTCAAGGTCAACGGGCAAAGGTTGAAACCATTCTTGGAAGGGGAACCCTAGGAGGAAAAATCATTATTTCTCCTCAATGCTCCCGAATAAAAATCCAAAAGTCGAGCTTATGACTTTAACCAAGCGCTTTTTGGGAGGCAACCCAAATTTCTTCTCTTTTGAGTTACTTGTATTTATTCATTATACTTCTTTACTTCATTTTTAATTAATTTTCAAACTTCTGTAGGTAACAATTTTTTGAAAATCCTAAGTGACATGGTCCTCAACAAGTTTGGGGGTGAACTACATTCGACGAAAGCTTAGGTCAATTTCAACGTCACAACCAAGCATTGAATCAGGGAAGTTTCACTACCTCTTATCTCCTTTACATATTGTTTCTATTTTCACATTGAGGACAACGTGTAATTCAAGTTTGGGGGTGTTGACTTCATTTTGCATTTTATCATGTTAGATAGCCTTGCTGGCTTAAGATTTTGTGACGTTTGATTTTGTTCATTTTGTTGTGGATATTGACATGCTAGATAGCCTTGTCGGCTCAAATGATTTGATGTTTGAAATTGCTGATTAATTCATGAATCATGATCGAATATGCTACTTGTGCCTATTTTTATAAATTGCTTATCTATGAGTGATCCTGAGTTCTCTTGAGCACAATAGTCATAACTAATTGTTGTTGAGATTTGGAATCAATTGAAGGTCGGAAAAATTTGTGAAGTAGAAAAATTAGGTTGTGAGCTTGTATTTTCAATTTTTATCAACCTATCAAATTCCCTCTCTATGTTATTAATCTCTTAATCCTTTGTGAGACAAGTTTGGGGGTGGTCGAGCCGGTAAAGGAGACGGTCTAGATGTGTAGTGATTCCATGCATGCTTGATCTAAATTTGTGTGGAGTGTTGTTGATGTTAGTATAAGCTAAGTGATGACCAAATGTTATAAATCTAAGCCCATTTTAATTATTGCATTGCCCTATCTCGTAGCCTTTTTGACTCGAGTAATTAAGCCCGTGGGAGTATCTTGAAACTTGGTGTCTTAAGTTTGAAACTTGGGAGTCATCGGCCTAAAGCTCGCTACATGGGTCAATTAGAAAGCTTAATGAGTAGGGTACACACACACACTTGAATGAAAAAAAAAAAAAGCACATCATCATCATTGCATTTGCTTAATAAGTCTACCTCACTTCGTAGCCTTTTTGACTCGAGTTAGTAAGTCCGTAGGAGTATTTTGAAACCTGGTACCCCTTGATCTTAAAACAATCGGGGAGTTTCTGACCTAAAGCTCGCTACATGGGTCAATTAGAAAGCTTAAGGGAGTGAGGAAGTCACGAGGAATCATCACATTAGTTTGTAGAAATCATGCATTTGTATTTGCATAAGGGCTTAGATTAATAGTGGGTTTGAATTGCTTGGTATAAACTTTAATGTTGAAACACTCCTCTAGTGGAGAGTCACTGCATATCTAGATTGTTGAGATTGCTGGTAAGTCATAACCAAGCTTTAGTGGAAAAAGAAATGTGTGAATTGAGAGTCACCCCTAGGATGCATTTTGGGAGAGAAAAGAAATAATATGGGGGGATGAATGTCACGAGAGGGTAAGGAATGAAATTGACCACTAAGGGTGGATAGTATTATTTTGAAATTTATCCCTCCTACAATGTTTCTCTGAACCTTAGTGATAATTGGAAGTGACTATGCACACACACACCGATCAAACATGAGATAAGCTCAACCTCGTTTTGTAGTATTATTTTGAAAACACAATTGTGAATTAATCATGCAATTTTACACTCACGAAAGAATTTACAAGTTATCTAGCATTGTTGATCATTCATTTATTTACTTTTTGTGTTAGTAGATATTCTTGCTCGAGACGAGCAAGAGTTTAAGTTTGGGAGTATTTGTTAAGTGCATTTTTATACACTTTTTACACCTTCAAATTAGCATATTTTGGAACATCTTGAGCAAATATCTACTAATTTATGCATATTTTGTATTTAAATAGGTTAATATCCAAGTTTGAGGCCAAAAACCACAAAAGGAGTGAAGATTCTGCTGAAAATCCAAGTTTGGGGACCATTTTGTCACCTCCGGGAATTTTTGGATAAGCTGAGCAATTAATCGAGGGACCAAATTGCAAGATTTCAAAAGTTGAAGGACCAAAAGTGCAATTCTAGAAGGACTTATTTGAAAGAAATCTGAAAAGTTGGGGTCTAAATTGCTCAAGATTAAAAGATGGAGAACTTAATGGCAATTTCGGAAGGGACTTAGCTACAAAAACACCCTCCAGCTGAGCCACGTGATCGCGTGGCTCGAACCAGGTCACGAACGCGACTTGAACCACAAAACGGACCCGAGACTCGAAGCTGCCAGAAAAAAGCACCGCGCGATCGCGCTATGTTTACTGCGTGCGATCGTGCGGTTGAAAAACAAAAAATAAAAATAAAAAGATTTTCCGGGCCGGACCGGGTCAACCCGGCCGACCCGATTCGGCCCATATGCAGAATTTCGCGGATCTAACAAGATTTTAGGGTTTTTTTTTGGTGATTTTTGGGTGTATAAATAGATAAAATCCTCATTTTTCTAGGGGGGGTGTAAGTTTCTTGCCTTTTTTTCTATTTTCTCTTATATTTTTCTTAACATTTACCTTATTTAATGCAATGTTTAATTAATATTTTAATGTTCTTGTGTTCTTCTTCTACATTTCATCCTCTTGTTGTAGTTTAAGTTTTTATATTTGGTATTTTCTCAAATTTCTACCATAAATGTTATATATTTTAAGTGCATTTAATGTTTTATGATTGGGTTGTTGAAGATATTAATGGTTGATGAAGAAATTTGGTTCAAAGTGAAGGTTTCTTGGGTTTTAACTTCAAGAACTTTACAAAAAGGGGAGTTTTCTTTATTATCTTGTTTTTAATCTTTATTTTAAGTATTATTCTCATGTTTATGTTATTTGTTAAATGGTGTTGTTAGTTTATTATTAGGGGTTAATATTATTGTGTTGGAATTTTAATTAGTTTAAGGTTATTTAAGTATTTTAGATTGTTTTTGGATTGTGGGTATTTATGTTTATGTATTTGTGATTGTGAATGTTGTTTATGTTTTTCATAATTTTTAAAATGTTTGTCACTATGTTAGGTTCTTATTGGAATTTACTACACATGTTAGGTTAAATTTAAATTTTCCCATGTAATTTGGTTAATTAATTGACTACCACTATTTGATTTGTGAAAGAAGAAATTAGTGTAGTTATAAAAACTAAATTCACCTTGTTTAATGTTTTCTAGTTTAGTTTAGTCACCAAGTTCTTTTTATTATTAGTTTATTTTGGATAATTAGTTTTAATCCTAGCTTTTACATATTGTTGTCTATTTGCTTTAATTAACTAGTTTTTCATGTTGCCATATTTTAATTTTATGATAGTTAGTGTTCACCATCAAACCAACTTTTTATGTTACTTGACTTTTCTTTTAAAATGAAATCAATAACTTTAGTTACACTTCAATCATTCCTCGTGGGTACGATAACCCGGACTTCTCTAGTCCACTTTACTACTTGAACGCGAACCGTGCACTTGCGGTAAACGATTTTAGCGAACAGTTTCCTGCGACTAAATTAAAGGTTTGGAATTGTGGCTAGCACAAAGTGAATATTTGGATAAAGTCTACAAAAAAAAAAAAAAAAGAAAGAAAGAAAGAAAGGTTTCGGAATCGTACTACAATTTTCCTTCAAAAAATTATCATAATTTGAAGTAACACCTTTAAGTAAAGAGGAACCAGTAGTCTCCTTAATGACTTCACTTTTTTGTCCAAATCATTATATCATATGTACTATATAATTTGTTAGAGCATACTGTCACGACTCAGTTCGGTTGCTGAATGACAGGTCCGTTACAATATGCTCTCTTATTCGCAAATTTCTATTGAGTTCCTCAGTCTTCGAAGACTCATTGGTACCTAAATTCAATTTAAGTCTCTCATAATTTAGATATCTTAGATTTGATTCATTTGAATATTTGGGGACGCAATAGAAGTTTATGAGGATAAGAGAACAAATACTTTCCAAAATAGCATAGTACGTATAATGTAAAGAAAATGCACATTTTTTACAATGACTCTAGCCTCTATGTTGGTGGAAGAATACAAAAGAAAATGCTACTTACCGCAACCTCGTGTTGGGTTCCATTTTTTCAGTGCCAAGGCCCTCAAATATATTGTTATAAAGAATGCATAGTCCTGGGCAGGAGCCAGGATGTGATGGACTTGCCGCCCAGCACCTGCGATGACTACAAGCATTTGGGTCAGTCTCTCATACACACAGTCTAACAAACTAATATATAACATAGAGGCACATGAACTTTGGGTAGGAATGCGCATTCATGCCTGCATACGGGACATCGTTAGTGCATTATCCAATGATATAGAATTCAATCCAACATGCTATCCCACATGGATAAGGAAGATCTCTGAGTCCTTGACAAACTTCCCACCCAATCCACAAACACTATCGTAGCGGATCGTGAGTCTCACATCCTCACGTAATTCTGCATTGCTTCTTCCTCTCATGCATCATGGCATGGACATTTTTCCACATTTGTGTCACTATCCTCTAATGGACGGGAGTCTAGGATGCCCCTCGCACCTCTTCCCTCAATACTCCTGCACCTTCAAGATCATCCTTCACCCCCTCTTAGTTCGTTGAATGGACAGTCCCAACTCAGCTGCTGCTTCATCGAGCATGTCAATATTCACGTGTTCCTTATTCTTGTGTCCTCATGGATTATTGGCAATTAACTTGACCATCTAAGTACCAACAATCACAAGTCCTTTTCATGGTATAACACTCTTAAATATCTATCACTTTTTCGTTCGAGAGCACACTTCACATTTACTTTGATAGGGACGTGACACGAAATTTGTAGACAACAACAACATGAAGATTTTATGCGTCCACAATTAATAGTATTACATAATTGCATAATTTATCGCATTCTTGTTCTTGATAAGTTAGATAGTAAGGTAACTTCATAATAGTATTACATAATTGCATAAAATATCTTGCATCTTTCATATTTTATTCACAAATTTTTCATGTCAAATATTTTCTAGACACAAGTTTTCAATGCATGCTTTCCTCCATTTGTAGCCAACTCTTTTCTCTACCTTGAGGTCTTTCTTTTCATTTTCCATCTTTTATCACACACATTAATTGTTATAACCCAAGGGAAATGAAGAATTTAAGAATGCTTACATAATTGTTTTGGAAAAAAAAAAATAGAATAAAAAATAATGATAATAAATGGTAAAGATGGCAATTGATCGGATATGACAAACTCATATCTTACTCATGGAAAATTTATAACCTCTATATCCGATCCATATACCTTTTAAGATATGGGTCGAATGCGGGTCGGAGGTGGGTGTTATCGGGTATACTTCTATACCCATTACCTATTTCAGATTTGTAAGAGAATTGAATTGTCGGCAGAATTTCATATTTAACAAGGGAATTTAGGTAAAATTTAAAAAAAAAAAAATCGAATATAATCTCCAAATGAGAAAGAAATAGAGAAATGAAGTGTTAGAGAAATGAAGTGTCGCTGACTAAGGTTTCAATCTTTTAGATTTTTTGTCATTTAAATTATTATTTTTTAAGCAAATAACGAATATGTGAGTCAAATACGAGTCTTGTTTCTAAACTCATACCTGATCCATCCTGAAGACAAGTTTTGATAGTAAACTCCATATTTGACACACAGACTCATTAGACGTGTAATCCCCTCCCACATTCGAGTCGGATCTCCACGTATTTGGTTTAATGAGGATTTTTTTTTTTTTTTTTTGTCATACCTAATTCCCTAATTTCTTATTTGACAATGCACAAGGCTTCTTCACTATTGATAGGACCGATTTAATTTTTCACCACAATCCTGTAAAAGCATACCTAGGTTGCAAATGGAGACGGAAAAAAGGCTAGGGCAGCCAGCAACACTGCTCGAAAAACTTACAAGTCAGCTAAGCTCAACAAAACGGTGGCTCGAGCAAAAACAATATTCAGCTCTTAATTTAACCCCTCTATTTTACCTCAACAGGAAAAATAAGCACGCATTTTGACACTACAGTCAACAAAATCAACCAACAAATTAATCATTCAATTCATTAAATATTTTGTATCAAGTCCACCCCAACGTGACCTGTTTGGAATGACTTTTGAGATCCTGCTTTTGACTTGTTTGACCATTTTTTTTAAAAAGTGCATACAACTTTTAGAGAGCACAGTGTGACTTCTTCTAAAGCACTTCCGATAATTAGTTTTCAAATAAAAATTAAGTTAACATTCACAGTAAATTCTTATACCGGAAGCAATAACCATACCAAACGGGCACTAAATATTAAAATAAATAAAATCACATCAAGTCCCTTAAAATTTAAATTAATATAAAATCACGGATTCATAACAAAAGGAAAGGAAGGATTGATTAATCGACCAACTTGAACAGATCCATAACCTGCTTCCATCTTTCCTGAATGAGGGAACAATCTTCTTGGCTATTTTGGATGCAATTAAGAATTCAGGTGCAAATTCAGACAGCAGTATATACTTCACATAAGAAACCCTCAAAATAGTAAATTACACCAGACAGACATTTAGAAAGAATCCTATCAGAATGGAATACTTCTCAAATATATTCAAGAACTCTAAACCAGCTTTTGGGATCTTAAAGATTCAACCAAAAGCTTAAAATGAAAAGTTGATGTATTCTTATCCCAAAAATTGAGACGAACGAACGATGCACTCTTTCTTTGAACTGCTGACCTAGGCTTCTGCCGTCGCCCATTTGGCCCTTCCATATAGAATTCCAAGTCTGAGCAATAATTACATGAGTGTGCGTACGATTTAAATAGTCAAAGATTCCAACAGCACAGGACTTTTGACTGTGCTCTTACTTCTCAAGGATCCATGCCTCCATTTTCAAACTGTTCAAGTATGGTATTACAATTGTTCATGCTACGCGCATCAAGGAGACCATGATTCCAGAGTTTGATCATGTGTAATCTCCAACACCTATGGAGAACATGATAATACGATTAAATATACACTTCTTCTCGACAAATAATGACACGAAAGTGTCTCTTAGCCCAGGACATTTATGTTATTCACACAATAAATTCAAATAGAAAAATATAAACTGACTGCGACCATAAGCTGTAATGAATAACAAGCAAAAGTAACATTTTTTGCCAAAAACCCAAGAATGGCACGGGGTAACAGCACAATATCTAATGCTCTTAAGAATGTGTATAATAAAGAAGTTACCAGAGCAATGCTGGTGCTCGTACAAGATCCCGCCCGTGCAAGTTAGAAAACGCCTCGCATGCCCAGGGAATATGACCATCTGCTATCACCCTGCCATTGAGAAACAGCATTTAAAGCAAAACGAAAGGCTGTAAATTGACCTTGCAACCTATGATGCACCGACATGAACACGAACATGTATGTACGACATGACACATATCAGACACGTCGACACACAATTTTTCAAAAAAATACTAATAAGACATGTCGATAAATTAATTAAAATATTAAAAATTTGTCATTTATATTTTATAAATTTAATTTTATCCTTGTTATTAATTTTTCTCTTTGAGGGTTTTTTAAATATGAGTACATTTTTGTTATTTAATAATAATTTTGAGTTAAAAATATATAATATTTTGATAAAGAAAGAAGAATAATCATGGTAGAGTATCGGAAGAGTGTCGGCATATGACATAGTGTCATACACGGACACGGACACGCTATCTTGGTTGAAGTGTCCGTGTAACTCAGCTTGCTGCTAGTCAAATATCAGGTGTCATTATCTTGCTAAACACCACAAAGACTGGTTAGAGAACTCGTTATTTTATCATGACAATGGAAAAAGTGGGTAACCTTTGCTTTCTAACGAATGAATTCCAGAGATGCATCAATTTCTTTTCATCTTCTGAAACGTCAACAAAGTCATCGAGCATCTGCAAGTAAAGGTGCATTGATCATATAAACATAAAAAGAATCATCAAGCAAAACAAAGAGCCTGACAGAGAAATAAAAAATCAAATTCAAGAAGGCAGGACTACTTATAGCGCATCTATATTGCTCTATCATTTACCACTTGAATAGCAACTACTCATCTAGGCAGAGAAGAACTATGTTATCAAAACCAACATCGAACCCAAGTCTCAAAAATATGTTTTCCATGTTTAGTTACGATAGCACCATGGCCTACAAGCTCATAAAGCTCATAGAACATGGAAAACTGGCAAAGCATAGAGAATTCAAGGACACGATATAAGCTACAGAAACTTGGCAATCACAGACCCTTTTGTTACTCTTTCAATGTGGTATTTTAGACGTCTGAAGTAAAAGATTGCAATTGAAAAAGATTCAAGGTCATGAGGACATGGTTGATATGAGATCTCTCAAGCCATTATAAAATCCTCACGGGCTACGCGGTTCTTTATATTTAATGTTCAATATTTCAAGAAGTTTTCAAAGTTTAATTGATTTTTTTTTTTGCAGTAAAACTCGTTAGCTGTTACCTTATACTAAATGGATTGAAACCTAACACCTAAGCATCATATCAAAACAATCATCCTTTGCCTTTTTGTCAAACTGAAAAAGTTCATCAAGTATATCGATCCATTTGAAGATCTATTTTCAACTACCTAGTTATTTAAAGAGTCATAAATGAGTGAGAATGCTTCAGGATCAATAGTGAACAAGCCTGGAAGCAAGCTATACGCATTCTATACACAACAGGAAAATGATTACAGTACACAATCATACCCTTTGATCCTCCAAATCAGCAACATCATCATCAACTTCATCTTCACTGTCACGATCTGATAGGACTTGCTCCATGGCCATAGGCTTAATACAATTAAAATCTCCACAATCAGATGTCTATAAAAATCTTCACAAATGGTTTCAAACATAGCAGCATTATTTGTTATACATTAGTTCAATTTTTTATCTAGAAAAATCACGATTATGTAGCAAAATGCCAAGCCCAAATCTCAAAATAACAAATTATTAACAAAAGCACAAAATGTTGCAATACAAACTCTTCAAATACAGATTTTTCCACCTTCCAATATGCTGGTGCGAGTATGCATGGATGTAGCGTATTTAGGAAAGCATGCATGATAGACTCCTATGCATTTATGGACGGACATCGAAGAGAGCAGCACCAGAAAGGAGAGGTATTTATAAAATATCAATTAGAAATAGGGTGCTAGGTATATTCTATAGTGATCCAATGCATTAAATTTCCCAAAATTCTCTACAAAATAATGTTGAACAACTTGACGCAATTACGAGAAAAAAAAATGGAAGACTGCAAGTAGTAGCACTATATGAATTATTCGAACTGTTATATCACCCATTTGTAATTCAAGTGCCAAGTTATACAAGCGAACGATAAAGAGGAGCACAGAAAATTAGGAATGCTAATTTAGATATCATATATATAGATATGAAACATCCAAAGCACATATCACCCAAAAAAAAAACTTATAATCTGAACATAAGTTCGTTCCCTGGAATCAAAAAATAACATTGTAGGCCGAGAACACAATGATTTATTTCATAATCTTTTAGATGATCAATGTGTTCCTGCAAGTATCACTCACACATTATTTGCTGTGCTTTCCATTGTTGATGTCTAATCGAAAGTGTCACCAAAAAGGAAGCACTTTAAGATTGGAATCTCAAATTGCTCAGCTCAAGTTAGCAACCAAAAGTTGAGATACGAACAAGTCCACAATCAAAATTCTTTCAAAAGCAAAAGGTGAATTTGCATTTTTGAAAATAAGATGGTGTGGTGTCAAGGATACAAGTGAAATTTCTTAGAACTTCTGTGCCAAAATGGGATGAAAAAAATTCGACATTGAGGTTTTAATGGGATCCACTAGCAAGGTAAATCAATAGGTGGTACTTGTAGCATCTGATATTTTGTTCAAATACAAGTACCCAGCACTACCATGGAAGGTAGTTCCTAGTTGGCAATATCCAAATGTTAAATCGTGCTAAATCATAAGCCATAGAATAGGGATCAAGCTTTTCCACGTCCAACTTTTTCTCTATCCATAAGTATATAGTTTGGATTACTAGAGCTCTACAAAAAGAACAATTTCTGAGTTCAGAATATAATTATTTTCCTTCATCAGAGAATCGAAATTGCCAGGGGATCAACACATTCAGGCATGGAAATTAAGACAGTGCCATGTAGAAAACAAATAAGAATGCATGCTTACCTGGGCTCTGTGAGAGTGAAAGAACTGCCGCTTTTGCAAGAGGGCACGGCTGGGGAAAAGTAAAATTCCAAGTCAAAACATTAGCTTGTATCCAAAGCTTTACACTCCACAGATCACACGATTCACATTAAAAAATAACATAAAGGGTGGATATAGAAATGCCTGAAATCAGAAATACATTCTCTTCCCTCAATTTTGTTCGAACTCAAAGTTGCTTGATACAAGAACAAAAATTTTAGAACCTTCTCTCACCAGAACAGATCCTTATAAAGGTACTTCATTATAATTTCCAAGTCAAAACATTAGCTTGTATCCAAAGCCTTACACTCCACAGATCACACGATTCACATTAAAAGATAACATAAAGGGTGGATATAGAAATGCCTGAAATCTGAAATACATTCTCTTCCCTCAATTTTG
Organism: Ligustrum vulgare; assembly: GCA_963555705.1. Taxonomy (NCBI): domain Eukaryota; kingdom Viridiplantae; phylum Streptophyta; class Magnoliopsida; order Lamiales; family Oleaceae; genus Ligustrum; species Ligustrum vulgare. The sequence continues at coordinate 13,440,476 of OY743175.1, forward strand.
TTCCAACTCAAAGTTGCTTGATACAAGGACAGAAATTTTAGAACCTTCTCTCACCAGACCAGATCCTTATAAAGGTACTTCATTATAATTTCCAAGTCAAAACATTAGCTTGTATCCAAAGCCTTACACTCCACAGATCACACGATTCACATTAAAAGATAACATAAAGGGTGGATATAGCAATGCCTGAAATCTGAAATACATTCTCTTCCCTCAATTTTGTTCGAACTCAAAGTTGCTTGATACAAGAACAGAAATTTTAGAACCTTCTCTCACCAGACCAGATCCTTATAAAGGTACTTCATTATAATTAAGTTCACTGTGAACTTCAACTTAATGATGTTGACTCTAAACATAAAATTGTAACTGCAAGCTTTCAAAATAAGAACAATACTCAAATCAGGTTCACAGGTAAAACCCATTTACTTGAGCAAATGAATCTATAATTTAAATCTGTAGACTGTAATACCATGATTACCTCAGGTCTAAATTTATGAGTTGGTCAGATTTAGAATAATGATAAAATTAGGAGTTAAGAGTTGTTTTAGGAAAAAAGGAAGCTCCTCCAGAAACTTCTACAACAAAATATGAATCTTACATAAAGATTTTAATTAACACTTTATCTTGCGTACTTACTTTCTGGGATCAGAGCGTTCAGCTGATAACTTTCTTGTCTTTGCAAATTGCAATATAGCAGGAGGTGTGAGGTTGCTTCCAGGTAATGATGATAGGAGACCTTCAGGATCTTCATATGAATGAGCTGTCACAGTTGATACTTTGAGGCTGGATGCATCATGTTCCACACTCTCTGTAATACCAATTTAGAATAAGAGGTACCTTCCAAATGTGAAATATAAATTCAACTACTATACATGTCCTATATTCTTAGGTTGGTTGTCCTCAGACAACTCCAGGAAAAAGGCTGGCAAGAAAGAATTTCCTAGTGTTTAATTTGACTTTATTTTTCAAGCTAGGATAAAGGGGAAGAATCCATTTCCCAGCAGAGAAAAGAAGAGAGTAAAAAATACTTTACATTACAAAAAGTAGTGATAAAATTTGACTTTCTCATGTCATAATTTTTGTATGTACTTAGGATGGAAAATCAGTTGGGACAAGGAAGTTTTTGTTTACAGAGTAGGATATTTCAGAAAATGAAATAAGTAGCTTCAATACGCAAAAGCTTATTAAAAGACAGGTGTATCCATGATTCAACTTGACAGCAAGTCCTCTACAGTGACAATAACATGATTTTTAAATAACTTGGTGGGAAAGGAAAATATGAAAAAAAATAATACTGAAAAAACAAAGAAAAGATGGGAAAGAGGGCAGCAAGATTCCAATGACAGATAAATCATTATCTATAAAGGAATTTTACCATCAATTTTGTCTCGAAGCTGATTGATTAACCCCGGCAGTTCTGTATCTAAGACCAAGGGATGCACATGCTTTGAACTTTGAACTAGGTTCTTCAGTTTAGTACGTCGTAGTGCCTTAGAACTGTATCATACCCGAATCATTTCATTACGTTTGACACTAACAAGTGTAAATATACTTACTTCTCAGACTAAACTAGAGAATAATGCCATACCAAAAGAAAAATATCTGTTGCTGAGGATCAACACCAGCTGCAACTATCTGCACATATTAATAGGAAAAGGTAGTTCAGTTACATATATAAGTACATTCAAGTAATGCCATTCGACAACATTCATATAAATTTTTTATATCAGGACCTTCTAAGTCCCACTACATAACAATCAGAATTACTCCAGTTTCTAAATGTCATCAATGTCATTATGTAAATTGGGCCACTGAAATAACTTGCACCCACCACCTATAGGTCAATCAAACTGTCAATGCACTCAAATTAACCACAAAACCAAGCAGGAAAATTTGCGTACAGCATATTTTTGTTCTATCAAGCAAACGAGATTCCCAGTGTAACCAAGAAATTTCAGGCTTCAGATGCATTTACCAGCGTAGTTTAGCTTGTATGTTTCAATATCTGTACATACTTCTTCTCTAAATGAACAAGTCAATAATGATCATAACATATCAAATTCTCAAGTAACTTTTCAAGAAAACACCGTTCTGACCTCAGATCTCCATATGTCAGTTCTCACAGATATATTTACAGCTTGAAATTCTTCAGTTACCTATACATTAAATGGGGTTAAGGTTTCCATCATATAACAAAGAAATTTAAAATCTTGTGAAAATTGCTAAGTTAACTAACCCAAAATTCAAAGTTGAAGAGGTCATGAGAGGCAGATAAATGACATCTTAGACCCTGTAAAAGTTAGATAACAGCAAGCTCATTGTCAGATTATCTAAATTAAATGAACTATTGAAAAACATCAAAATTGCAGCATACCTTAAAGCTTGCACATTTCACCAAACAGAAAGGACATGTAAAGTCCTCTGTCACTGCAAGTAAAAGCATATATCAAGCTTTTACTACAAACCATATGTAAAAAACATGAACAAAAGTCACAAAAATTTTAGCTGTGAGGAAAAAGCATCAGGAGGAGTAGTTTTCCAGGTCTCATTGTTCCCCAAAATGGCAGAATTGGAACAACATACGAGGATGAAGACTATAAACAACCAATGAGAGAACAATAAATATATTATAAATTGTCATTGAAAAGGACGTGAAACAGAGAGAAAAAGGAGAAATAATATTATATGATTATGAACTCACCCTAAGGATGAACTTGAAGAGTTATAGTGCCAATCAACGGACAATAAAGACAAAAAAGAATAACTTGTCATTGAATCAGGAATGTGATGACCAAAAAAAGAACTACAATGTCATATGGTCCTAGCCAAATGGTATATTCTAAAAGCCCAATAGATAATACAGCAGCCATTGGAGACACATGCAATGTAGGTGCAGCGGCTATGTATTTTCCAACTCTTTTCTGCCGCGTTAATAATCTAAATTAGGATCACCAATTGCTTCAAAATAATATAAAAGTGTTGCTTGAAAAGATTATAAAAGTGAAACTCAAGATCAGGTAATTAATAAATTTGAAAGATCTCAAAATATTTTATTCTTCCGTGAGCTGAAGTCCACTATTTATTTAATCTGGGCAGTATTGACAACACAATGAGATTCAAGATATTGCCTCAACATTGACCAAGGGGCAGTAAAAGCATTGACATGCACATAAGCAGAAGTGCACATATAAATAAATAATCCAAACAAAAGCTGCACATTATAAATAATGTATTATATCAATTCGAAAATAACAGTACACAAGAGGTTATACACAGTGTAAAATTCTTCTCATTTCAACAAGAAAGTGTTTGTATCTGTGTATGTATACTTTGTAACCTCTGCCTCCATATCCATCATCCCCTCATAGTCAAAAAGAAGCACAGAGTGGCCCACCACTGCCACTGCAACAAACCACTCTTACTACTCTTTCTTTGCACATAGAAAACTATAATTATTCGAGTGAGTTCTCATAGTAGAGTGGTTGACAGTAATGATTGCAGTGGTGTCGGAAGGTCTCGTGGGTTCATTGTGGTTGCAGCACCAGAGAGGACATAATTGAGAAGAGTCAGTGGCACAGACCTTTTTTTTTTTTCTAACCTATGAGCTTGGAAAGAAGTATGGGTTATAACTCTATCCTGAATGTTAATGAGCAAACTTGGGCAGAATGTTAATTCACCCATGAAGTGGGGAAGTTAACATGCGCATATATGTGGCAAATACATTAATAAGTTAACATACCCATGTGAGTGTGACAAATACATATTACTCTATTTGGTAGAGAAGAAGTTTGTTAATCTGATGTCACTACATCCATTAAAAATGACAGTTTCTACAATATCTACTTGCTAGACCAAAGGAAAAAGAGACAGAGGAAATCTTTTGTATCCGTTCTTCAGGCTTCACAGGATTCAACTACTCATGGTTCATTGCTAAGGAACTTTTTATACATATGGGTGAGAAGGCCATTACAATATCTGAGGAGGGAGTTATTCTTTTGAGCCATACAAGCACACACGCTGGAAAATTTTCTCATTGCAAGCCTTCCTTCAAGGTACACACAAATATTTTGCAAAAAAATCGATTTTCACTGTGATTTTACGCTAGGATTGATAGATGCCAAGCATATACTTATTCATTTATCTCATGAGGATGATTATGTCATTTATTCCTTGAGTCCTCATGAAATATTGATGGATGCCCCAAGCATGAGACCTCCCATAGTCTCCGTCGGGTATCTTTCCAATTATTGCCTATACATTTTCTTCCTAAGAGCTTTATATTTGCACTAGCTAGGGACATTGAGGTCCCACTCCATATATAATGAGGCTACTTAAAGACTTGCGAATTGCAATAGTGAGTCTGAAGTTTGCATAAAGGTCAATCTTGAGTTTGAGCTTCCTGATAGAGTTTAGATTGTAAGGAAAAAGAACCAAGGGTTACTTGAAGACTATCTTATAAGACAAGAAGCAATAATATTATTTTAGATGCAGACATGTGGGGCATGATAATGAGCATTGTTTAGATGGGAGGTCCCTTGCTTCGCCTCCTGGCTCACCTGTTGCTGTTTCTGATAGGGGCCTTACTTTGAAGCCTTCCACTTGATCAGGATAAGGTTAAGAGGAAGGAGGTGATTATTGAGCCTCCTAAGCAGTAGGTGCCAGTCTCTCAGGCTTCTAGGAGATAGCATTTGACTAGTTCATTAGAGATACATACTCAGACATTAGCTCCTCATGTGGCCCCCAGTTATTATTGCCCCTCCAACTATTATTACTCAAACCACCAGTTATGATCCCAGTAAGGGATGACTTATCAATTGTTACTACAATTACTCCATCCTTGTCATCGATTCTGACACTCACTACAAAGACATTGGCTACTAAAACAGCTAAACATACTGTTGCACATAATCTATTACTCTCAGGATATTATGCAGAGACCACAATTACCAGTTTTTGATGAGATTATTATTGAGGATTCTTCTATACTACCTCCCATTTGTCATGGCAATATGGACGCATATGTTATATATTCCATCTATACCATCTGAGCAGACTCATAGTGAGAGTAATTCACATATTGAGATCCATCAGCAGAACGCATTCCACAGGTCTTCCCATGATTTGTTGGTTTGGCTGACAATGACAGAGGGGAGGGCGGATGCTGATTTTATTCAATACTCACGGAAGAACAGACAGGCTATAGATTCTGTATTCCATGTGACAACAAGAGTTGGTCAGTTGATACTTCCTCACATTTTCTGTCCATATGAATATCCTTATATAGAATGTACCTGCAAGCGATGAAAGATTTATTCAGCCTTATCAAGTATTTTTTTTATGAACTTGGAGTTGTCTGTCCTTCAAGAGAGAGAGATGACTCTTCGACTACTTCTTTGCTTCGTAATAGGGGTTCAAAATTAGTCAAATAAAATTGGTGATTCTGGAACATGGAAATAACTTCGGTATACTTGATTTATTACAATTCCTATTTGTTAGAGTTGAGAATCCCAAATTGGGCCGTTTTTTCTGTCTCCGATGTATGCCTCATGTTCGGTTTCTTGTAGAAGGGACTTCACAAATTTCCTTCATTGTAGATGGCACATGGCTGACTCGAGAAGACTTCAAGTTATTGCACATGATGGAAAGTGCGCGGAACACATCACACGTGATAGGTTAAAATTGATGATAAGGTTCGAAGCGCGGAAGAAACGCCGGAAAGTTCCGAATTCAGGTTGTGGTTGGACGGATGAATCATAATCCGATATTCACGACGCGATGGCTCGACGATGCGGAATAAAGAACCACGACTTTCAAAACGCCACAAGGATTTGCCCAATCTCCTTGATAAGTCTCTGATTTTGAACGCCACAAATATTCTAGCAAATATTTGATAAATTCGGTATTTGAACGCCACAAGAAATATTCTTGATAAGTTCGAAAAATATAGGAACCCACCTATAACTTTTATTGAATCCTCAATAAAAATTATTTATATCAAAATCGAAGTCTGTTTACAATGAATGGAAAAAGCGTATAAATAAGAAAACAAAAACCCTTGACGCAAATGGGTTCAAAATAGACTCCTAATTGACCTAAAGTTCTAAAATAGGAAAAGGAAATAAAATATGCGAAATTCTGAAAAAATCTTATCCGCCGCCTAGTTACGGCCGTAAGCCCCTCTCGGGTCCAAAGTTGATACCGCAGTTACGGCCGCGACGAATTTTATTACGGCCGTAAGTCATGTTCTGCCCAAAAATTGCAATAGCTGCGTTACGGCCGTAATTCCAAAGGTTACGACCGTAAAAGGCCTACTCTGCTTAATTTTCTGGTTCTTTTCGACACGGTTTGATCTTCAAAACTCGTCGAACCTGTTGAATTCTTGTTTTGACTTGAATATTTAAATTTTCCCGTCAAGCTTGCTATGACTCCGATTGTCGAGGGTTCGGAATACATCATACTCTCCTTCTTTAGGATGATTCGTCCCGAATCATAGCTTTGTTCCTGTTGTTTCACTTCACCATCTGGATCAAACGGAAAATTTCTCCTGCCATTGCACATGATCAACCAAAAATATTCTGCAACGGGGGTCACGTGAATGACTTGAAGTTGAAACACCTTTGGACATTGGTGGTGTTGCTCAAATTTCCATGTACCATTAACCAGCAAGAAAGAATTAAATAGAACGGGGAGGGAAATGTTAGGTTCATGAGGTACAAGGTATGGATCCTTGTATTCATGAATTATCACCGTCAATTCCACCCTTTGAACCACGAGGCCCTTCTCTTCACCTCGTTCTCCTTTTGCAACTTCTTGATCGCCCCCCTCTATCTCTTCTCTCAAACTCGGTTATTTCCTCTAACTCAAGATTTTCTAGCTCATCCACCTCTTCAATTTTTTTTCTTTCAAATTCAACCACATATTCTACCTCCACATTCATATCACCATGTTCGCACACTACCTCATCACCATCCAAATGTGGATCTACCAATTCAAAACCCAAATTTTGAACTTCTACCCCAACTTCCAATTCCTCATCAAATTTTGGAGTTTGTTCACCTAACTCCACATTTTCAACTCCTACCACAAAGTTCGGGGTCTCTTCAACTAATTCTTGCCTTAAGCCTCCCTCCTTTTCAACTTTCATATCCCGAGGCTTAACATGATTTTCACTCTCTTCTAACCATCTAATTACCGCCTTTCGTTTCTCCTCCTCCTTTCGCAATTTAGCCAAATATTTTCTTTCTGCCTCCCGTTCATACCTCAATCTTTTCTCATAAATTTCTTTTTGAATCTTCAAAATTGCCTTAGGATCAATCTCGACTCCTCTTTTAACCCCAATTCCATCCCTAGGTTTAGAATCACGCCTATAATGACTCTCATCACTACGACTTGCTTGAGATCGCCCTTTTTTCAATTTCTCCTCCCTTTCATCTAGTTTATCCAACCTCATAAAAGCATCATTCAAAAATCTCCACATACGATCTTTATCATTATCGTTCCCCCTTCTAGATGGATATTTTTCTTGAAAATTGGACACTATAGAATTTATGTGGAATGAATTGAAAAAGAACAATAAACAAAGGATTAAGGAATTCAAGAAAGTGGATCTTGAATGGACTCTTTTTTTTTTTTTTTTTTTAATTTTGGATGAATTTTCGGAATAAATAAAATAAATAATTTTTTTTTTATAAATCCGAAAATTCGACAACGAACACGACAAAATAAACGGAACTTAATTCGGATAAGAATTAAGCAAAACAAACACTTTTGAATTTTGTTGGAACGATTTTCTGAATTAAAGACTCAACAAACTCAAGAACAAGAAGAACGCAAAAAACTGAAAACAAAACACTTAACAAGATATGTATGATTTTTATGGGACTCGATGATAAACATAAAAATCAAACTGGATAGAAAAACCTGAATTCGGAGTCCAGCTCTGATACCAGATGATAAGGTTCGAAGCGCGGAAGAAACGCCGGAAAGTTCCGAACTCAGGTTGTGGTTGGACGGATGAATCATGATTCGATATTCACGACGCGATGGCTCGACGATGCGGAATAAAGAACCACGACTTTCGAAACGCCACAAGGATTTACCCAATCTCCTTGATAAGTCTCTGATTTTGAACGCCACAAATATTCTAGCAAATATTTGATAAATTTGGTATTTGAACGCCACAAGAAATATTCTTGATAAATTCGAAAAACATAAGAATCCACCTATAACTTTTATTGAATCCTCAATAAAAACTGTTTATATCAAAATCGAAGTCTGTTTACAATGAATGAAAAAAGCGTATAAATAAGAAAACAAAAACCCTAGACACAAATGGGCTCAAAATAGACTCCTAATTGACATAAATTACTAAAATAGGAAAAGGAAATAAAATATACGAAATTCTGGAAAAATCTTATCCGCCGCCTAGTTACGGCCGTAAGCCCCTCTCGGGTCCAAAGTTGATACCGCAGTTACGGCCGTGACTAATTTTATTACGGCCGTAAGTCATGTTTTGCCCAAAAATTGCAATAGCTGCGTTACGGCCGTAATTCCAAAGGTTACGGCCGTAAAAGGCCTGCTGCTTAATTTTCTGGTTCTTTTCGACACGGTTTGATCTTCAAAACTCGTCGAACCTATTGAATTCTTGTTTTGACTTGAATATTTAAATTTTCCCGTCAAGCCTGCTATGACTCCGATTGTCGAGGGTCCGAAACACATCAATTGACTTCTCTAACTTGATGGATTGTGGTCTAGAGGATGCACAATTCTCAAGAAGGCATTATACTTGGACCAATGATCGGTTGTGAAATTGGATAAAGTGTTAATTAACTCAATAGCTACATGATCATTTGCCTTTACTTTTACAATGGTTTATTGATGATGACTTGGGACCCAAGCTTTTTCGATTCCTCAGCATTTGGACCAACCACAGTGATTTCTCAACTTTTGTCCCTTACTCTTAGAAGTGGTAACTCCCTACTCATCTTACGAGGATGACTGCTTACTAGAAAAGTTCTTTAGGCTTAAACAGGGAATGTTGTGGTGAAATTGGCATATATTTGGTATGTTTTTTAGAGGTAGGGATGTTAGATATGGGTTTGATGAGAATGAAAGATTTGGAGCCTATACAAGAGCATAGTGATTCACTACATGAGGCATAGATGGGAGATCACAACACTTGGTACTTTCACTCAATGGTTCAGGGATGCTGCATTATTTTATGCATCAGGTCTATTAGGACCACGGGGAGAGTTCTATCTTCTCCGGATGGTATTTAGAGCTCAACAATCTCCGTTTACTAGGATATTTTATCTGTGCATTCACAACTTGTGGACCTTATACGATTAGACATTATTCCCATGGCACTGAACCGCCACTCCTCTGATTCATCAGATACAAAAGGCATTATTCAGTATTGATGCTACTAGTGTCGTTGGCCCACATGACTTCTCATCCTTATTCTACTAGCATTGTTGGGATATCAAACAGGATAATGTGTTTGGGTCCATATTGAACTTCTTTATTCATGGTCACCTACCAATTTGCTATTACTTCTAATGATATTTCTCTCGATGAGAGGGGGCCTGTAGATGGATAGAGTTTAGGTCAATCAATTTATGTACTTCATCAAGCTTATCACTAAGATGTTGAACACTCAATTGAGTATTATGCTATTGCGTATTATATCTCCACGGTGAAGTTATTTTATCCCTGATCATCCAATTAGAGATAGTATTTTATTTGATCTCGAGTTTTTTCACACTTTGTATAGCAGAGTAGGATAGGGAAATATTGTGCTAAAGTTTGATATGGCTAAAGCATATGATCACATGCATAGGAGTTTCCATTATTCCATTTTTGGGGGCATTGGATTCGACCAACTATGAATTGACAAACTATAGATTAACAAGATTAGGTAGTGCTTTTCAAAGAGTTGATTCTAATTACATAGAATTGTTGCCCCTATGATTTCTTCTCCTCCTAACTAGGTCTACGATAGGCAATCCCATCACCCCATCTATCATAGCCATTGTTGTTGACCCATTTTCTCACTTATACAGAAACTCCATACTCAACCTATCATAGGTTATCGACAATGAGTTAGTACTCTTGTCTGACATCTTTCTTTTGTTAATATGTTTATTAGGAGTATAATATCAGGATGGGTTTCACGCCTATTACCATATGGGGCTTCACGTCTATCTAGGAAGCATCAACATGTTATCGGCGTTAACATATCGATGTCTGACAGTATCGAACATCGGTACATCTCCGACGCGTAACCGACATGTGTCAAAGGTCTCTTACACCATGTCCCCTGCAAAGAACTAAAGAAAGCGTATTCATTTATTGAAATAGACTGTGAAGAAGAATTATAGAAGACTGTTGCGGTGAATTTCTACAGGCGGCTATAAGGCTAAACCTAATTTGTTGAAGATGATGTGAATAGGCACGTGTGCGATTTATTGTAAATGAAAGAGAAGTAAAGCTTACTCAACTTTTTAACAGTAAATTATTACTTTGCCTTCAAGAAGTACAGGCTTTTAACATCAAACTATGAACATGTAGTTGTACTCAATTTTTTTTTTTTTTTTTTTAAAAGGGAGGTTTTTATAAATATTAGAAACAAATTTTTTAGCCATTGTAATTACAATTTTAGCCCAATTAAAATCAAAATTGTAAGAGAATTAAGTACTATAAAAAAATAATATTTTTATCAACATGTGGAAGACGTGTTGGAACTTTTCCGAAAAATTCCGTGTCGGACACTCGTGTCCGTGCAATTGCTTCTCAATGTCTATTACCATATGGGGTCCGATTACATTATTGAAGTTTGTTATTTCCTCTATACTACTTTATCTACCTCATATTAAGGCTGCATTTAAGAAGTTAGAAAAGTAGTTTTGCACGATTCCTTTGGGACTTCAAGGATCGGCGTGGTGTAGCATTGATTACACGGAAGGGGACAAGAAGTATAATTGCTTTCCTACTGATGAGGGTAGACTAGGCTTCGGGGATTGCATGACAATGTTGATACTTTTTCCCTAAAGCTTTGGTGGCTTTTTGTTCACAAAGATTGTTGTGGGTTCAATTCGGCAATTATTGCAGTTTCATATTCAACATCACCTATTTGGAGGAGGTTGAAGTTGGTCGGGTCACAGGCTGAGCCACACACTGTGTGGCATCTTGGAGCAGGGATGATCTTCTTCTAGCATGATTGTTGAAGGAGCAATGCTATTTTGACGTCTTTATTCCCATATCGGCATCACTCATCTACAAAGGTGCAAGAATTTTATGATGGAACAAGATGGGATGTAGGACAACTATTACAAGTTCTTCTATCATCTATGGTTGAGAAGATTGGGGCTATATGTCTATGCAGATGGCCCATATTGGGTATTTAGAGAGATTTACCGAATGGAAGCTTTGCTACCAAGTCATGGCAGTTATTCCGTTTTAGTCGGAAATCTCAGGATTCATATCAACTGATGCAGAACTCTATTTAAAATTTCTTTCTCGTATTGAAGATTGTGGAAGGATTTGATATCGGTTGATGTGGTCATTCAGCTGGACAAAACTTGTCTTGCCAAAACTCTCCATCAAATTCATTTCAATTGAATAATACAGGATTTAGTGCACCATGGCAGCAGCATCAGCAGTAAAAGTTATAAGAGATAGATAAGTACCAAAGAAGAAAACAGAGATCATAAGTGGAGTATTATTCATTAAATAATTTATCTTCAGATAGTCTGTTGACTTTAAAGTGGAATTTTTAATTCAAAGGGTTAAAAGTGGTAGTTTAGTCCAAATATATGAGAAGTTCTGTTACTTCCATTTTAGTGCAAATTGGATGGGTTCAAATAGGTCAAACTAAAAATTAAAGCATTGCATCTGAAGATGGAAGAGCAAGCTGAAAGTAAAAGAAGCTAAACATTCATCATAAAAATCAGAATTCATATTACCTTCAGTCTTCTGCAACTTATTGTTATAGTATCTGTAGTTGAAAACAACATTTCCCGTCCTCAACCTATATGTACAACCGATTTGTGGATTCATAAAATAATGAAGAAAGATTAGAAGCTTTAGCGGAAATACCATAAGCAATAACGCAAGAATATGAAGTAGAAATCCTTCAGCACAGTAGACAGTTTTTGGGCCCCCAAAGCAAAAACCTAGCTCCCCCACTGCCTTCAATGATCCAAATATCCCTTGTCACCCATGAAAGAGTGATATGAAGATAACTCATTCTTAAGTGACTCATCTAACCCTTTTCCTAACTCCTTCCATGATCCAAATATCCCTAAGTTGAAGGGTAACGTGCCCAACCTTCATCTAAGATACTACAGTGCAATGAAAGAGGTAATCAAAGAACATAAACAGAAAAAGATATAAACAAGATGTGAATAATGATTTGCAGTTCGTTGGCCTTGTGAATAGGAGTCAGTTAAATTGTATTCTGGAATCACATTGAAATAGACACAACATTCTGTTTTACTTTATAGCACTAAAGATGGTAGTGATGATATTGCATAACACGGCATTCAGTCATTGGTTACTCGTTAAATGTAATTGGATTGAAAGAAATTATTTATTCCGTAGTGAAAATGGAGTACCTCATTCTCAGTACAAGAAGCAAGAAGAGGCAGATTTCAAATCATTTTGCGGAGTAAACTGAATTTAGTGCTAAACTTAATTGTGAAATAACTTGGAACATAAGATGGATAATTCTACCCGCACAAATTATCGTGGCAAGAAGAGTAAGTATGATTGTTCTATGCATGAAAAAGAGATCAATAAATAAATAAATAAATAAAAACCTAGCTAAAAAAAGTTGAAGATACAAAATTAACCTAATGATCTGAGGCAATGAAGATGTAGGAATGTCACTGTATGAGAATGAATCATAAGAAGATCTATCTTTAGCCCCAACTTCTTCTGCTGCAATGCTCACTTGAAGTCGCTGTAACTTAGCCTTTAGCAAAATAGATGGAGAAAAATAACAATCAGTAATAAAGAAATTCAATGTAGAGTAACCCTCAAATTTTTATTATTAAAAAAGAAAAAAAAATTACAGCGAAAAAGCAAATACAAGAGGAAAACTACCAGGGCTCCAGCGTCACGAGGAATATGAAATGAAAGGCATTTGTCTTCTCCCAAAAAGCTGGTCTGCAAATAGAAGCCAATACTGTAAGAAAATTGGAAAAGCAAACAAAACAGAATAAGTTTGTCACAATCTAAAAGTTATGTTCGTCATATAGTTGTTGTAGATGACTTCACCATCCATGACGAAATTACTTAAAAGCTCTACATACAAAATTCATGTTGTATTAACATGCTCCAAACAATGCATACGGCAGCAGTGGGCCACAAAACCTGGGGTATCAGAGAGGTCGTGCAATAAGGCTTATGAGTTATTTCCATAAGATCTAATAAGGTTTCGAGACTACAAAAGTAAGCTTCCATATATCTTCTGTACGCATGATACACGTAATTACAGTCTTTGGAATCACCTTCTATCTATTGTAATTAATACTATAATGCAAGATTATCAGAAATATGAACAACGTGAATAAAGCAACAGAAAATGAAAATGATCCAATAAATAATGGCAAAACAGTGGGGCATATAAACAAAACAGAAAAGGTTTTCAAGTGTTCAACCATCTTACCGTCTACTCATCAGTCATCCACCAAAACTTAAGACCAGAATATGGACACAGTGGCATGCAATTAAGAGAAGTTATTAGGTTGGTGTACCTTCATGAAGTAGGAGTGCAAGTCAATTGTTGACAGCATCTCAGCTCTCTCCCCCGCACTCAAGTCGGGAGACTTCTCCCAGGATAAGTGAAGTAACTCCATTGGTATCTTGGCCAGGAAGCAGTGACCTCCTACATTGTCTATTACCACGTAGGGGCTCAAGTTAGGGAAGTATGCAGAGAATGACAAGAAGTCCAAAAATTCATGCAAAAGTGGGGTCTAGGGAATAAAAGATGCATCAAAATGGAGCCATAGTTCAGTTGTAAACCGTAAGCAGAAAAACATAACAGATGCATAAGAAATAAGCCCATACATATTTTGCAGCTTATAATTAATGTGAACCCACGTCACTTTTAAGAACCATATTTCATTCAAGTAGGAAGAAAGCTTGTATACAATGAATAACAACACTACTGAAAAGACGGCTATTTGTAATTTGATTTTCAGCAAAAAGAAGCATCCAAGTAACTTACAAGTTGGGATGGAATCAATACTCCAGACGCTAGATCAAGTTAATCAAAAAAACAACAGTGAACAAAAGCATTAAGGTAGACACACTTTAGAAGCAGATGTGGATGAGGTGAAGCTGTGAAGCATTTTCCTTCTGAATGTGGATGAGGATCACTATGTCAACAGTCATCTCCAACTAGACAGGAATAAGTCCAACTATCCATCTGAAAGATTTGAGCATTCCACCCATCACACCATGAAAAGCTTAATACAAATATTAAGGGTTACTATAGCCAAGATTTAATCTAAGCAATTTCTATGTGAACTATAGAAGAAGGCTCTTATTGTTTTTTAAAAAGAAACCATAGCCCTCCCCCACTGAGAACAAACACAAACTGGGAATACTACCTCAGCATTTCAGAAAGCACGTAACTGGGAAGGTTAATTTTAAAGCAGGAAAGGTCTACACGAAGACCAGCTTCTCTGGTAAATTAGCTGAAGTACAGAATATGTAAACAAAATTCATAAGAGTGAAGACTTGTTCCAATTGATGCATAACTTACCTGGCAATGATGATATGTCCATCTGGTCCTTGAAAATTTCGGCTGCAAAAAAGACAAAGCATGAAAAATCATGATGGAGGTATGCCTAGATGCTTGTACAAATTAATCAAGAAAATACAAAAAGCACACCGCAGCTGACAAACAAGATGGAAAGAGAGCCAGGCTTGACTTCTGCGGATAGCTTATTAATCTCAGGGATAATAAATGTTCCTTGATCTTGATTCGCCCCTTGAGCACCAGCGGTGGTTGTTAATATACATGCTCGTTTAAAACAATAAACTTCGGAGTGCTGCATCCAGCATCAATAAAGAGTTAGAGGCCCAAACATAAAATCAAATCAAAGGGGAGGAAAAAAAAAGGAAGCTTGCATTAAGATGAACGGATCTCGAATACAACCTCAACAACTGCTGGGCCATAAACTGGCCTTGCTAACAGTATACATAGGGGAAAAAGACTTTGAACTTGCAGCCCATCATTTACAGTTGCTGGAAGAGAAATTGTCACTTTTATCCTTCAAAAAATAGAGACGAGCAGGAAGATCAACTCAGTTGTGTTCCATGGTAGTACAAACACATCTCTATGAAAAATATGCATCTCTACGTAAAAACACCACAAGTTTGAGTTACATGGAAAAGTTCAATCTAAATAGAAATTAATTGCTGAAGCAGAAAAATGAAAGATATTGGGTTAGGGAGAGGCACCTTCTGGCAAATAACACTATATCCAGCATAGCCAATGGTGTACATTTATTTTCTTTTTATTCTACAGATTTTCAAGTACCTGTGACTTCTATGTTTCTGTTCTACTTTCATACTAGTAAATACTACCATTTTTAAAGCATTTTCCACATGATGATATCTAACAGTATACAATTTAACAGGCTCTGTGATACTGTATACCATGTAACAAAAATACTTTTCATACTCCAGCTTTTTAACAGAATTTCGAGCATTTGACCTGAGAACTTCTCTATGTGCATATGTATAAAGGAAAAGTAAATATCTTCAAGATATCACTTGGACGAACGAATAAAGGATGTTGTCAAATAAGAAACGGAGGACAAGAGTTCAGTAAAACCATATGACTCTTTCATCCCTTTCTAAAAACAAAATGTCAATCATTCATAACGAATGCTCCAGCACAGTCACCAGAACTAAATTTTTGAAGGAACAGAAAAAACTTCACTCATTTCTTATGAGTTTGAAAGTTATATTACATTGTATAGTACTGCATAAGCTATTTTAGATTTCAATTCATCATATATCCAACGAATCTTGACAATATAACATTTCAGAAGCAAGAAAAAACACAGTAAGCAACCACTGATGTTCATTTTAAAAGTTTTACCTCTTTTTGTGCTTTGCTTGTATTTTGTACCGCAAACATCTTTGTAGAAAGGATGGCTACAGAAGAACCTATCTTGAGTTAGACATGCTACATATAAAATAACTGGAACAAAAGGACTATAACTTGAACATTGATGACAAATTAACAATGTTATATTTACAATGATGACAAATTTACAGTATATGCATCTATCGTCTTTGATATTTAAAACATGAAGACCACATACAATAGAGCAATAAAAAATAAAATTCACTGAATTATATTGTAGATGCTCTTAACCTGCACTTCTGAGAAGCAGAAAAAATTTACACCAAAAAAACATGGATAAGGAAAGGGGAAGAACAGCAGTGGACAGGGAGGAACATTACATTTCTAACTGCACGGCGCTGAAGAATATTGTATAACTCAACCGGTTTGCAGTAGATTGAAAGGCTCTCCTCAGCTGCAATTTGCTCTTCCAGAGACAAATGTGCACAGGAGTCCTCACGACACATGTGATCTCTAGTTCTGGAATAACTGCAATTGCAAATGCTATTCCTGTTCCACGAATAGATCAGATTGATAATTTCTGTCCATTTCAATCGTATATCAAGTACAGTACATTCTCCCACTTCAAACAAGATTTAGGATAGCCAATTCTTGAGTATGACCTGTGAATATGTTCTACAATTTGGAAAATTAATGAGAAAAATTATACGCCCCGCTTGGTGTATCAATTAAAATTTAGATTTTAATCTAAGTCAAAGTCAACAATCAATCTTAACCACATATTTCATGGGACCTACAACTTTTCAACCACACATCTCTATCAATTTTTATCAAAATCAAAATTTACTAAAAATCCGATTTTAATCTAAACAAACAGGGGCATAATGAACTCTTGATTCAATTTTTGAGAAATGTGAATTAGATTTAGGAGGCTGCAAACTCGTTTTCTTCTCTGTACAGCACAAATAATTCTTTATATTATGAGTCTTTGTTTTGTTGTTAACAGCATCTCCACTTAGGCACGGTGTGAAGTTTAAACAATTACAAGCCTTTCTATATTGATCTTTTTCAGGAATTACTCAATTTTATATAAATATTTGTAAGTTTCATTTTCCTCTTTTTTACTCTTCATGCATACATAAACACACGTTAATTTTAGGATCTAGGCAGCTGGGAAGTCTAAACTACGTGGCTTTCTAAGATTGCATCTCTCATGAAAATTTGTAAATACTTCTTATTTTCATTTGCACCCTAGGCTTGACATGACATCTGTGACCTAAGGACTTTCTAAAGAATGTGTTATTACATGCTACCGTTTCAGTTTTTTAACCACTCCACTTGCACTCTATAGGATCATAACTTGAGACAGCAAATATGATCATATGACTAGAAAGAAAGATAAATAACATCCATAAAAATTAAGAAGATGAAGTAGTCACTTAAAGTCTACAAGTGTTTGCGGCTCAATCATGCGTGTGATATGCGCAAGTGTGTGCAAGTGCACTCGTGTAACTTTATAGCAGGTCTTACATAGTGAAAGTATCTCATCTGGAAGAAAACTTACGCAGTTTCACGGACAAGAGGTACTCCTGGCATCCTCTTTATACGGTGTTCATAGCTTTACCTCTTTTAAGTATGAAACATGCGCCACCAGCTAAAACCCTAATAATAGAGAGAAGATAAAGCAAAAATAATTTCCCATTTTATAAATTGAGAAAGATTAATGGATAATTACACTTCATAAGCAAAAGTAATTTACAGGCAGTTCTAGATGGTCACTTATTAAATGTACCATGTAAATGCTTACCATATTCCTGTAAATAAATTTATGGTAATACACAACAAAAATTAAGAAACCTTAAAATTACAATTATTAGGTTATTAATTTCATTTACTACTTTACAAAGATAAGCTCGGCCCCACATAAAACCTCACATTTGGATACTGGGACATACTTCTCTACATTTTTTCAGAATTTTCTCAGCAATTAAATGTTAACAAAAGAAATAATAAAGCATATGCATTCATGTGTGCGTGTAGAAGTACAATATAGATGGTGTTGGGTCGTAATGACTCCAGTAAGTTAAAGTTTAAATAATAATGAGCTTAAAAGATCGTAGGCACCCTCTCTATAACATGGTTGTAACAATTGGTGTCAAAGCATACGCCCTCCTGACTTCTGAGGACAATCCTCATTGCCAACAGAGCTAACTCTTCAACCATTTCTATTAGAACACTGACTCTGAGAAATCATCCCACATTACTAAATTAAAGCTTGAACCACCAGGGCCACCCACCTTCCCCTTGTAAGCCAATTTTAAGGGTACATTCTAGATCGCAACATATTGATGTGAAATGTATAATAACCTTTGATGATTGTTAGCATGTCCTAAGCAATAAATCATTATATCCTATAATTTATATCTGAATTAATATAATAGAACAAGAGACTAAAAGCAAATAGACCCAAAAATAGAACATCAAGATTCACCTTGGATGATCGTTAAAGACCTAATTATGTCCTGCAGAAAGGTAAAAATAACAATAAAGCTTCAATCAACAAGCTTCTTGCGTTCTTTTATCCATGCTTATTATTTTAGATACACTTTGATGTATTTATTCGGGTATGGGTATAGAGAGAAATACCAGTCACCTTATAGGGTTGACCCTTTTCTGTCGTAAGCAAGGAGCGTGCGACCCACCTAAGTGGCGGCGGATTGTGGTGGCGTTTTGTCTCTTGCCGTCGCCTAACGCCGTTTCCAACGCTCCTGTAGCTGTGGGTCGTTTTCTTCTTTTCCCCTTTGACCGTTTTTATTTATTTGTTTTTATTTATTTATTTATTGCAGAAAAAGAAATGGATTACCTTACAGAGTAATTGCTATTCATCTGTTCATCCACCAAAATGAGTTGGTCCAACTGAGGCTCAGGGAATGAATAACATTTTTCTACCTTCAATAATGGCAATTGAATTTTGGACGCAGAGCCACCTTGGATAAGTATCATCACACTTTACAAAATACTTATATCCAACCCATAGTTTATGTTTTTTCCAAAAAAAAAAAAAATGAAAAAAAAAAACATAGTTTATGTTCGATGTTTGAAGTCTATTTTCATTATTTCGTTGATCCATTTTTTGAAAGTAAAATAAAAAGTGGTGATCTAAAATTTTTATCAGTCGATATTGTTGACTATCCAAAAATATATTCAATGAGTTATTGTTACGTCGTCATTTATAAAAAAAAAAAAATAAATAGTTGTCAAATGTAGCGATCGAATTTTTAAATGCAAACTTTATAAATTAACTTGTGTCGCTACGACTTTCCTTACAAATTTTAGAATTTATATCATGTTGGTTATGGTTATTTTGATCCCAATCAAATATAGGGGCGATGATGATAAATCGCGTCGATTTAATTATATTTCGTGGGTCTTTTGGCCCATGATCGAAGAGATAATATTGTCCAATTTTCACAAGTGTTGTCACCCATTTATAAGATGGGATAAGGGGTTTACTGTCCATCTCGAGGTTTTAATTGGGTCTCGACCCTGTTGCTTAATGGGTAGGCTTCGGAGACAACCCTACTTGACCTAAGTAAGTGTTAAATCTATAAATCCCTTACCTTACTCTCGGCTAAAGACAAGACACTCTCTCTCTCTCTCTCTCTCTCTCTCTCTCTCTCTCTCTCTCTCTCTCTCTCTCTCTCTTTGAGTGTGTGTGTAAAAACCGATCCATCCTTGCTCCTCTCTTTGTGAAAATTGCCCTCTTCTTCTTCTTCTTATTCGTGAACCACTGTTGATCGTCCTTGGTACCTCTTGTGATTGTGAACCTTGTGCCGTCTCTTGCTGGACCGTGTCTTCTGGTGGCTTATTGTGACCATGTGCCTCCTGTTTGGCTGCCTCTTGCTTCGATTTGGTCTTCCCTTGTGGTTGTCGACCGTGAGCTATGGACCTCCTCTCCAGTTCTTGCTGGAGCCTCCTGTTGGTTCTTGCTATGGCCGTGTCCTTGGATCCTTTTTTGTGATGTCCCTGTTCGGTCCATATTGTGCAACCTCTGTTCGATTTTGGTTGGGTGTGAAGGTAGTAGGTTTGTGTAGTTAGGTCGTTGTCTATGAGTGTTCTCTAGCCTGGTTTTGGTAGTGTTACCTTTGTGGGGTATTGGGCAGATTTCTGAACCTTCGTTTAACACCATTTTCAGTCGGCTACATTGTGCAATAAGGGGGTTTTCAACTTCATTTAATTGTTATTTATTGATTTGATTATACATTGTCAATCTGTTTTATTTATCCGTTGTTTAACTCGTTTTACTTTGTGTTTTGCGAGGTTATATTCATCACATATTATGCCCATTAAGTCGTCTAGCAGAACGTTCAATACAAGAATTAAAGAATGATTTTAAACTTGAAAATTTGAATATTTTGTAGGGTCAAATTTTACACATATCATCTATTTTAAACTAGGGAAATGTACATAACTACACAATTAAAACTATCACTTTTTAAACCTAACAAACTTAATTATTTTTTTAAATCAGGTGTTAATTGGTAATTAATAAATATAATATTATTATTATATAGAATACAAAACTAATTATCACATGTATATTAAATTAAAACTAATATAATACTAAATAAAAAAACTTAAACATTACTTACAATTTTGTTCCAACATCCACCATCAGATACCCTCACCCCACCCCACCACCCACCCTACCCCCACCAAGTCACAGTTGGTTACACTAAGTCATATTTCGGTAACAATTACAAATCTGGTTACAAATTTCACCCCACCCCCACCCCTATCCCACCCACAAAGTCACAGTTGGTCACACAAACCATAGTTCGGTCAAAATTACAAATTCAGTCAAAAATTTCATCCCAACCGCCACCCACCCCACCCCATCCCACCCAACGCAAAAATGTCACAGTTTGTCACACAAAGTCACAGTTCGATCACAATTATAAATTTAGTTGCAAATTTCACCTACCCCACTTCCACACGACCGGCAAAGTCACAGTTTGTAACGACTCAGATCCCACTTAACGGGCTGTTCCGATTGTTAGATGACGACGTATTGTCCCCACTATACCAACATGAGTCCTTACAGCATGCTTGTCTTCATTCACACGCTCCCCGAGAAAATTTCTCAATGAGTCACCCATCATAAAATTGATCCAAGCCAAACACGCTTAACCGTGGAGTTTCTAATGATGGACTTCCTGAAAAGAAGGTGCACCTTGTTTATATGAGTAGTACCTATCAAATATTTTAAGTTTTTCTGGCATGGGTGTTACAATCACCCTCACTTGACTCGTGACGTCCTCGTCGCACTTAAATCATCCGAGGATCTGTTATCAGGCGTTGGGATTCTAGAGGTGGCTCTCGCCCTATGGCGTAGCACTTTGTCCCGCATAGCACTTAGTTCCCGATTTCTACCAGCAGTCGGCTCTGATACCATTTGTAATGACTCAGGTCCCACTTAACGAGTTGTCCCGATAGTTAGATGACGACGTGTTGTCCCCACTTATAGCGACCCAGAATTTTTACGCAATTTTATAATTATTTTAATATTTAGAAAAATTGTGTCGCTACTATTTCACTCATTGTTTTGAAATTAACGCCGCGACGGATTCGTCTAGCCAAGTCAAGAAATATCGAATTTGTTCGATTTTAAATTAAAATCCGAATTTCTAAAATTAGGTTACTTTAATTATTTATTCAAAGTATTATTTCAAAATCATATTTTCAGTTCAAAATATATCAGTTTTTAATACAATTCCGAATCAAAGTTAGTCCAATTCTTATCATAATCAAAATTTATTTCACACGTTTTGCTTTCTCTTTATACTCCTTTCCATCACATTATACAAGCATCATCATTATCATCACCACCCCTCCAAATTATGATAATTTACACTCAATTAATCTATCACAATATTCCTCCAAATCATGATATTCTCCACCATGTTATTTTTTTACAAAACCATCTTTCCAGCAAGAAAGATGCCTTCTCTTTATACATATCAGACCAATCCATTATCATGAATTCAAGAAATCATCTCCAAGCCAGCCTCAATCCAACCACCAAACCGCCGCCTGTACTCAATTTTCATTGAACCACCAACCAACCATCAAGCAGCTACGACCAATCCTAATGCAGCCTCATCAAGCCAACCACTCGTCTGAACCAACTTGCAATCATCCCTGTAACACACGACTACCTCCAAACCATTTCCACCATCAACACCAATGATCACCATCACCTACGCTGCAACCACCATCACCAATCACGGACAACCCAGCATCTCCGATCATCACCGCCTAGAACCTTACCTTGATTCAACCTAAGTTTCATTTGCGAACCTATTTCGTTTCTCACCATTTTGATCACCAAATCAAAACCCAAAATCAACCCAAACCCAAGAATAAGCCAAACAAAGTACTTACCTCACCTCAAACCACCACTGGACAGATTTTGGCCGAAAAACACAAATCCGATTTCAATTTCCAGCTTCGATTTTGTTTCGATTTCGCCCTTGTTTCTCGCACCCAAGCCCTAAAATCAGAACCCTTGCTTTGGCCACCACTTACCGCAACCTGCGCCGGCTACTTCGCCGGAGAATCACCGGCAGTGTTACTCGATCGCCAGCTTTTGTTTCTTCAGCCGTCGACTGAGCGTATCGTGAGAGGTTGAGAGAATTGTGAGAGAGAGAGAAGATAAATCTGATGTTTTAAAATAATGATTTTCAGAATTTGCAAATTAAGTTTGAAAACGTTTTATTTCAGTCCTTTCAGCTTTAAATCTTTTAATTTCAGCCCATTTAGTTTTAAATGAGTTTTTCCAGCCCTTTTAGCTTCAAACTTATCATTTCAGTCCCTGCTGATTTACTTTATTTGATTTTAAGCCCAAGTTTCAAAGTATTCATTTTAGTCCCTCAACTTTCAAAATATTCATTTTAGTCCCTGAACTTTGAAAATATTCATTTTAGTCCCTCAACTTTCAAAATATCAATTTTAGTCTTCAAATTATAATTTATCATTTTGAACTATATATTCGATAGACTAAAGTGACTTATTGGCTAAGACGAAGCGTACGGAGAATTTAAAGAAATTGAAGTCATTCCCGCTCAACTTTGCACTCGTCGGATTTGAGGTAGACTCGCACTTATTAAATGATTTAAATTATGATTTCATATGAATGTCATGTGACTTGTGAAAGTCAATTTTTAAGAAAAGCAAGTATGTTTTTATGAAAGGTAAATATACCTTATGAAAAGTAAGTATGTTTTTATGAAAAGAAAATATACTTTATGTTTTTACGAAAAGTAAGAATACCCTATGCTTCACGAAAATGTTTTTTTTTGGATCATTTCTATGAAATCAATCTACAAAGATTGTTATGGGTCCCATATGATAAGTTATGATATGTTAAGGGGACCGGAGTTTTAGTAGCGCTACACATAAGAATTCTTGCCACGAAGTTCGGTAACATTCTTGTGTCTCCTATGTTTATGAGGATTTGCCACGAAGTTCGGTAAAATTCCTATGTTTCCATATGTTTATGAGGATTTGCCACCTAAGTTCGGTAAAATTCCTGTCGCATATGTTTATGAGGATTTCGATCCTATCTTATGTTATGATGCAATTGATCCCTATGAATTTCAAAAATTATGCTTGGTATACTTACTGCATAAGAATTCTTGCCACCGAAGTTCGGTAAAATTCTTATGTTTATGAGGATTTCAATCCTATCCTATGTTATGATGAAAACTTACTGTTATTATGATTTTACTGCATAAGAATTCTTGCCACCTAAGTTCGGTAAAGTTCTTGTGTCTCCTTATGTTTATGAGGATTTCGATCCTATCTTATGTTGTGCTTTCAAAAGAAATTATGCTTGGCATAATTAAAATGTTTTTATAAGTATATGGTTTTCAAAGAGCTGTTTTCAAAGAGCTATTTTCAAAGAGCCTATGATTTGCAAAATATGTCCCGTGCTGTAATGCACAATATGAGTTTTATCAAGAGCCGTTTTATAAAGAAGCTCTATCAATGCCCGTTTTATAAAGAGCCGGGATTTATGTGTTTAATCATCTTATAAATTAAATTAATTTGCGATGAGTCTACTGAGTATTTCCCCCATGAAATACTCACCCTACTTTTTAACAGTTTTGCAGATTTCGGAGACGGTGGCGAGCGATGAATGATGGTGGCAATAATCGTTAAACGGTTGAAAGTTTGACGTTAATGATTTCCGTATTTTTCCAAACAATCGAATAATTTAGAGAAGTTCATTTATTTGAGAAATTATGACATTGTCAATTTCTTTACAAAATTAATGGTTCGATTTACTATTTCAAATGGTTTCATAAATGTTTCAATTTTATCGGCCATTACAGTTATTTAATGTTGCAAAAAATGAATTTCAATTATTTCTTCCGCATAAATATTATTCGAAAAAAATTTAGACAGAAAATGACGTAGTGAATCGGGTATACGGAACTCGGGGCGCTACAAGTTGGTATCAGAGCTAGTCTGCGTTTCTGTAGACTGGTAAAATTTTCAAAAAGAATTTTCAAGAAATATTTTCCATTTTAAGATTTTTATTGATGAAGATTGCCACTGCCATCATTCGTTCCACCAACTCCGAGGTAAAGAAGTTTATGATGTTTAAAGTTATTTCAGTATTTCGAATACTCATTTTACTGATTTATGAGAAAGAATGAAGAGTATTTCGGATACTTATGATTTATGAGAAATAAGAATGTATTTCTTCGAAAATAATGATGTTGTTATGCTTTGTCATAACTTATATGCTTTAATGTATGATTATGAGAAATTTTTTTTAAGAAAGAAAACGAGTGTTGAGCATAATGGGAATAATATGATTTAAGAATGATTTTTAAATAATTTTTTTCCTCGAGTTAGAAATGATGAACCCTAGATGGACTTTGCATAATTGATTTTAGACATGGCACTAAGTAAGAGAAGTCAACGGAAAGAATTTGATTATATGTTAAGATTATAAGTGATATTATGATATTGAAAAATATGATTTGAAATTTCTATGTTGAGGAATTATGAATTGAATTATGGGATATTTTGATGATATTGAAGTGTTGGAATCGTTTTCAATATTTTTAGATCGTTGTGATCAAATGTGGAGTTATTTATTATTGTGAGTTATGAAGTATGCTTATGGTTTGGATAAGTTCAAATTACAAGGGAGACTCTGTCCAGAATTTTATCATTTGGAATTAAGAGCATGAGATGATAAGCATCCACTAAAGGAAATAAGGTTATACATGCAAGTTCATTTACATCACAAACGAGATTTAGTAGGTGATAGCAGAGATTTTATTTTTTTCTCATAAGGAGAACACACAAGAGTCACACTGGAAAGGAAATACATGAAACACATGTAAGCATAAGAGAAAAACATGGAAAGATCCTCAGAATGAGAGATGTGTTTCCAGAGTAGCCGTATCCTACCACCTCTGATCTTTTGAGGATATAAAGAGAAAACCTTCAAAGAGGTGTGTTTCGAGAGTAAGAATACTCCGTAATCTACCACCTTGGATCTTTGAAGTACACACAAGATTTAAACATTAAGGAAATCCTAGTAAATGGAGGGGTGTCTCGAGAGTGAGAATACTCCGTACTCTACCCCCACCTATTCTAAGATTCACAGAGTTAAATTTACATTAACCGGACTCCATTTTCGCTTGAAAATCGGGAACAAGTTTAGTAGCCTTTCAATATTTAATAGAGTTTTGGACTAAATTGCACATTTACCTAAAGCTGGGACTTATTGCAATTTTCGAAAATATAATTTAACCCTAAACCTCTTCCCCCCCCTCTCTCTCTCTCTCTCGGTGACTCCGACCACGGACCACCACACCACCGGTCACCACCTTGGTAAAGCCAAACCCCCTTCCTCTTACTCTATCTCTCTCTCTCTCTCTCTCACACACACACACACACACACCCACACCCACCCCACCCACCCACCCCCCCGCGACACACATGCACACACTGATTCAAACGCACACACCACGCACTGCCACACGAACCCCCGCGCACACACACAGAGTTACTTATATTGATTTGTATGTATGAATTGTGTGTGTGTGTGTGTGTGTCATCCTCATGTATAAATTTCAGATTTTTTTTGTTTACATGGATTAATTTTCAAATTTGAAATTCATGAATTGGTTAGTTTAATTGAAATGTTTAGTTTCATTTTGAGTTCGAAATAGTGTTTTTGAAATTTGGGAAAAATTATATGAATGGTGATACTGATTTACAGATCTTGTAGTTGATTTTTTTGCATATTTATGAAATTATGGATTTAGTTGGTTTTATTGACAACCATTTTGAGAGATTTCGGATTAGGAATATTTCTAATTAAATAATTTTGTAAAGTGATGTTAAATTTTGGATTTAAGTTTGAGTTAGAAAGAATTTGAAAAAATTCTAATGTTGATCAAAATTGACTTCTTGTTTCGAATGTGGTATGATTTGTGTTTGACGTTACTTAAGGTCCCATTTGGTTTGAATTGTAAATCAAATAGAAATTTTAACCTCGGTTAGGATTTTGCTCAGCGTTAAATGAATAATGGATATGTGATTTTGAATAAAGGTTATATTAATTGATGAATAAATGTAATGAGGATTTTTGGCACATTGACGTCACGGGTATCCGAGACTCTTCCACTTACAAATTCAGAAACAGTAAATAAAAAGGACGTCAGGTAAGTAAATTTTCCCCAATTTTTATCAAAGTTGAATGTAAATGTAAAATTAATGTGTAAATGACTGTCTTACAACTTACTTGCCTTGATGAATTTCGTTTACTTTATGAAAGTATGTGTTATTAAGAAGAATGTTCAAGCATGCATGTTATCATGTCATTGCATCGACAAAGCATGCATTGGTATCAAATTTGAAAAATGTTTTGAATAATATTGAAAAGTGCAAGTTTTCTCAAAATTTAGGTATCCCAAGTTTTAAGAAAGTAATTGGTGTATTTTTATGTCATGAAAGAAGTGAGTGAGAAATGAAGCGCAAGAGACTGGGGTACCCGAACTAAAAGTAAAAATGAATGTACCGCATTGCAGTGGAGGGAACACAAATAAAAGAAATGAAAGTACCGCATTGCGATGGAGTGAATCTGCTTCCAAATAAGAAATTGCCCATTGCTGTCTGATTGACTAGAAGATACACTAAGTGAGCTCACGATAGAAATGAATCGAAGTTTTGAAATGACAAATTGAAACTCTTATGAAAAGTTTGAAAAGTTTTAAGTCAATGAGGATATATGCTTCAAAGTATTTAAAGCATTTTATATCATGAGCATGCATAACATACATAAGGTTTACTTATTGGGCTTTAGTGTTGGTAAAAAGTTAACGTGCATAATTATATTCTAATAATGTACCTTTTACATGCATAAAGTTGGACATAATTCTGACTTACCAAAATCGAATATATGAAGTAGAAAACCAAAAATACATGAATAAGAATTTGGTCGAGGCAATAGTTGGACTCTTTGTCCTTAAGACGATAATGCCCAGTACAGGTGCTAACGGTTTTCCGACATTCGTCTCCTAAGATACAACGACCATGTCTCGCAATAGGAGCACTCCAAATTATATAGACTGGCCAACCATACTTGTGTTTTGAACTCCCTTCGCATGAACGACAATGACTCAAATAAATAATAAATGAAACGACATCTTGATGTAAATGTGCGATGCAAAGTGAATGCATGAAAAAATCCAAATGGAGCATCCAATATATAGATGTAGAAAGGTGTCTCAAGAAAAGACACAGCCCTTAGGAAATAAACACATCCAAAAGGCACGATTTTTCATCCAAAGAGACGTGACTTTCCATCTAAAATTATTCTAGACAATTCTATAATATTCCAACTTATTTCCTAACAATTACGCGTATCTATGCATAATTAATTTTCATACAAAATTCCAACAATCCCCACGTGGATGAAAACTAATGTAAAGACTATGCAGACACTGAAGAGAGTACAAGCAGAAAGCTATTGCATCAAGAGAGGTAGCTTCTAGCTTTGAACTTTCCTTAGTGAAATACTATTAATTTACTTGGCTAATCAGTGGACATGATGTCTTGAATTGTTCAGCCGTTGGAGTAAATCAAGATAACAGTACTCACATAATATCTTCCCTAACACTTTCGGTTCTCACAGTTGTGCTCATTTTAGCCCTGAATAACTCTTGATTTCATAAGTGCTTTAGAGAATTTCAAGCATTAAAAAATTCTCATAGAAACGGCCCAACTTCTCACTTATATAGGTGATCTCCTATTAAGAATATTATGTCTTACTCCACTTGATGTATTCAAGTTATAGGAATCATTAAAAGTTAAAACGTAACCTAGAAACTGTAGAAAGCACTTTGGTTTGACCATAGGAATGGGTAGGAATTTAATCCTAAGTGCGTAACTGAATCTTCGTAACTTAGTTGTCTCATTGAACCAAGTTCTTGGGATCTTCAGTCAGCATGGTTGAGTTATCATTACAAAGATTACATGCGTAGTAGACTTTAATCTCATTCCCTTCGATCAGCAGTTTAACGATCTCTTGGTACAATTTTCGATATAGTGGATCCACAAAAATAATACCATCTGAGATCAACTGCAATACAAGACGATCTATACCATTTGAGACATAATCAATCAATGTAGCAGGTATAGACTTTTCACTTTTGGAACTCTGAAGCCAACATGCTACTCTCGCTTTAGTTGAAGCTTCATTAAAGTTATTCGTAACCCCAACAAGTCTAGGATATCGAATAAATAAGTTTCCAAAATTTCTTGAAATAAAATACTTATTTCACTTTTTATCTAAAGCTCTAGTTTTAAAATTCCTCTTCAAATTCATAATGATTTCGAACATTTTCAAATACCGCACTAGCATAGTAAACACATTTACTAGTGAATATAAATCCTTACAATGGACTTCCATGTCACAAATGGTACCAACAATTTTTCCCGGGAATAGTGCAGTTCAACAATGTTCAAAATATCGTTATTATAATTTGAAGAAAGCAAAACCACCCCCACACTTCACGCGTAGTCCAAAGTTCAAGTTTTGATATATACTCGAACAACGACTCGACACAATTGAGATAAGATTTGAAATCCAACAATATATGGATTAAATCTTAAAATCAAGAACCTTAAGGACTTAGATTTTGAAGTTCAGAACTCGAAGGACTAGATCAATAATTTTGGAAAACTTTTAAGGCCAAAGTTGCAAATCTCAAGACCTTGAGTACTCGGCATGCAATTAAGTCAATGTAAAATTGCAACTCTAATCCCTTGGCCTATTAAATTTTCAATTACAAGTCCTCATCAAATCACCAAGGTTTCAACCATTTTCGGTTACTATGAACTATCCTTATACTTCTAAAATTAGTATAAGGGATTTCTACCTTTCCATCTTCATAGAGCAACTTTCTATGACTTAAGGTATAAAGAATGCAACTTATAGAATAAGTTACCACACTATTCATCAAGTAGGAGCGCATGTTCATGTATTAACGTTACCCCCACAAATCTTGGTTAAGACTTGAACTTAGAGTTCATCAACTCTTTTAAAGTTCGGCCATATAATTGATTATATGCATTGAATAAATAATTTTATTCAATCTTTAAACAAATCACAAGAGTTGACAATTGGTGCAGTTACCAAAAGCCAATTCTGTACCAAATAATGACGGGTATCTATCCACTCTTCTTTTTCAAGGTTTGCATGCCATGCCATGCCATGCCATGTCATGCTTGTGCTCTTCATTGAGTTCCAAAATCATGGAAAAATGCTTTTTCCGAATATTCCAGTATGCTTCAATTGAAATATAGACGACTCTCTTGAAGTCAATGTTTGGAAAGTTTC
This sequence comes from Ligustrum vulgare, assembly GCA_963555705.1. NCBI lineage: Eukaryota > Viridiplantae > Streptophyta > Magnoliopsida > Lamiales > Oleaceae > Ligustrum > Ligustrum vulgare. Next base: position 13,470,511 of record OY743175.1, read on the forward strand.
ATACTTTCTCTCACAGAAACTAATTATTTAGTTTCTTTCCATATGTAACAAAGCCGCATGCCTTGCCACCCATAATTTCTGCTCTCACAAGATTTAAATAAAATAATATGTTAAAGGACGTTCTTCAAAAGTGGTGAGGCTTTAACCGATTTGTAAAGTCAGAGCACACACACTTTGAGACAATTTAATACAAATGATCCTAAACGAAATCTCTGCCTTCCATAGAATAATAAGTAAATCATGCATTTTGTTGTAAAACAATAGAGAATATAGAGAGAATCAGAGAGAACTTCTCATTATGAATGTTTCTAATGAAATGAAATAGCTCCTATTTATAGGAGGGAACAATGACACAATCGTAATATATAAAGTTTACAGGGATATAATGGTAATTGGTCATTCAGATATTTATATTAAATATTATATGTAACACCCCAAGTTTCAAACCTCAAACCTAGGTGTTAACTTCCCTTTTCCTTTTAATGCGGAAATAAATCATTTAAAACCATACGGAATTTAAATCGTTTACACAATCAAAATGTTCATTTATCTACTATCAAGTTTTACAGAAATTTCGACAGAGTCTCCTCTGTAAATTGGACATAGCCAACCTGTAGAGGGACATCAAAACCATTTTACAAATACAATTCTCAACTCATTCAACCCAACAATCCACATCCGACCACAATTCCAAAATTCAACTTCAACATTAATTCCCCAAACTCCTCAACAAAATAACTTGAAGTATAAATTTATAAACTCATGAAAACATGATAAAAACTAATCACAGGGAAATACCATAACTTATTTAAACTAATTTCAACCGAAACGATTATCAAAATAACTGAATTAAGAAATAATTACTTAGAACTTAAATAAATTCTAATTTAACTAAAAATAACTTGAATAAATTTAACTTTATTAATTAATGCGACGATGGGTACTATCGGAGTCAGCCGCCAAGTGTTCTCCTCGGATTATCTAACTTTCATCACCTGAAATATGGGGAGGGATTGGGGTGAGCTAAAGCTCAGTAAGTAAACTGTATGCATGAATGCATGCTTATGACATGAATGCTTTAAAAATTCCATATATGTATCCCCATTTACTTTACTTTCCAAAACATTCAAACTTTTCAAACTTTCACTTAACATTTCAAAACTTTCACTTGACATTTCAAAACTTTCACTTCATTTCCATCGTGAGCTCACTTGGTGTAACTTCTAGTCAATCAGAATACAGTGGGCAATTACTTATTTGGAACCAGATTACATTCACATTTCCACCGCAAAGCGGTTTAACATTCACTTTCCCACCGCAAAGCGGTTTAACAGTCCACCGTAAACGGTTGAACATTTCGTCGCAAAGCGACTTAATTCGGGTACGCCGGTCCCCCGCGCACCATTTCCCACTCGCAACTTTCATGAACTAAAAGTACACCCATTCTTTCTTTAAAAACTTGGGATACATAACTTTTGAACAAACTTGCACCTTGACACATTTCTTTCATTTAAAAACATTTCACTTCCCAATTTCGATGTCAATGCATGCTTGATGATGCAATGACATGATAATGTGCATGCTTGAACATTCTTCATAATAACATATACTTTCACAAAGTAAATGAAATTCATCAAAGCAATTAAGTTGCAAGACAGTCATTTACACATAACTTTCACATTTACATTCGACTTTGATGAAAATAGGGGGAAGTTTACTTACTTGACGTCCTTAGTATTTACCGTTTCTGAATTTGCAAGTGGAAAAGTCTCGGATGCCCGTGACGTCAATGTACCAAATATCCTAATTGTTCACATTCATTAATAAGTATAACTTTTAATTCACAGTGTGACCTTACGTTTAGATTAAAACACATAAAACAAGAAAGAGTTTCATGCTTCCAATTCCCAAAACATTACATTCTAAATCCCTAACATGCATAAGAATGTAAGATTATAATCAAGGTCTTGATTTAACTAAAATTAATCAGAACAAACCATTTCGATAGTTTCCAAATTTGAAATTCCAACTTAAAGTTCCAAATAAATTCTTAAATCTACAAAATACAAACTTCAATCCAAGAGTTAAAAATTTAAGCACTTAGCTAATTTCATAAATTCGAAGTCCTCAAATTTACCCAGAATAACATAAACTCAATTAAACTAACTCAATTTTAAACCAAGTATTTTTCCAACATTTTTTTAAATCTGAAAACAAAACTCTCAAAACAGTTGTCAATTAAACCAATTAAATTCCAAAATTTCATAACTCTGGAGAATCACTACCAGGTCTGAGAATTAATGTAATCCTTCATATCATATTTTCCAATTTCGAAATTTACCCCTTTTCTAGCTCAAAAATGAAATTAAACATTTTTCGACATTTGAAAACTTACTTTGAACGACCTCACTGTTGAAATTTCAGCTAAAATTCCAATTTAAACTAACATCTCAACAAGGCAGATTAAATTCATAAAATTTCAATATGAAAATAGTGGTGAACTTATGTACATCCATGAACACACACACATATACATCTATACATACATATATAAACATTATTCAAATCCCAAATTAACATTTAAAATTCGAAATCTACTTATTTTGAAATCTGAAAATATGAAAATCTTAGCCTATATACATACACTCAACATATATATACTTCAATACGCATATATGTGTGTGCGAGTGTGTGTGTAGTGCGTGTGCTGTGTGTTTTGTGCCGGGTGTGTGCACAGCCGGCGAAAGGAACGAGGGAAGGGGGAGGGTTACCGGGTGGTGGTGGTGCAGGCGACATCGCCGGCGGAAGGGATGAGCAGCGCTGGTTGAGTGTGTGAGGTGAAAGAGCGGCGAGAGAGGCAGAGAGGTAGGAGATCGAGAGAGCCGAGACAAAGAGTGAGAAATCGCGCGAGAGATAGCGGGCGTGAGGAACCGAGAGTGAGAGAATTGAGTGAAAACATCGGGTATGAGGGTTTAGGTTTAAAATTTTGGAATTTGCAACTTGGCCCCTCAATTCTCTCGACTTAGAAATTTAAGTCCACAACTCCCAAAAATTTCAATTCGCCCTAAACCTTTTCTCAATCTCAATTTAATGAAATTTAAACAACTTACTACTCAATGACAAATAGAATTTAACAAGCTTAACAAATAAAAATAATTAATTACACGTAGAGTTCATAAACAATTTATAAACTTTCGAATTTGTACATTGATCGAGACGGCGTCCAAGTCTTTCCACTGCAAAATAATTCCAATTATAGATATTAAAAATTATCAATTTAAAATTTATAACAACATTAACATAAATCTCACGTGGGATTTCAGAATTATCCATAAGATGAAAAGCAGTCTTACATTATATTTATAACACTCCCCCTTGAATGACCTATTCCGCAATTATCTGTCTCGTTAAAACCTTGCTAAGAAAACCCAATGGGATAAAACTTGAGCGAAGGAAAAAGAGTACAGAAACTCCCCCTGATGTTGGCCATGGTAAATCATTGATTCTTCTGAAGTACTGCCTCATTAAAACCTTGTCAGTAAAACCCAGTGGGATAAAATCTGAACCAAGGAAAAAGAGTACAGCCGCTGTCTCGTTAAAACCTTGTCAGGAAAACCTAGTAGGACAAAACCTGGACGAAGGAAAAAGAGTACATCATGATTCTCCCCCTGAAGTGTGCAATTGAGGATTCTTGAACTTCTCGAACATTGATATCATCTTTCTTCTGGAATATAAAAATCTCCTTGTATAGCATTCTTCATAAGATGTCTATGATTTTCTTCATTTGTTTATATCATTCCAGTATAACAATGTGTTGCTGAATTATAGCTTGTCGATAGCTATGATAATGCCTCAAAAACCTTGCTAGGAAAACCCTGTGGGACAAAACCTCAGCGAAGGGAAAAAGAGTACATTATTCTCATTAATTTTCATCAATACGCCTCAACTGTTGCCTCATTAAAAACCTTACTAGGAAAATCCTGTGGGACAAAACCTTAGCTAAGGGAAAAAGAGTGCAACGCGTATTTATTCCTTTTCATGGAATATCACAAGTATATTAATTCTATCTCGTATCTTTTCATCAAACATATCATTCATGATGAGCTTTATATAAATCGTTCATAGCTCATTTATGATGTCATATCATGCTATATTAAGCAATGTTGTACTAATTTATCGATTGCATCTTTCACTTCTGGTGAATAATCAAATTTAGAATTCACTTCTGGTGAATAATCAAATCTAGAATTCACTTCTGGTGAATAATTAAACATATTCATTTTCATATTCACTTCTAGCGAATAATCAATTTTCCAGATGTCATAAATGGTAAACTCCAACATATTATATCATGGAGTCATTTGTATCATTCTATAGGGATACTAATCTGGGCATATTGAATCTTTCAATGATTTATACATGTATGTTCTTGCACTTTATAAATTGCAATTTCTAATTTGTAGGAGCATAATCAATCATTGAAATAAATATCAATTTCGACATATAATCTACAATCATTTTACTTGAAATCCCAAAGTACCGCGATCAACTGGTACATCAAATAATACTCTCAAAGTACCGAGATGAGAATCATACATTTTGATCTCACTCATTGGTATATCAAAGAGCTCAAGCTGGTGATTTAGACTATAGTCTATCCACCATAAGTCATGCCAGTTCAATGAAAAAATTTGCGCGCAATGAGTCTTCTTTTACGACTGTGTAATATTTTTCATTTGTACATATAATTATTGGCTTTATACATTTAAACATTTGGACTTCAGGTCCTTGAACAATAATCCCTACATTGGGGTTATATACTTAGCCAAAGTATTATAATTTCATCAACGTTTATTTTATACACTTATATCCTTGAATACGCTATAATGTGATTCTATCTAAGTATTATTAATGCATTTTATGTTTTATATATTGTATATGATCATAAAAGAAGAGAAAAGAAGAAAAAAGGACCAAAATGCACTCAAAACTGAAGTTTGGGGACTTAGGTGCAAATACGCTTACGGCCGTAAGGGAATAAAGTCACGGCCGTAAAAGTATAATGAACCAAGAAGAAAATAAGCAGAAACGCGTTTACGGCCGTAAAGGAGGATTTACGGCCGTAACCTTCAAAGGGTGAAAAATGTGCAGAAACACAGTTACGACCGTAAAGGGACATGTCACGGCCGTAACCTCAATTTAAGGAAAATATGCAGAAACCGTGTTACGGCCGTAAAGTAAAAGTCACGGCCGTAACTTTCCAGTCAAAAATTTCCTTTTTTTAATTCTTTCCATAATTTTGGGATTTCTTGAGCCCAAAGCTAGGGCACAAAATTGAGGCTATAAAAAGGGAATTTTAATGACAAGAAAAAGAGACTTTTATTATTTTTGAAAGAGGCGGGACATTGAGGAAAATTGAGAGAAAAATATAGAGCATTCTTGGGAGATTTTCAAGCGCAAGAATATTAAAAACGGTGGAATTCATGAAGTAACTTGAAGAATCTACCACAACCATGCTAGGCTAAATTTCATATCTTGTTCAAAGGGGAAGTTGTGTTAACTTGATTATGTTATTTTCTTTTCCTACAAATTAGTAGCGTGAATTTATTCCTTTATTTCAATTGTTGGATTATTATGTTTTGAATGTTCAATTGAGTTTATTTGATTAATAGTTTAATTTAGCCAATTGGATTATTGATCTTTGGATTCATGAATATACTATGTTTAGATTCTTGATCCGTAATTGTCATTGAATCTTTACTTTAGTAGCAAATAAATCTCGTGCAGGTTTAGTAATAATTTAACTTGGATTGATTAATTCGAGCTGGTGTAATTAACGATCCAATTCAATCTATTCTTCTAAATTTTCATACTAGGCGTGCATTAAATCCTAAGAGCTTGTTTAGGATTGTCTATGGCTAGAATTGGTTCGAAGAGCTTGTTTTGAATCAATACACATAAGGAAGGATTTAGATAATCAGAGCTTGTTGATTATTTATGATTGATAATTAAATTAGGGATAGAAATACGTTACAAGGAAATGTATAACATTAATTGAGGACACAACCGAACCCGAGAACAAGATTTCTTCTCATATTATTTCTCTAGTCATATTGAATTTTTTATTTTTATGCATATTTTTTATTCAAGCAAATTCAAACAACAAACCCCCCATTCCATTCTAATTGATCGAACAACTAAAATTAGTTTTCGTTCCTCGTGGGATCGACCCTTACTCTCGTTACTACATTATTAATTAATATTTAGCGAGTAAGGAATTATTTATTATTTTGGTGCATTGCGACACGCATCAATCATTAACGACTTTAAGATATATTCATACTAGCATTTATCACTTTTCTCATAATATCATTACTTGAGCAAATAATCAGTCATTCATTTTCTTAGTGAGATAATTAATTTGCTTTTGAGAACAAGCAGTAATGATAACAATCTTCTGGTTCTTTAATGAATGCCATTTTTCATTCTCAATAAATCTCATTATTGAATTGAAATCTAACCAATCATTATAGAACTTCTTATTCAACAAGATATTTCACTTGTACATATGTATGAACTTCTGGTTCAATACAGTATTCATTTCATCAGTACGTATTTTTGTACAGTTTAAATCAATATACCTTTATTACTTTTATACCAAAAAAATCAGGTACAATATCCAAGAAAATATCTCAATCTTGTCGTCAAATCTTCCCTTATATCGAAAAAGGTAATGACGCATTATCTCATTTACCTTTTCAATAATTTATTCCATTATTTCTTGATGGAATCGATATCACTGACACGCGGAGCCATCGCTCTTTTTACGCGTTGAATAATGCATTTAAATAGATGATTTGAGAAGAAGGCTAGATCCATCAAAAATGGATATCATACTTTCAAATATTTTCAAATATTATTCCAATCTTCCAGTAAATGATTTGAGAAAAATTTATCGAATTAGGCTCGAAAGATTGAGGTTGCTGATGGATCATGGCGTCCCAGAAGATGTTCACTGGTTGATTGAAGCAAAAGTTCGATTAGCTGGTGAATTACCAGATTCGTTTTCTAAGCACAAGCCTAGCTTAGGTAAGAGTACTTTTGTAAAGAAACGAAGAGCAAAAAGGCTGAACGGTTGTTACAAATGTGCTCGTTGGACATGTGATACTCGTTGCAAATCAGTAGGATATTCTTCTAGAAATCAGGATGATAAAATCGATTTCATTAAGGGTGGACTGAGTAAGGAGTCATTGGATGATATCCGATTGACTCTTGAGACGCACCCAAGTGGGTATGTGCAACATGAACTTCTTTCCTTATATGCTCAATTTAACAAGGATAAAAATCGTTATAGTCTCGAAAATATAGTAGCAAAAGATCCTGTTTGCCAGGCTATTATAAACAATGATGTTTTGGCTATTTAGCATTAATACAAGGTAAATCATTTGATATATATGCACATATAAAATATTTTTCTGTTTCCTTTCACGAGTTTTGATAAAGGCTGGTTAAAAATATTAAATCACCGAAAGGTGAGTAGGGTGATTTTGTCAAAAGTAAATCTTCACTTTTTCAAAAGACGAGCAGTAAATAGTGAAGTTTTTCGGTTTTAAATATCCAAACATTTTCACAGTTTTATGCATCCCAAAATATCATTTTCTTATAAGTTTTTCCTTCCTTATACTCTCAAAGATGGAAGGACCAAAACTTCGACAAATCAAAACTATCTGTGTATTTTGTGGATCAAAAGTAGGGAAATGTTAACAATTTCTTTGATGATTTGCTAACATTTCTTGATTATGCTGTGGAACAGGGATTCATATCTAGGGATTCATATCTCCATTTTCTAGGAGAATCCTTATTTCTGCTCCTACTATCGAGGAACTACTTGATAAGTTGCAATCATATATTCCAATACAAGATCCAGCAGGAGTTAAGATAGATTGGTCGCAAGGAAGGGGAATCAAGCGAAAATGAAGTCCGGTTAATGTAAATTTATCTTTGTGAACCCTAGAATAGGTGGTGGCAGAGTACGAAGTATTCTCACTCTTGAGACACACCATAAATTTCTAGGATTTTATCAATGTTTTAATCTTGTGTACCTCAAAGATTTAAGGTAGTAGAGTATGGAGTATTATTACTCTTGAAACACACATTTTTCTTTATTTCCTCAAAAGGTCAGAGGTGGTAGGATACGGCTACTCCCGAAACACATCTCTAATTTTGAGGATCATAAATGTTTTCCCTTTTATATTTTGCATGTATGACTCGTTTATACTTCTTCAGAACACATCTCTAATTTTGAGGATCATAAATGTTTTCCCTTTTATATTTTGCATGTATGACTCGTTTATACTTCTTCAGGAGCAATAATAATATCATTTCAGTATGTTTAGATGATAATTTTTACTTCTTCTGGAGTAAATATGTACTTCTTCTGGAATACATAAGTGCTCGTGCAAGAACTTTTTCAGATATTTATCATCTAATATTCATCTCATAATACTGATGAGATTATTTTCACATTAGTCATATCCGTGCTATCATGTGATATTATCTTATCATACATCAACATTTTCTTGTTGAATAATTTTCATCCACCCATTCAAATATAGATATTGGTAACTTCTGGTACCATTGGATAAAATATTTTTTATCAATATCCAACAACAATAATAATTCAAGTTTATATGGGTTGGGTGGACTATCAGAGTATGGATGTATGAATTAATAAACAATAGAATATTTATAACCCCACCTCTACACATGCAAGTGTATAATGACCATTAGTCCTCCATTATGGTTGATGACTTGCGTAACTAATTTAGGTTCCAATTGATATTATATAATTTTATTAATATTAATGATTAATAATCATGTTAATTAAATATGTTAAAATATGGTTAATGTATTACTGAGTTAAAAGTATACCTATCTTTGCATGTACTTGGCTCACTGTTGTCCACAAATTTGGTGGACAACACATTATCCATCATGAAGATCATGGACACCACTCAACTTTGATCTTTGGTGCTTTCACTATCTTTGCACGTGTAGGCAGCCCATAACAGTGGACCATTGCATCATCACCATTCACATGCGCACTAAAAAATTTCCAATTCACATGCGCACTAAAAAAAATTTCCAATTCACATTGCATCATCACCATTCACCTCCACTATCTACAAACCAGTTACTAAGTAGCAGGCCAGGCTTATCCTCTTCAGATTGGTATCAAAAGCAGACGCAAAGGTAGCAGTAGCCAGTATAGATGATTCTGCTCAGGTGTCCAAGTCCTTCCTTCAAGACCCAGTTCAGGGTAGCAACAGAAGTGAGTGAACGAGATTTTCCATTCCCTATTGCCCGAAACATTGCCTGAGTAGCAAGAACCTGAAGAGAATATCTGAAAACTCTATATAAGAATTTCCATTTCACATATCAGAGACTTCCTTGGGCAGGAAAAAATTCTCTCACAGCAGACCCACAAACTCTGGTCAATTTCCACACCCGAACTCCAAATGTTTCTGTTTACGCACTCTGGACCGCCGCGCCGACTCCCTGTTCGATAACATGCGTCTAAGTTTTCTCTCATCTATGATTGCATTATCGTCTAAACGAATAGTCTCCTCAGAACCGGAGCTCATGTTTTACATCTATTCCGGTTTGTTTCATCGGAAAAAGGAATTTGCAGTGAGGGGGGATGGGTTGTCCGAACTGGAGTTGGAATTGGCCGGTTCCTGAGTTGGTTGTGGGTTAACAAGAACCGGTTCTTCCTATGGTGGAAAGAGAAACGATCTGTCATGGGAATCCCAAGGAGTGAAACCGGTTTTGAAAGATGGAAATTGGTTCCCGAATAAAGAATCGGAGGAAAGAATCAGACGGGAATGTGGATATCATCGTCGGAAAATCGCTTATAGGTGTGGAGGGAGGTTAGGAGGGGAAAAAGAAACATTGATTAGTAATAATCAGGTTTCTGATACAGAGGTTCATCATTTAGATGCAACTGTAGAGCATACTCCCGTTATATTACTCAATTGGCTAGAGACTCGTGCTGATAACGTGTTGTAAAACAATAGAGAATATAGAGAGAATCAGAGAGAACTTCTCATTAGGAATGTTTCTAATGAAATGAAATAGCTCCTATTTATAGGAGGGAACAATGGCACAATCGTAATATATAAAGTTTACAGGGATATAATGGTAATTGGTCATTCAGATATTTATATCAAATATTATATTTATAACACATTTTGATTTAACCATATTAAAACATTCTAATTTGAAACGTCGGCGCCGATTCAATAAAAGAATAGATAACGGATGCATGGACTTATTCAATTTAAAATCACATGCATAGAATTTTCATTATTAAATATTTGCACTTAGACTTCATGATTTGTTCGAATATGTAATAGGTGAAGCAAAACGTAACTAATTTTACGAAATATAAAATGCACAACGTTATCGTCTTATGATTTTTTGTAAAAAGTTAACGTGCATAATTATATTCTAATAACGTACCTTTTACATGCATAAAGTTGGATATAATTTCAACTTACCAAAATAGAATATATGAAGTAGAAAATCAAAAATGCATGAATAATTTGGTTGAGGCAAGAGTTGGACCATTTGTCCTTAAGACGATAATGCCCCACACGGGTGATAACGGTTTTTCAACATTCGTCTCCCAAGATACAACGACTATGTCTCGTAATAGAAGCACTCTAATTTGTGTAGACCAGCAAACCATACTTGTGTTTTGAACTCCTTTAGCATGAGCGACAAGGACTCAAATAAATGATAAATGAAACGACATCTTGATGTAAATGTGCGATGCAAAGTGAATGCATGAAAAAATTCAAATGGGGCATCCAATGTATAGATGTAGAAAGGTGTCTCAAGAAAACACCCAACCCTTAGGAAATAAACACATCCAAAAGTCACGATTTTTCATCCAAGGAGGCGTGACTTTCCATATAAAATTATTCTAGACCATTCTAGAATATTCCAACTTATTTCCTACGAATTACGCGTATCTACGCATAATTAATTTTCATACAAAATTCCAACATTTAGCTTACCCTAATCTATCCCCAATATTTCAGGTGATGAAGACTAGATAATACGCGGAGAGCATTTGGTGGCAGACTCAGACAGTACCTGCTGTCATTCTTTTTAAATAAAGTTAAATTGGGGTTTAGTTAAGTTTTTCATTAATAATTTCTTATTCATTTATTATTGATAATTATTTGGTTAGGTTAACTTTGAATAAGTAATGGTATTGTATTAGCAATTGATAAGCGTATTTTATACACTTATTTGTATGTCTAAATTAGAATTAATTATTGTCGTGTGGGAATATTTTCTATTTAATTTATGTTTATTTGTTTACTTTTCAGAAAATGTCCCAATTGAAGAAGAATGAAGCAATTAATGAAAAAATGACACGATTGGATGTTAATTGGAGCTAAATTGGACAAGTGAGGAGTTTGTGACAACAACCGGGAAACATGCTTGGTGCCAAAGTGACTAAATCAGAGGTTGGAGGACCTAATTGAATGAATTAAGAGCTTGAATGGTCAAACCGAGAAGAAGATAAAGTTTGTGGACTAAATTGCAACAATTGAAAGTTGAGGACTGAAGGTGAAATTAAAAGTCAGGGACTAAATTGTACAGCCTAGAAAAGAGGAAGTCGCGATCGCTGGTTGCATACCAAGCGATCGCGATAAGGTGTTAAATCATAACCCGAGGCTAAAACAGCATTACCACGCGATCGCCGGAAATATGCATGCGCGATCGCGCGGTTGTCCGACTGGGTCGCAGATCAGATTTTTCTCGCGATTTTTAACAGGCTTTGGGCTTTTTGACCTAGGGTTTCTCCAAAACCTATATATACAACATAAGAGGTACGAGATCTGGACCTTTGCCTCTCCAAAGAACGAGCCACAACTGAGAATTCAACATCAAATCCTTGGAGATTCCAACATCGCAGAGGGGCGTGAATTGAAAACAATTGAAGAATTGATAATTGGTGCAATCTTTCCATTCTTTATATTGTTTTTCAATGAACGTTTATTTTTACTGTTTTTGTTATTTCATGATGATATGTAACTAATTTTAACGTTGGGATGAACGATGTAGCCTAGTCATATTATTTTAATTCAATATTCCTTGTTTTAACGCTTTGATGCATGTGTTGATTTATTATTGCGTTTAATGCGTGAATGAACTGGCCACTTATTCATGATTTTATGTGTTATTTCCATAATCCGAGATGTGAGTTAATAACATAGATCTAGGTAATAAATCCGGTAATTGAACGAGAGATAGAGATATACTCTTGTAATTATTGCGGTCGTGTGTGAATTCTTGTGTGTAATGCATCTAGATAAGGAATATTCGGACCCTCTGTAGAGATACAAGGTTGACTTATTTAGGTAGGATTGATTTAAACTCGAGAGAGGAATCTCAATTTGAATCAGTGAATTCGATCGATCACATATTTAGAAAATAAAATCTGGAATTGGAATTAATTTAATTGGCTAGGTGAAATCGTGAATCTCAACCACTTTACAATCATCTTTTAAAACAAAACAATTTCATAATTTAATTATTTAATTCATCTTCTTAGTTTTAATTTAAAACATCAAATTCATTTGTCTGTTCAAATAAAGTTTAGAACTAAAATATTTCTGTACTTAGTAAGCAGTCCTCGTGGGACGATAATCCGGACTCCTAGGTCCACTTTATTACTTCTCACGACCCATACACTTGCGGGGATATCTCGCATCGCGAGATATAAGTGAACAACAATTAAACTCCCTCTTATTTCATTTGTTAAAGTCTATTGGTTAGGAATTATTATGTTGAGAAGTTTGGGATTGATTGAAATAATTATGGTGATGTTGGATATTGAATGAATTGAGATTTATATATATTTTTTTAAATGGTTGTGATGTACCCCTGCAGGTTAGTTAAGTTCAATTTATAGAGGAGACCCTGTCCAAATTTATTTAGAATATTTCAATAGAAAATGAAAATCTGAGTAATTAAAATGATTTATTTCCGCATATAAAATGAATTGAAGTTAACACATCTAGGTTTAAGATTTTAAACTTGGGGTGTTACATAACTGGTCACATGAAGTCACAATTCGGTCACATATACAAATTTAACCCTATCCCCACCCACCCCACCCTAGCACATAAAGTTATAGTTGGTCACACAAAGTCACAATTACAAATTTATCGTAAATTTCACCCCGCTCCTACCCTGCCCCACCCGCAAAAGTCACGATTGGTCACATAAAGTCAAATTTTAGTCACAGTTACAATTTAATCGTAAATTTATCCTCAACCCGACCCGACCTACCCCCAATCACCCCGCTCCAACCTGCAAAGTCACAGTTGGTCATACAATGTTACAGTTTGGTCACAATTACAAATTTAGTGGAAAATTTCATCCTACCGCCACCCCATCGCAAATTTCATCCCATCCCCACCCCACGGTGCCCACCCGCCCCGCAAATTCAAAGTTGGTCAAACGAAGTCACAATTTAGTCACGATTACTAATGTAGTCATAAATGTCACCTCAATCCTGCCCCATCCAAGCTCACCCCATCAACAAAGTCACAGTTTAGTCACACAATGTCATAGTTCGGTCAAACAAGTTTGTTGACCTATGGTTAACTTAACCTTATTATTTTGATCATAACAAACAAGAATATATTGTGTTATTAACAAGTGTGCTTCAAGTGTTTCATGTAATGATAAATATTCAAAGTACTCTATGTTCAAATCGTCTCTCAAAGATATAAATCAAAACTATGTGATCAAGCACATGAGACGCAAAGAAGATCATGAAAGAATTGAAGATATTCAAAGATCAAAATTGAAGTTGAAAAGCATGACATGAAGATCAAGAACTCAAGCATACAAGATTAGAGTTCAAAGTTCAAGAATTGATTTAACCTATGTAAAGGTATAACACTCTCAATCTTTAGCGATGACAATCAACGAGCTCGAAAATGATTTTTATGCATCAAGAAACTTACTTGAAAATTCATCACTTGCATAAAAATGATTTTTCAAATCATAACATGAAATAGTTTTTGGAAAAATAAACTTTTTGATATAAAAATAAAAATTCCAATTTTTCCCTTTTCGGTCGACCGAAATGCACAAGATCCACCGAAACTTTGATCAACCGAAATATCTGCTCAATCGAAAGTATAACGGCTAAAATGTATAACGGCTAGTTTTTGAGCTTTCGGTCGACCGAAAGTGTGAACCGATCGACCGAAACTTGCTGCAGATCAAATTTCTTGATCTATAAATAGCCATCTCATTTACATTCATTTTAAAACAACATAGAAAAGATTTTATAGAAACTTTCTTGTGAAAATTCATTGTTCTTACTTGGTTTATATTCATCTATTATTATTATAAAACTTTGATTGATCTAAACTTTGTTTTATCAAATCATCAAAAGTTTTTGGAAGAAAGTTTTATGAAGATTCTTGGTTTTATATTGTTTAAACTTCTTCAACATCTTCACACTATATTGGAATTGAAGTGTAAGTCTCTCTTTGTTCTAAACTTGTTTTAATCTTTTAAAAGAGAGAAATTACAATTAAGGAACTTTGATTATTTGTGATACATTTTTCATTATCATTTGATTCATCAAAGTTCCATTGCCTAAACACTTTGAGCTTAACTCATTGTTAATTATTCAAGTGTGCCATCTCTTGGTACTTAATTTGATTCAATATTTTAACAAGAGATTATTTGAAAAACTTTGTTTGATTGCATTGAACTTTTCATTATCATTTGCATCAAAGTTTTTCTCTAACACTCGAGCTTAATTCATTGCTATCTATTGAAGTGTTAGCCTAACTCTCTCGGTACTTAATTTGAGTATATCATTTGTCAAGAGAGTTATTTCAATTGTAAATTCAATTCATTATATCTTGTGGTTTCGAGAGCCTTGTGAAAACTCGATTGTTGGTTAAGGATAGGTGCTCCTTGTTGTAAGTCGCATAAGGATTTGGTACTCCTTGTTGTAAGTTACCAATATAGTGGATTTGGCCTTACTCGTGACGGAGAGCTCGGTAACGGGGGACGTAGATCACGTTGGTTGATTGAACCTCCATAAATTGAGTTTGCATTCTCTTATCTCTTTTACTTACTTACATTGCACTTACTCTATTCTATCAATTTATATTGTGCAACACTATATCTAAGTGCTATACTTGCTTTATCAATTAAGTTTACACATTTATAGCACACTACATTGATAGTTAAGTTACTTACAACACTAAGTGCTCATACTTGTACACATTGATTTTTAAGTTAGAGATTATTTATCGAAAAAGTTTGAAAAACCAATTCACCCCCCTCTTGGTTAGTTTACTCTTGGGCTAACAAAGTTTACAGTTGAGTCACACAAGGTCATAATTCGCTCACACAAAGTCACGGTTCGATCACACATAATCATTGTTAAAACAACTATAGGTCACATCACATCTTCGTCTAATGGTCACACAAGATCACAATTGTCACAATCTCTAATATGATTGGTCATAATAGGGATGACAATAGGGTTGGGAATCCTCGATAATGAAGGAGATGGGGCGGGGATGTGGATGAAAAAGTATCAATGATCGGGGATCGGGATTGCTATCAAATCCCCATCCCCTTCCCAGATCCGCCCCGACACAATCCTCGATTAATAAGTTCAATTAAAAAAAATCCAAACAAATTAAAAGTATCATAAACCACCCGACGTCCAAATATATAATTTCAAAACCAAGCCCTACATTTCAACTCTACACTACTCTTCGTCTATCACTATCGATTCTCATATAATTCTCTAAAAACATATTTCTTAACATAATTAAACTTATACTACTCTATAACATCATTCTTTGGAGCTATTAAATGGGAACTTTGTAAAATAATCATACTTTAAGAAAAGAGTTTGTATAACTAAAACATTATATAATCATTATAAAAAGACATTAATGGAGAAAATAATAATAATAATAATAATAATAATAATAATAATAATAATAATAATAATAATAATAAATGAGGATGTAAACGGGGATTATGGATATCCACGCCCTGTCCTTGTCCTCGTCCAGGCCCCATCCCCACGACGGGGTGGGGATGGTAAATCTCTGACGGGGAGGGGATGAGGATTGGAATCCCCCCCCCCCCCCGTTACCATTCCTAGGTCACAATCATCCAATATTGGTAACATATTACTTATTTATTGGTCACAAATACATAATAATTGGTCACATTCTGTACTAATCACAAGTCACACAAAGTCAAATTTGTCACACATTTTGGTAAGAATTAACTATAAATTGTCACAATCACTATTCAAGTTACTCATCCCATCCCATCCCAACCCACCGAACCCCTCCCCCACATACCAATCCCCAACCCATCCCATCCCCACCCAACCCTAACCCACCTAAACAGCATGATGAGATCCCAGTTGGGGAATCTCGTCGAACACGTGGAATAACGACAATTAAAACCTAGGAAAGATCTAAATCAGATCTGACACAAGAACAAAGAACAAAAATAAGGATAGAACGACGGTAAAATCTTGACCCGACAATCACGACGCAATTTATGGCGATGCGGATTGAAGAACCAAGATTGGTGAACGCCACAAGGACTTGTCAATTTCCTTGATAAGTTTGCTGGAAGAACGCCACAAAGATCGGATCTTTGATAAGTTCAAAAAAAAGGGAATAAACTAATCCTCTCAATTTTGGAGAATCCTCTCACAAATTTTATTAATCAAACTCAACTTTTCTGTTCAAAATTGTGCTATTAGTTACGGCCGTGACACAATGCTTACGGCCGTGAATTTCCTTCCATTTGCATGTTACGACCGTAAGACTGGACATTACGGCCGTAAGACCTTTTCTGCCCGAAATTCTGCCTTTTCCTTCGATAACTTGTTACGGCCGTGATAATAAGTGTTACGGCCGCAAGGTATTTTCTGCCCAAATTACTTCTTTTTCTTGATTCGGCTCGATCTGTCCCTCTTTTCGGCTCGACCCCAACATGGAACTTACTCCGTTTTGCACGTAGATCACTGTCATATTGTCGATGGCTCGACTTCGCCCTTCGATGCCTGGTCCGGATCACATCATACTCCCTCTCTTTGAAAAGGATTCGACCTCGAATCCATTTTTGATCGACTTTTCAGACTCCTGCTTTTCCAGGCTCGATGATCACGTGTAAGCTTTGTGCAATCCTTTAGACTTTTGGGCTGCTTATTCTGGCCAATAAATTTCTGCCCCGTCTTAAATTCATGGCTTGATTTATGTCCCTGCAAAACAGATTTTAAAGAACTGGGGAGGGAGTTGTTAGCTCGGTTAAGTGCAAGGTGTGGATCCCCGTACACCAACCTATGTGCAAATAAACTCAATTTGGGGGTGGACTCTCTTTTCTTTTTGCACTCATTCTCTCCTTTTTCTGAGGTCGTGGCCTCAACACTCTTATTCCTTTTTTCAAACTCACTTTTGATTTTCAATTGATCATTTTGAGCTTCTTTCGGAGATAACGGAACAAGTGTAAATTTCTTCCCACCCTTCACAAATGAATATTGATTCTTAAACCCATCATGCACTACCCTCCTGTCATGTTGCCAGGGTCGCCCCAACAATATATGACCAACATGCATAGGTACCACGTCACAGACCACCTCATCCTTATAACCCCCGATGGCAAAATTGACCCTAGCCTGCTTATTTACCTTAATTTCCCCTGACTCGGTCAGCCATTGCAATTTATAAGGGTTTGGATGTTTCATCAAGCTTAAGCCCAATTTATTAATCATCATTGTACTAACCACATTAGTACAACTTCCCCCGTCAATCACCATACCACAAACCTTTTTACCCACTAAGCATCTAGTATGGAAGAGATTATCCCTTTGCTCACCAATTTCATCCACCCCGACCCTAGTACTAAGGACACGCCGATTAACAAGTGAATCTTTAACAGCATAGGTCAGCCCTTCCTCATCACTACTACTACTAGCCCCAACATCTACTAACTTAGGCATTCCCTTAAATTCATCCTCGGAACTAATTTCACCATTATCACGCAAGATCATTAGCTTCCTATTTGGACACTGGGATGCTATATGACCCATACCCAAGCACTTAAAACATTTAATATTTCTATCCCGAGTAGTTTGAGAATCAGAAATATTTTTACCTTTCGTTGTAGGCTCCTCCTTCCCTTTCAGGTTATGTTCAACGTTGGATTCCTGCTTAGGTTGTGATGTAGGATAAGATGGTGAGTGTCTTGCTGCCCCCTTTCGCCTTAGCTGTCTTTCCACCTTCATGGACATATGCACCATATCTTCCAGCTCCACATAATGTTGCAGCTCAATGACATTGGCAATATCTCTATTCATCCCACTCAGAACCTAGCCATCGTAGCTTCCCGATCCTCCACCACGTTAGCCCGAATCATCGCCACCTCCATATCCTTATGATAATCTTCTACACTCCTCGACCCCTGAGTCAAACCCTCCAGCCTCTGATAAATATCCCTATAATAATGAGTCGGCACAAACCGCTTCCTCATTATGGTTTTTAATTCACCCCAACTCTCCACCGGCTCCTCAAGGTTCCTCCTCCTACCCGTAACTAGTTGATCCCACCAAATATTTGCGTAGTTGGTGAATTCAATCACGGCTAATTTCACCTTCTTCTTTTCCGAATAATTATTACAATCAAAAAGCCGTTCGACCTTTGTCTCCCAATTCAAGTACACCTCCGGATCACTCCTACCCTGGAACGATGGTAATTTCACTTTAATTTTTCCAAGGTCGTCATCAACAACATCTCTACCCCCACGATGCCTCCTAGCATCACGACGCTCCCTATCATGCCTCCGCTCATACCTATCTCCTCTTTGTCAGTCAGAAATAAACAATGATGTGATTCAGACCACGGATACAAGCCCGCACAAAGATCCGTTGAAGATCGAAGGAGGGCCGATGACTCGATTGCAGACAAAGAGGACCAAGGAAGCAATGGACAAGTTAGTTCAAGAAACAATGGCCAAAACAATGTTCGTGTCATCAAAAGAAGCAAGTTCCATGTTGGGGCCGAGCCAAAACGATGAGTGGATCAACATCATTCAATGAGTCGAAGAAAATTGTGAAATCACAAATTCACGGCCGTAACATACACTACTCACGGCCGTAATATACACTACTCACGGCCGTAACTTACAGTGTCACGGCCGTAATGCGGTCTCTGCCAAATTATGAATTTCCAGGGAAAAAGGATTTACGGCCGTAAATAAAGTCTCACGGCCGTAACTGAGAATCAGAAAGCTTCTTACGGCCATAAGGAAATTAGTCACAGTCGTAAAATCGAATACGCGTGAATTTTAGGGTTTTATTTATTTCCTTATTTTTAGGTAGTTGTTTCCTTGTTTAATTAGAACTCTTAACCTAGATTTTGACCCTATTTATAGGGATGTAATTTTCATTATTCAAAACACAACTTTGATAATATAATTGAGAGGCTATTTTGCTTTCATATTCTTATTCTTCATTGAATAAAATCCGAACTTGCGAGTTAATCTTGTTTGTTCAAATCTTGGGTGAGATTTACTTTTATTGTGATCAAGAGGTCAGCATATCTATTGATTGTGTCGGTTGTTTGGTTCAATTAATTTGAATCAATCTCTAAATCGTGGTTCTTTGGCGTTCTTGGGTCGATTCCAATAATTTGTGGGTTGCGTAGCTACAATTGCTACGTGGTTTGCATCATCTGGTATCAGAGCTTAGGCTCCAAAAATCAAGGTTATATCTTTGTTTTGTTTTCTTGAGTCTTCTTTAATTTTGTTCTTCGTGTTCTTCCAGTTCTTGAGTCTTTAATCAAAAAGTTTCACAAAAAAAAAATTCAATAGTCGTTATTTCCTTCGTTTGTTATCCAAATTAAACTTCATTTGTTTCGTCTTTCTCGAAGTTGAATTTTCGAGAAATCTAAAAAAAAAAAAAACGAAAATTCTCAGTCCAATAAAAATAGTTGATATTTGATTTCAAGAATTATTTTCTTGAAACAATCTTGGTTTCCATAAAAGTGTCAAGTTCTGTATCGAGTCAAATTCCATTATCTAAAGGTCTTCTTCAAGTTTTCCAAAAAGTTCATAAAATTCTCACTCTTACTCGATTTGAATCATTCGGGCTTAAACTTGTTTGAGTTCGGGTTCGTTCTTTGAAGCAATTAGGGTGAAAGCCATTGAGTTGAAAAAGGCAGAGATGTGAGATCAATAGAGGGTAAAAGCCAAATTTGAGTGATACACGAGCGAAATACACGTGAGGCATATAATATTTAGTTTTAGAATGTCTGCACAATCTTCTACTACAAAAAACAACGATCGAGCCAACATGACGGAAGAGATGTTACAACGGTTTGAGCGGTTGTTTGGAGATGTGTTAGGTAGATTAGAAATGCTTGAGCAACCTCGGGAAGTTCCTAATGCCCGTAGGCAAGGTGGGCAAGGTCGTAGAGTAGAGGGGATCGATGAGAATGAAGAAGGTAGTGATTTTGACGATGGGGCAATTGTGGATAGAGTAGTTAGGCATGGAAGAAAGGATAGAGATCTTGGTGGCGATATGATGGATGGTGTATGAGCAACATCAAAATGACAATTCCGTCATTCAAGGGTAGGAGTGATCCGGAAGCATACCTAGAATGGGAAAAGAAGATGGAATTAATTTTCAGTTGCTACACTTATTCGGAAGAGAAAAAGGTTAAGGTAGCTGTACTTGAATTCTCCGATTACGCTATTACTTGGTGGGATCAATTGGTGACTTCTAGGAGGAGGAATCGCGAGAGGTCCGTTAGTACTTGGGATGAGTTAAAAGCTATCATGAGAAAGAGGTTCGTTCCTAGTCATTACCATCGGGAGCTTCATCAAAAATTACAAAGTCTATACCAAGGATCAAAGAGTGTGGAGGATTATCATTAGGAGATGGAGATGTTGATGATTAGAGCTAATGTAGAAGAGGATAGGGAGGCTACGATGGCTCGATTTTTGAATGGGTTGAATAGGGATATAGCTAATGTGGTTGAACTGCAACATTATTTGGAGATGGAAGATATGTTGCACATGGCTATAAAGGTGGAGAAGCAAATAAAGAAAAAGGGGACAGCAAGGTATCAATCTGGTTCTAATTCTTCTTGGAAGCCGAAGTGGGATAGTAAAGGAGATGGGACTGTTTCTAAAGGGAAGTTTGAGACACCAAAGGGGAAGGAGGAACAAGCTAATAAACTCGTACCTAAAGGGGAACCTCAACCATCTAGGAGTAGAGATATTCAATGCTTCAAATGTTTGGGGAGAGGACATGTGGCATCTCAATGTCCTAATAGGCGAGTGATACTTGTGCGAAAGGATGGATCCATGGAGAGTGATAGTGAGGAAGAGGATTATAGCGATATTCCGGCGTTGGAGGAAGTATGTGATGATGAGGATGTGTTATCCGGGGAGCATGGCGAGTTATTAGTGGCAAGGAGAGCTCTTAGTGCTCAAATCAACACGGATGATATGGAACAACAACGGGAGAACATATTCCATACACGATGTCGCATTAATAACAAGGTATGTAGTATGATTATTGATGGTGGTAGTTGCACTAACGTCGCTAGTACTATACTTGTTGAAAAATTAGGATTACCTTTGTTAAAACATCCTAAACCTTATAGGCTTCAATGGTTAAATGATAGTGGAGAAATTAAGGTGAATATGAGGGTGTTGGTGAGTTTTTCTATTGGTAGCTATGTGGATGATGTTATGTGTGATGTGGTTCCTATGCATGTCGGACACATTTTGTTGGGTAGACCTTGGCAATATGATAGGAAGGTAACACATGATGGGTATAAAAATAGGTATAGCTTTACCAAAGGGGGGAAAACCATTACACTTGCACCATTGACACCGTCACAAGTGTATGAAGATCAAATAAAATTGAAAAATGATGAAGAAAAAAGAGTGAAGGAAAATGAGAGAAAGAGAGTTGAGGTCACGACCTCAGAAAAATGAGAGGAAAAGAGAGTTGGAGCCACGACTCCAGAAAAAGGAGAGGCGAGAGAAAAAATGAGTGTTGGGGTACATACCTCAGGAAAATGAGAGGGAGCGAAGAGTGCCAGAAAAGAAAGAAAAATGAGTTTCTACGCAAAAAGGAGTGAAATCAAGAAAGCATTTATGGAAGAACGACCAATGGTCCTTCTGCTATACAAGGAATCATTCCTTGCATTTGATGAAACTAACAAATCCCTCCCTAGTTTGGCTATTTCTCTCTTGCAGGAATTTGATGATATATTTCCCGATGACATACCTAGTGGGTTACCACCCATTCGAGGTATTGAACATCAAATTGATTTTGTACCTGGAGCAGTCATTCCGAACCGCC
This sequence comes from Ligustrum vulgare, assembly GCA_963555705.1. Classification (NCBI taxonomy): domain Eukaryota; kingdom Viridiplantae; phylum Streptophyta; class Magnoliopsida; order Lamiales; family Oleaceae; genus Ligustrum; species Ligustrum vulgare. The sequence goes on from OY743175.1 coordinate 13,492,979, forward strand.
CCGCTTATCGAAGTAACCCCGAGGAGACGAAGGAGCTCCAAAGGCAAGTGGAGAACTTGATGAGCAAAGGGTATATAAGGGAAAGTATGAGTCCATGTGCCGTCCCCATGTTACTTGTGCCCAAAAAGGACGGGACTTGGAGAATGTGTGTCAATTGTAGGGCCATCAACAACATAACGGTAAAGTATCGTCATCCTATTCCTAGGTTAGATGATATGTTGGATGAATTGCATGGCTCTAGCATATTTAGTAAAATTGACCTTAAGAGTGGTTATCATCAAATTCGAATGAAAGAAGGAGATGAGTGGAAAACTGCTTTTAAAACTAAGTATGGCCTGTATGAATGGTTAGTAATGCCTTTTGGACTTACTAATGCACCTAGCACATTTATGCGTTTAATGAATTATGTTTTACGTGCATTTATAGGTAAATTCATTGTAGTTTACTTCGATGATATCTTGATATATAGTAAAACTTTGAATGAGCATGTGGAGCATGTTAGGTGTGTGCTTTTGGTTTAAGACAAGAGCAACTTTTTGCTAATTTTAAAAAGTGTGATTTTTGCATGGAAAAAGTTGTGTTTCTTGGCTATGTGGTTAGTGCTAAAGGAATAGAAGTAGATGAAGAAAAAGTCAAAGCTATTAAAGAATGGCCAACACCTAAAAGCATAATTGAGATTAGGAGTTTTCATGGCTTGGCGAGTTTTTATAGGCGCTTTGTTAAAAATTTTAGCACGATTGCCGCACCACTCACAGAAATTGTCAAAAAAAGTGTAGGTTTTAAATGGGGAGTAGAACAGGAACATGCATTTGAAACAATCAAAAATATGTTGTGTAAAGCACCGGTTTTATCACTTCCTAACTTTGACAAGGCTTTTGAGATTGAATGTGATGCCTCGGGGCTAGGCATTGGAGCTGTTTTAATGCAGGATCAAAGGCCAATCGCCTATTTTAGTGAAAAACTAAAAGGGGCTGCACTTAATTACCCCACATATGACAAGGAGTTATACTCACTTGTGCACGCTTTGGAGACATGGCAACATTACTTGTGGCCACGGGAGTTCGTGATACACACTGATCATGAATCCTTGAAGCATTTGAGGGGTCAAGCTAAGCTGAGTAAGAGACATGCAAGGTGGGTAGAATTCATCGAAACATTTCCCTATGTCATCCGATACAAACATGGTAAGGAAAATGTGGTGGCAGATGCATTGTCTCGAAGGTATGTTCTTTTAAATTCTTTAAATTCTAAATTACTTGGATTTGAATACATTAAGGACATGTATGCTAGTGATCTGGACTTTTCTAGTATTTATGATTCATGTGGTAAAGGGGCTGTAGATAGATTCTTTAAACATGATGATTATTTATTTCGAGAAAATAAACTGTGTGTCCCTAGGTGTTCAATGAGAGAGTTACTTGTGAGAGAGGCCCATAGTGGAAGGTTTAATGGGTCATTTTGGGGTTAAAAAGACCATTGAAATCCTAAGTGAACATTTCTATTGGCCTAAGATGAAGATTGATGTGGTTCGGGTTTGTAATAGATGCATTACTTGTAAGAAGGCTAAATCTAGTATTAAACCCCATGGATTATATATGCCTTTACCTGTACCTAGTGAACCTTGGGTCGATATCTCTATGTATTTTGTTTTGGGACTACCTAGGACTAAGAAGGGAAGAGATTCAATTTTATGGTAGTAGATCGCTTTAGTAAAATGACACATTTCATACCATGCCACAAAACTGATGATGCTACTAACATAGATGAAATTTTCTTTCGGGAAGTCGTACGCTTACATGGGGTTCCTAAAAGTATTGTCTCGGATAGGGATGTTAAATTCCTTAGTCATTTTTGGAGGGTCTTGTGGAACAAATTAGGTACAAAACTACTTTTCTCTACAACTTGTTACCCACAGACCGATGGACAAACCGAGGTAGTAAATAGGATAATGATTCAATTGTTGCGCACGATAATCAATAAAAATCTGAAAAATTGGGAAGAGTGCTTACCATTTATTGAATTTGCATATAATAGGGCTATACATTCTACTACTTCTTATTCACCATTTGAAATTGTTTATGGTTTTAATCCGCTAACACCATTGGATTTAATTCCTTTACCTGTGAATGAACGTAGTAGTTTAGATGGAAAGAAAAAGGCTGAGATGGTCAAAGCACTCCACGACAAGGGGAGGTTGGCGATTGAAAAGAAAAATGAACATTATGCTTCGCAGGCTAACAAAAGAAGAAAGGGCGTCATATTTGAACCCGGTGATTGGGTTTGGGTACATTTGAGAAAGGAGCGGTTTCCAGAACAACGCAAGTCAAAGTTACAACCGCGAGGAGATGGTCCATTCCAAGTGATTGAAAGGATCAACAACAATGCCTATAAATTAGATCTTCCTGGTGAGTATAATGTTTCGGCTTCATTTAATGTTTCTGATCTATCTCCGTTTGATGCAGGTACAGATTCGAGGTCGAATCCTTTCAAAGAGGGAGGGGATGATGTGATCCAGACCACGGATACAAGCCCGCACAAAGATCCGTTGAAGATCGAAGGAGGGCCGATGACTCGATTGCAGGAAAAGAGGGCCAAGGAAGCAATGGACAAGTTAGTTCAAGAAACAATGGCCAAAACAATGTTCGTGTCATCAAAAGAAGCAAGTTCCATGTTGGGGCCGAGCCAAAACGACGAGTGGATCAACATCATTCAATGCGTCGAAAAAAATTGTGAAATCACAAATTCATGGCCGTAACATACACTACTCACGGCCGTAACTTACAGTGTCACGGCCGTAATGCGGTCTCTGCCAAATTATGAATTTCCGGGGAAAAAGGATTTACGGCCGTAAATAAAGTCTCACGGCCGTAACTGAGAATCGGAAAGCTTCTTACGGCCATAAGGAAATTAGTCACAGTCGTAAAATCGAATACGCGTGAGTTTTAGGGTTTTATTTATTTCCTTATTTTTAGGTAGTTGTTTCCTTGTTTAATTAGAACTCTTAACCTAGATTTTGACCCTATTTATAGGGATGTAATTTTCATTATTCAAAACACAACTTTGATAATATAATTGAGAGGCTATTTTGCTTTCATATTCTTATTCTTCATTGAATAAAATCCGAACTTGCGAGTTAATCTTGTTTGTTCAAATCTTGGGTGAGATTTACTTTTATTGTGATCAAGAGGTCAGCATATCTATTGATTGTGTCGGTTGTTTGGTTCAATTAATTTGAATCAATCTCTAAATCGTGGTTCTTTGGCGTTCTTGGGTCGATTCCAATAATTTGTGGGTTGCGTAGCTACAATTGCTACGTGGTTTGTATCCTTATTTTTGATTTTGATATAAACAATTTTTATTGAGGATTCAATAAAAGTTATAGGTGGATTCCTATGTTTTTTTTCGAACTTATCAAGAATATTCTTGTGGCGTTCAAATATCGAACTTATCAAATATTTGCTAGAATATTTGTGGTGTTCAAATCAGAGACTTATCAAGGAGATTGGGCAAATCCTTGTGGCGTTTCGAAAGTCATGGTTCTTTATTCCGCATCGTCGAGCCATCGCGTCGTGAATATCGGGTCATGATTCATCTGTCCAACCGCAACCTGAGTTCGGAACTTTCCGGCGTTTCTTCCGCGCTTCGAATCTCATCATTTGGTATCAGAGCTTGGATCTATTTCAGATTCTTGCGTTTCTTGTTAATTTTTGATTTTGTTTTTCGTGTTCTTCGCGTTCTTCGTGTCAGTCATAATTTTTTTTTCAGTTTGATCCATAAGAGTCAGTCCCAAAAATTCAAAAGTGTTTTTCTTCTTCGTTTTTCGTCCAAATTCAGTTCCGTTTTTTCTGCCATACTCGTAGTCAAATTCTCTGGCAGATTATATAAAAAAAAATTTCCGAAAATTTCAAATATTTCCCAAATATTCCGAATTTCCTTGTTCGTGTCTTAAAAATGTCTGATAGAGAGGTTTCCACATCTTCATCTTCTGTTGGAGACAGGAAACAGCCCAGGGGTGTGAATAGAAAGGATGAACAGGGTAATGGTGATATTACAGCAATGAGGGCACAATTTGAGAGATTTATGGTACAGATGGAGAATCGAGGTGCAGAACGTGAACAAAGACCTCGTGATCAATCTCATGATGGTTCTCGGGTTAGGAGAGGTAATAGACGTGAGGTTGGTGTGGATAATGAAGACATGGGCAGTGAAAGTGGCAGTATATCTTTAGGTAGTATGCGAAGGAGGGATAGAGGAGATAGGTATGAGCGAAGGCATGATAGGGAGCGTCGTGATGCTAGGAGGCATCGTGGGGGTAGAGATGTTGTTGATGACGACCTTGGAAAAATTAAAGTGAAATTACCAACGTTCCAGGGTAGGAGTGATCCGGAGGCATACTTGGATTGTGAGACAAAGGTCGAACGGCTTTTTGATTGTAATAATTATTCGGAAAAGAAGAAGGTTAAATTAGCCGTGATTGAATTCACCGACTACGCAAATATTTGGTGGGATCAACTAGTTACGGGTAGGAGGAGGAACCTTGAGGAGTCGGCAGAGAGTTGGGGTGAATTAAAAACCATAATGAGGAAGCTGTTTGTGCCGACTCATTATTATAGGGATATTTATCAGAGGCTGCAGGGTTTGACTCAGGGGTCGAGGAGTGTAGAAGATTATCATAAGGATATGGAGGTGGCGATGATTCGGGCTAACGTAGTGGAGGATCGGGAAGCTACGATGGCTAGGTTTCTGAGTGGGATGAATAGAGATATTGCCAATGTCATTGAGCTGCAACATTATGTGGAGTGTTCACTAATATCTTGCGATGCGAGATATCTCCGTAAGTGTACGGGTCGTGAGAAGTAATAAAGTGGACCTAGGAGTCCGGATTATCGTCCCACGAGGACTGGTATTAATTACCGAAATATTTTAGTTCTACACTTTATTTGAACGGACAAATAAATTTGAGGTTTTAAACTAAAACTAAAGAATTAAACTAAAGAATTTAAAATTGGAGAATTTGTTTTGTTTTTAAAAACGATTGTAAAATAGTTGGGATTCACGATTTCACCTAACCAATTAAATTAATTCCAATTCCATGTTTTATTTCCTAATTATGTACTCGGTCGAATTCACTAATTTATATTGAAATTTCTCTCTCGAGTTTAAATCAATTCTACCTACATAAGTCAACCGTGTATCTCTACAGCGGGTCTGAATATTCCTTATCTAGACGCAATAAATACTAGAATTCACACACGACCGCAATAATAAAAAGAGTATATCTCTATCTCTCGTTCAATTATCGAATTTATTACCATGTTCTAAATTATTAACTCACCTCTCGGATTATGGAAATAATTTAATATATCATGAACTGGTGATCAAGTAATTCAAGCATTAAGAACAATAATAAATCAATACATGCAACTAAACATTAAAACAACGAAATTTGGAATTAAAATAATATGACTAGGCTACATCGTTCATCCCAACATAGAATTTAGTTACACATTATCAATAAAGAACAATAACAATAAAAATTAACGTTCATTAAAAATAATATAAAAAATGGAAATCTTGCACCAAGTTTTGATTCTTCAATTACGCCCCTTTGCGATGCTTGATTCCCCAAGAATTTGATGTTGATTTCTCGATTGTGACTCGTTCTTTGGAGAGGCAAAGGTCTGATTTTCGTGCAAAGAGGTTGTATTTATAGTTGGTGAAGAGATCAAGTTGAAGAAGGAAAGAAATTCATCAAATCCGCGCGCGAGTCTTTTTTGGTATCTGCATAGCGTTCAGTATTTCGACCATATCTTTCTCTTTCCTTATCTGAAATATAACTTAAAGGGCTACAATTCTTCTTGAAATAGAATTTTCCTAATTCGAACGTTTACTGCCCCAAAATCTGGTCTCAAAGTCCGACTAGAATTCTGTCCAGAATCTTCTAGGGTTGGAATCAATTTTATGATAATATTCTTATCATATTCCATTCCTTTTTGACTTCTACTTGCATCCAATTAACTCCTAAAAATCCTCAAAATATCTTCTTATTGTCCAAATCAATCATTGGATATTTGCAAGTTGGTACCTCATGTTTAATATGCTTTTCAGTCCTTCAACTTCCAATTGCAACAATATAGTCCCCATACTTTGGAATCTTCTCAATTCGCTCGTTTCAACTCTCAATTCCTTCAACTGGGTCCTTCAACCTCTGATTTGTTTACTTCGCCACATTGCATCTTTCCGGTTGACGTCACAAACTTATCAATTACTCATTTTAACTCCAATTAACATCCAATTATGCATTTTTCTCATCAATTACTTCATTCTTCATCTTTTGAGATATTTTCTGCAAAGTAAACAAATAAACACAAATTAAATAGCATATATTCTAAAACGATAATAATTTATTCTAATTTAGACGTACAAATAAGTGTATAAAATACACTTATCATGGAGCTGGAAGATATGGTGCATATGTCCATGAAGGTGGAAAGACAGCTAAGGCGAAAGGGGGCAGCAAGACACTCACCATCTTATCCTACATCACAACCTAAGCAGGAATCCAACGTTGAACATAACCTGAAAGGGAAGGAGGAGCCTACAACGAAAGGTAAAAATATTTCAGATTCTCATACTACTCGGGATAGAAATATTAAATGTTTTAAGTGCTTGGGTATGGGTCATATAGCATCCCAGTGTCCAAATAGGAAGCTAATGATCTTGCGTGATAATGGTGAAATTAGTTCCGAGGATGAATTTAAGGGAATGCCTAAGTTAGTAGATGTTGGGGCTAGTAGTAGTAGTGATGAGGAAGGGCTGATCTATGCTGTTAAAGATTCACTTGTTAATCGGCGTGTCCTTAGTACTAGGGTCAGGGTGGATGAAATTGGTGAGCAAAGGGATAATCTCTTCCATACTAGATGCTTAGTGGGTAAAAAGGTTTGTGGTATGGTGATTGACGGGGGAAGTTGTACTAATGTGGTTAGTACAATGTTGATTAATAAATTGGGCTTAAGCTTGATGAAACATCCAAACCCTTATAAATTGCAATGGCTGACCGAGTCAGGGGAAGTTAAGGTAAATAAGCAGGCTAGGGTCAATTTTGCCATCGGGGGTTATAAGGATGAGGTGGTCTGTGACGTGGTACCTATGCATGTTGGTCATATATTGTTGGGGCGACCCTGGCAACATGACAGGAGGGTAGTGTATGATGGGTTTAAGAATCAATATTCATTTGTGAAGGGTGGGAAGAAATTTACACTTATTCCGTTATCTCCAAAAGAAGTTCAAAATGATCAATTGAAAATCAAAAGTGAGTTTGAAAAAAGAAATAAGAGTGTTGAGTCCACGACCTCAGAAAAATGAGAGGGTGTGAAAGTTGAAAACAAGAGAGTTGAGGCCACGACCTAAGAAAAAGGAGAGAATGAGTGCAAAAAGAAAAGAGAGTCCACCCCCAAATTGAGTTTATTTGCACATAGGTTGGTGTACGGGGATCCACACCTTGCACTTAACCGAGCTAACGACTCCCTCCCCAGTTCTTTAAAATCTGTTTTGCAGGGACATAAATCAAGCCATGAATTTAAGACGGGGCAGAAATTTATTGGCCAGAATAAGCAGCCCAAAAGTCTAAAGGATTGCACAAAGCTTACACGTGATCATCGAGCCCGGAAAATCAGGAGGAATCTGAAAATTCGACCAAAAATGGATTCGAGGTCGAATCCTTTTCCAGAGAGGGAGTATGATGTGATCCGGACCAGGCATCGAAGTGCGAAGTTGAGCCATCGGCAATATGACAGTGATCTACGTGCAAAACGGAGCAAGTTCCGTGTTGGGGTCGAGCCGAGAAGAGGGACTGATCGAGCCGAATCAAGAAAAAGAAGTAATTTGGGCAGAAAATACCTTACGACCGTAAAAGAGGATCTTCACGGCCGTAAAACATATATTCACGGCCGTAACAGTTATTATCACGGCCGTAACAAGTTATCGATAATCCGGACTCCTAGGTCCACTTTATTACTTCTCACGACCCGTACACTTGCGGGGATATCTCGCATCGCAAGATATTAGTGAACACTCCACATAATGTTGCAGCTCAATGACATTGGCAATATCTCTATTCATCCCACTCAGAAACCTAGCCATCGTAGCTTCCCGATCCTCCACCACGTTAGCCCGAATCATCGCCACCTCCATATCCTTATGATAATCTTCTACACTCCTCGACCCCTGAGTCAAACCCTGCAGCCTCTGATAAATATCCCTATAATAATGAGTCGGCACAAACCGCTTCCTCATTATGGTTTTTAATTCACCCCAACTCTCCACCGGCTCCTCAAGGTTCCTCCTCCTACCCGTAACTAGTTGATCCCACCAAATATTTGCGTAGTCGGTGAATTCAATCACGGCTAATTTAACCTTCTTCTTTTCCGAATAATTATTACAATCAAAAAGCCGTTCGACCTTTGTCTCACAATCCAAGTACGCCTCCGGATCACTCCTACCCTGGAACGATGGTAATTTCACTTTAATTTTTCCAAGGTCGTCATCAACAACATCTCTACCCCTACGATGCCTCCTAGCATCACGACGCTCCCTATCATGCCTCCGCTCATACCTATCTCCTCTATCCCTCCTTCGCATACTACCTAAAGATATACTGCCACTTTCACTGCCCATGTCTTCATTATCCACACCAACCTCACGTCTATTACCTCTCCTAACCCGAGAACCATCATGAGATTGATCACGAGGTCTTCGTTCACGTTCTGCACCTCGATTCTCCATCTGTACCATAAATCTCTCAAATTGTGCCCTCATTGCTGTAATATCACCATTACCCTGTTCATCCTTTCTATTCACACCCCTGGGCTGTTTCCTGTCTCCAACAGAAGATGAAGATGTGGAAACCTCTCTATCAGACATTTTTAAGACAAGAACAAGGAAATTCGGAATATTTGGGAAATATTTGGAATTTTCGGAAATTTTTTTTTTATATAATCTGCCGGAGAATTTGACTACGAGTATGGCAGAAAAAACGGAACTGAATTTGGACGAAAAACGAAGAAGAAAAACACTTTTGAATTTTTGGGACTGACTCTTATGGATCAAACTGAAAAAAATTATGACTGACACGAAGAACGCGAAGAACACGAAAAAAAAATCAAAAATTAACAAGAAACGCAAGAATCTGAAATAGATCCAAGCTCTGATACCAGATGATGAGATCCCAGTCGGGGAATCTCATCGAACACGCGGAATAACGACAATTAAAACCTAGGAAAGATCTAAATCAGATCCGACACAAGAACAAACAACAAAATTAAGGATAGAACGACGGTAAAACCTTGACCCGACAATCACGACGCAATTTATGGCGATGCGGATTGAAGAACCAAGATTGGTGAACGCCACAAGGACTTGTCAATTTCCTTGATAAGTTTCGAATTTGGAAACGCCACAAATATTCTTGCGAATATTTGATAAGTTTCTGGAAGAACGCCACAAAGATCGGATCTTTGATAAGTTCAAGAAAAAGGGAATAAACTCAACCTCTCAATTTTGGAGAATCCTCTCACAAATTTTATTAATCACACTCAACTTTTCTGTTCAAAATTGTGCTATTAGTTACGGCCGTGACACAATGCTTACGGCCGTGAATTTCCTTCGGTTTACATGTTACGGCCGTAAGACTGGACATTACGGCCGTAAGACCTTTTCTGCCTGAAATTCTGCCTTTTCCTTCGATAACTTGTTACGGTCGTGATAATAAGTGTTACGGCCGTGAATATATGTATTACGGCCGTGAAGATCCTCTTTTATGGCCGTAAGGTATTTTCTGCCAAAATTACTTCTTTTTCTTGATTCGGCTCGATCCGTCCCTCTTTTCGGCTCGACCCCAACATGGAACTTGCTCCGTTTTGCACGTAGATCACTGTCATATTGCCGATGGCACGACTTCGCCCTTTGATGCCACCGTCGATGGAAACAACAGCTCCTTGAAGCAACCCGATGCATTATCACCATCACCGCCACGATCTCCACATCACCGGACCACCACCCATCACCCATCGCATTTCCCGAGAAGCACCACCACACCAAGAAGGAAGCTATGGAGAAATCACAAAAATCGCACCATTGCCTGCACCCCACCATCACCCACCGCACTAGCACTTCCGCCTACACCCAACGTACCACACCACACCTCACTGCACGGATACCACACCGCAAAGGAAGTACTTGCGAAACCAAGAAAATCTTACCACGTATATCGGGGACACCCATCACCACCGCTTGCAGCCCACCCTCACTGCTGCTTCGACCGTACTTGAGCGCGCAGTGGAGCAAGCAGTGAAACCATCGCTGTCGAGATCGTCGCTGCTGCCCCCTGAAAGGCGACGATCTCGCCGATGGCTACAGTGGGGGGAGTGAGAGTGATGTGTTCCGGACCCTCGACAATCGGAGTCATAGCAGGCTTGACGGAAAAAGTTAAATATTCAAGCCAAATAAAAGTGCAATCCAATCAACCATGTCGGAATTAGATGCATAATATGTGTTTTTCGAGTAGAATTGGGCCACTAAGCAAAATTCATGGGCTAAATCCCTTGAGCCGACTGATTTTATGGTCAAATTCCATCATTTGGAGCTTCAAAATAGCAAGTCAATTATGCAGACGGAAATTAGGGTTTTGCGTATTTTTAGGTTAAATTTTGTTTTTAATTATTTGTTTGCCTATTTTAGAATTTTAGTCTAATTAGAATTCTATTTTGAGTCAATTAGCGGCTAGGTTATTTTACTTATTTATATTCCTTTCCATTCATTGTAATTAAGACTTGAGATTTGATTTGATTAAAAAAAAGTTTTATTGAGGATTCAATAAAAGTTATAGGTGGATTCCTATGTTTTCGAACTTATCAAGAATATTTCTTGTGGCGTTCAAATATCGAACTTATCAAATATTTGCTAGAATATTTGTGGCGTTCAAAATCAGAGACTTATCAAGGAGATTGGACAAATCCTTGTGGCGTTTTCAAAGTCGTGGTTCTTTATTCCGCATCGTCGAGCCATCGCGTCGTGAATATCGGGTCATGATTTATCCGTCCAACCACAACCTGAGTTTGGAACTTTCCAACGTTTCTTCCGCGCTTCGAATCTCATCATCTGGTATCAGAGCTAGACTCTGAATTCAAGTTTTTTTTTATTCTACCCAGTTTAATTCTTATGTTTATCATCGAGTTTGTCATAAGAATTATCCATATCTTGTTGTTGAGTCTTTAATCCAGAAAATCGTTCCAAATTTTTTTTTAAAAGTGTTTGTTTTGCTTAATTCTTATCCGAATTAAGTTCTGTTTGTTTTGTCGTATTCGTTGTCGAATTTTCGGATTTATAAAAAAAATTAAATTTTTTATTATTTTATTTATTCCGAAAATTCATCCTAAAATTCCAAAAAAAAAAAAGTCATTCCAAAATTCAAGAACCACTTTCTTGAGTTTCTTTAAAATTCTTGATATTCATTCCCTTCCAAGTCAATAAAAGTCGTTCTTGCTATTTGATGTCTGAATCCTCTTCATTCTTGAATTTTTTTAACGTCACATAAGGAATGGATTATGATCCGGGCTCTTTATTTCAAACTAGATGTTATGTAGATCATAAGGGGTGCAGTTTGGCGATTGATGGAAAGTGCTTTACTAATTTCGTTAGTAGCACCGTGGTTGAAAAATTAGGATTGCCCCTAGAACCACACTATAAACCTTATAGGATGACGTGGATGAGGGAGTTTGGAGATTTCAAAGTAACCAAACAAGTTCTAGTGTCTATTACACAGGGAAGGTATAGTGAGGATGTATGGTGTGATGTAGTGCCATTGAAGTCTTATCATATTTTATTGGGAAAACCTTGGAGATAGTGTTGGCAACGGAGCGGATCGGGGCGGATCGGACCCCGATCCGCCCCGCCCCGAATTTTTTTGATCCGATCCGGATCCGCCCCGCGATCCGTCAAATTTCGGGTCGGGTTGGGGCGGATCGGGGCGGATCGGTCCACCGATCCGTTGACCGATCCGCCAAATTATTTTTTTATTTTTTTTAAATTTTTTAAATTTTTAATTTTTTTTTAAATATATTTTAAATTAAATCCTTTAAAAAAAAATTAGAAAAATTATTTTTTTTATTAAATTTTATTTATTTTATTGAAACGAGACGTATAGAGGCCGATTCGCAGATTCAACGGATCGAGTTTTTTTGCCATCACTCATTGGAATTCTTTCTTCAAATGAAGAACATGAAAATGTGTTTTTTTTTTAAAAATACAAAGATTGCAGGTTATTCCCAAAAATTAAAGTTTGCTACAAAATTTACATATTACATGATAAAAAAATTATATTAAAAAAAATGTCGGATCGCGGATCGGGGCGGTCGGATCAGCCCCGATCCAAATCCGCTCCGTGAATTTTCGGATCGGGGCGGATCACATAAATTTTGATCCGTCGATCCACGGATCGGGATTTTTTCGGATCGGATCGGATCGGGTCGACGGATCGATGGGGCGGATCGGATTTTTTTGCCATCTCTACTTGGAGACGTAGGAGGGAGGCTGTTTATGATAAGAGTATGCACATATACAAATTTTTTAATAAAGGGAAAACATGCGTACTATATGGGTTGACATTAGAGGAAGTACTAGAAGATTTAGGAGGGTAAGGAAGGAGAGTGAAAAGTGGTGTAATAGGAGGCATCGTGGGGATAAGGATATTGATAAGAAGGAGGGAGAGTTGAAATTAAAAACAAATAAACAAACTCCAAAATTTGATGAGGAATTATTAAGAATGAAATTGTTGATGATAAGATGAATGAAATGAAAGTTGGTGTAGAAGTTCAACATTTGAACTTTGAATTGAAAAATCCACATTTGGATAGTGATGAGGGAGTGTGCGAACATGGTGATACAAATTTGGAGGTAGAAGATGTGGTTAAATTTGAAAGAAAAAAAATTGAAGAGGTGGATGAGCTAAAAAATCTTGAGTTAGAGGAAGTAAATGAGCTTGAGAGAAAAGAGATAGAGGGGGGCGAGCAAGAAGTTGCAAAAGGAGAACAAGGTGAAGAGAAGGGCCTCGTAGTTCAAAAGGTGGAATTGACGGTGATAATTTATGAATACAAGGATCCATACCTTTACCTCATGAACCTAACATTTCCCTCCCCGCTTTATTTAATTTTGTCTTGCAGGTTAAATGTACTTGGAAATTTGGGCAACACCTCCAATGTCCACAGGAGTTTCTGCTTCAATCCATTCATGTAACCCAAGTTACAGGATACTATTGGTCATTCCACTGGCATGGAAGCAATAATTTTCCGTTTGATCCAGGAGGTGAAGTGAAACAAAAGGAACAAAACTATGATTCGGGACGAATCATCCTAAAGAAGGAGGGTATGATGTGTTCCGGACCCTCGACAATCGGAGTCATAGCAGGCTTGACGGAAAAAGTTAAATATTCAAACCAAATAAAAGTGCAATCCAATCAACCATGTCGGAATTAGATACATAATATGTGTTCTTCGAGTAGAATTGGGCCACTAAGCAAAACTCATGGGCTAAAGCCCTTGAGCCGACTGATTTTATGGCCAAATTCCATCATTTCGAGCTTCAAAATAGCAAGTCAATTATGCAGACGAAAATTAGGGTTTTTGCGTATTTTTAGGTTAAATTTTGTTTTTAATTATTTACTTGCCTATTTTAGAATTTTAGTCTAATTAGAATTCTATTTTGAGTCAATTAGCGGCTAGGTTATTTTACTTATTTATATTCATTTCCATTCATTGTAATTCAGACTTGAGATTTGATTTGATTAAAAAAAGTTTTATTGAGGATTCAATAAAAGTTATATGTGGATTCCTATGATTTCGAAGTTATCAAGAATATTTATTGTGACGTTCAAATATCGAACTTATCAAATATTTTCTAGAATATTTGTGGCGTTCAAAATCAGAGACTTATCAAGGAGATTGGGCAAATCCTTGTGGTATTTGGAAAGTCGTGGTTCTTTATTCCGCATCGTCGAGCCATCGCGTCGTGTATATCGGGTCATGATTCATACGTCCAACCACAACCTGAGTTCGGAACTTTTCGGCGTTTCTTCCGCGCTTCTAATCTCATGAGAGAGAGAGAGTTCTTCGGTTTGAGATGCTGCTTCGATCGCACCTGCACCGCGACTGCAGCGGAGCCAGCGGCATAACTATCGCCACTGAAGATTGTCGCTGGTGGAGATCATCGATGCTACCCCTGAAAGACGACGATCTCGCAGATGGCCATAGTGGGGAGAGAGAGAGAGAGAGAGAGAGAGAGAGAGAGCGTTGGTAATGGTGAGAGATTGCGTGAGAGACAGTGAGTGTCTGATTTTTAAGAATAAAAAACATTTAATTAATAAATGTTAATTGGTTAATTAACACTTGATTTTTAAACAAAAAAACTTCACCATCTTATTTTTAAAATTGTAACTTAAAATCCAGGGCTCTATGTAATTTTCCCTTTAAATTATTCTTAGGGTTAAGTACACAATTACAAATATATAGATTTGAAAATTTTTGTAATCAAGTGTTTTGTAACTAATTACAAAAGTATCAAAATAATTTTCAAAATCAGGTATATTTTTTCAATTTAGAATTAAGGCCTGTAATTAATTACAATTGTAACTTTATTTCAATTTGTAATTAGTTACAATTGTAAATTTAACTACAATTGCAATTTATTACCATCACCACCACCGATCACCGCCTAATTTGCAATTAGCCACCGCCTCAAACACCGCCGGAAATACAATTGTAACTTATTTCAATTTTGTAATTAATTACAATTGTAACTTATGAATTAGGACTTTATTTCAATTTGTAATTAGTTACAATTGTAAATTTAACTACAATTGTAATTAATTACCACCACCACCACCACCGATCACCGCCTCATCAGCCACCGCAACAACCACCCATTGAAAATACAATTGTAACTCATTTCAATTTTGTAATTTATTACAATTGTAACTTATGAATTAGAACTTTATTTCAATTTGTAATTAATTACAATTGTAAAGTTAACTACAATTGCAATTAAACACCACCGCCTAATTTTTAATCAGTCACTGCCACAACCACCGTAAAAAATACAATTGCAACTTATTTCAATTTTATAATTAATTACAATTGTAACTTTATTTCAGTTTGTAATTAAATACAAATACAATTAAATCTCAATATCACCATCACCATCACCATCACCACCACCACTACCACCATTATCTCAACAACACCACAACCACCACCGTCTCACCACCACAACTACATCAACAAAAAAAAAAAAAATCAAATAAAAGCATATTTTTTTGCTACAAGTAATTGAAACATTAACCATTGCAACTTAATTACATTGTGTAATGAATTACTGTTAATAATTAATTACAATTGTAACTTTTAGTTGTGAGGTTATTTTAACATTATTTGATAAAAAGAAATTGGAAAAATCTCTCCCCCAATAGTAGAATTATTTATAATGATAATTGAACTAGTTACAAATTAAAATTAATTATATTTATAATTACAATTGTAACTGATGAATTTAGAAAAAAAAGTGAAAAAGATGACAAGTTTAATTGATGAAATAATTGAATTAATTACAAGTGCAACTTAATTGTAATTGTATATTACAAGTCACTCGAAGATTTCATTTTTATTTTAAAATTATTTGAATTAGTTACAATTTATAATTAATTACAATTGTTACTTAATTGCATTCTGTAATAAAATACATTTTGTAATTAATTACAATTGTAAATTAATTTCAATTTTATAATCAATTACAAATATAACTAATTAATTACTATTGTAACTTAATTGTATGTATTACAAGTCACTCGAAATTCATTTTTCTTTCTTTTAAAATTAATTAAATTAGTCACAAATTGTATTTAATTACAACTGTAACTTTATTTCAATTATGCGATTAATTACAATTGTAACTAATGAATTTTGTAGAACGTGATTTTTTTTTAATTTAATTAGTTAGAAAATTTAATTAGTTACATTTACCTTAATTACAACTGTAGTTGCAACTTAATTACATTCTATATTGATTTACAATTCTAATTTTATTTCAATTTTGCAATTAATAAAATTGTAACTTAATTACATTCTATAATGAATTACAACTTATAAATTTCTTTCAATTTTATAACTAATTACAATTTAACTTTATTTCAATTTGGTAATTAATTACAATTGTAACTAATGAATTTGTAAAACATGAAATTTTTTTGCTAAAATTAATTAAGTTAATTACATTTACCTTAGTAATAACAATTGTAACTTATGAATTAATAAAATATAATGTCATTTACGACTCATTACGTTAGTATAATTTGTAATAATCCACCGACACAATCATCATCGCCGGACCACCGTTGAAAATAAAATTGTAATTTTATTTCAATTTGTAATTAATTACAAATGTAATTTTAATTGCTGTCCCACCACGACCACCACCACCATCTTCGCAGTCGCATAACCAAAGCTCAGTCACAACCACAAACGTCGTCGGACCACCGTCGGAAATACAAATGTAACTTTATCTCAATTTGTAATTAATTGTAATTGTAACTTTATTTCAATTTGTAATTAATTACAATTGTAATTAGTTATAATTGTAATTTTATTCACCACTAACCACCCCCACCGTCCACTGCCGCCCATCACCATGGGCAGTCACCACCACCTCGACACTGCCGCACTACCGCCACCACCCTTGGATCTTAGTATCCATCATGCCACCACCAACACCAACCAACTATAACACCACCATTGCATAGTTAGTGATTTAAGGAAACCACCATCATCATCGTTGCACCAACTTCGCCACTAGGACACAACATTTGTCCCAACAATCCCACCTCAACCTACCATCACACATACCACATTAATTGCACCACAATCACATAGGAAGAAGACCATCACACCACCACTACTACCACCACCACCACCACCACTAAACACGACCACCGGCACACTACCACTCCACAACCACCAACAAATACACAAATAAAACAAGGTTTCGTGCCCTGCATCATCCGTGTAATCCCCCGGGTTTCCAATTAAATGTCTGATTCAAAGACTAGAAATCGTAGTTCAACCGTGTGGTCTTCAATTACGATTAAAATCTTGGCCCAGTCAAGAACCCAATTTTGCCTTTTCGTCGCACTAAGACGGAGTTGGAGAAGATCATCTTGGTGCCTCGGCGTGTCATCCTCCTCTTCACTGTCGCCACCAGCCTCAATCACTTCATTCACCTGCTCATGATTATCAGTTAGATCTCGATTCTTGTATTCATCATCACGTTGCACTTCGAAGGAATGTTCGTCTTCGTCGTTTGCTGTGTCCCAGGCGCCGTGCTCGATGCTAAAATAGTTATCGTCAGTTGGATCAATACTCAGATGGAGAAAGGGAGCGTCTTCCTCATGAGAGTCTCCGTAGGAACTGGTTTAAGAAGAAGAGGATAAAATTGGGGAGGGAAGTTATATTGAGATTTATACCTGATTTAGCAAAATACTTTATAATTATTTGATTTTAAAAATTTAAAATCTAATTGTGTGATTGAGTGTAATTTGCCCTTATTCTTAGTCCAATATTCCTCTTTAGCCCAAGAATGGCCCAAATACATTATCCAATAATTCTACTCGCACCCCCACACGTGACAGCAACCTTGATCCCAGCTGATGCAAATGTCCAGTAGACCATTTTTTAAAAAGTGGAAATTACATCCACCCCTACTTTTAAATATCTAAATTCATAAATAAGGTCAAACTTAAACAACTTCAAATTTCAGGTTATAATTAAAATTTTAATTATTAAAAATAATATTATTAAATGAAAATAAATTCATCTCACCTACACATCTCAAACCCTAATTTCCTCATTTTACACATACACACACACACACTCTCTCTCTCTCTATTCCCACGCCCCAACCCAGCTCTCCCATTCTCTGATGGCAACAGAGTAGAACGGCACCACGGAGCAGAACGGCACCATCCACTCCGCTTTCACGACCGGAGTCTCCCTATCAGCAGCTGCACCATCAGATCTGGATCTCATCCCTTTCGCTGCGTCGCGCCCTGTGTAAGGTGGCTTGTTGCGGGGATGGCGACTCTCCTTTTGCTGCGCCGCACCTTTTGCGGTGGTTTGTTACAGTGGTTTCTGACTCGCCTTTTGCGAGTCGCAACCTGCGTGTGGTGGTTTGTTTGCGAGTGGTGTTTTATGTGGCAGTTTCGGTGGCGTTTTAGGTGACATTTTGTGGCGATTTTGGTGCTTTTTGTGGTTTTTGTAGTGGTGGTGGTGGTAGAGTTTAAGCGGTGATCTTGGTGGTGCTGGTCGAAAGATTTGGATTATTTGGTTTTGGTAATGGTGGTTTTGTGGCAGTTTTGGGGGTGGTGGTAGTCGGATATTTGGAAAATTCAGAGATTTGGTTTTTGTCGTGGTGGTGGTAGTTTTGGTGGCGGTTCACAGTGCCACGATTCACAACCGTCGATCTATTTATCAGCAGCATTGTTACTGTGACCCCGGTCTTCACAGCCGCCTCTTTTTTAACCGGATTTCATAATATTTTTTTGTTGTTGGTAGTGATCGTAAGTGACATCATGGTTTTGGTGGTGGTGGTGGTGGTTGGAGAATGTGGCGATGGTGGTTGTAGATATGAGGTGGTGACTAGTTTTGAAATTTGGTTTCGCACGAATGCGCTACTGCACGGGTAGACGATTGCTTGCCTATTTGTTTCGGGTCCTTCTTCAAAAGTTGTGTGGTGGTGTGGATTGCAGTTTTGATAGTGGTGGTGGTGGTGGTTCTTTGATCTAGTGGGGGAGTGGAGGTTGCGATGGCAACGACTGTGTGGCACCGTGTTGAGACACAGTTTTTATTGCGCTGATGATGTGACCTAAGAAAATATGAACCCTAAAATTTTATTTGATTTGAAGAAAATATGTGACCTAATATTGATGAGATGTGACTTAGAAATCAAGTAAATATGACTTAATAATTTGATAATTGTGACTTTAAAAAATCGTGACTTAACAATTTGATAAATTATGACCAAGAAATAACTTGAGATCAATTAATTTAAAATTTGTGACCTTGACATTATTTGTGACTTCAAAATATTGTTAATGTGACGTACTATTTTGATAATTTGTGATTTCTTATTTTAATCATTTGTGACTTTGAAATTATTTGTGACCTACTATTTTGAAATTTTGTGATCCTAAAATTATTTGTGACTTAAGAAATTTGCATTTGTGATCTGGATATATATTATGTTGTGACCTGAATTTATATAATTAACAAAACATCTTTTATAGTTAATTTAATTAAATGATTATAACTACGACCTGATTTTTGAAAATTTTTAAGTTAGGTTAATCGATTGTAAGCTAGGTTAATCGATTGTAAGGTTTTCTTCTCTCTCTAACGGTGCCGATCTCTTCCTCCCTGGATTATCCTCTCTTGTTTCTCTCACGGCCAAAAGGTAACATTTTCTTGATCATCTTGCTCCTCTCACGACTGCGCAAGGTAGTTTTCCCCTTTTTTGAAGACGAAAGTTGGGCCTCTGTTTGATGTCGTCACCGAACGGTTAATGTAATGTTTTGATTTTTCTCAGGCCTCTGTGTGAGGATAATGTTCTAATATTTGGCCATCACAAAATGATTAAGGTAATGTTTTGAATTTTTTCCTTTATTACTGCAGATTTTGAAGTCTATGGTTTTCAAATTTTTGGTTACTAGAAAATTTTGTTTAACCTTTTTTTTTTTTTGCGTACAGTAACATTTTTTTTATTCTAAGAACATCTACTTTCCCCAAATATGTCATAAAAATTGCATACGTTTAAGTCATGAGTTTTGTTACATCAATGGCGCTAATGTAGATTCGCTTTTGTTATGTATTCGACTAAGACTGAATTTAGAGTACCATCTAAACATGTATGAGAAGCAAATTATTTTTCTTAGTTCAAAAGGATTGATTTATTTCTAGATTTTTGTCTTCAAACTAGCCAACAATAGGCTCTTAGTTTCTTTCCTGAAATCTGATATATGTCCAAACTGTCCACTCTTGAGCCTTCTGCTCTTACCATGTTGTGAATGACCAGTGTCCTATACTGACTTTGAGCTTTCAGTGTTGTCTGTGTTGTTGAATTAGTGTAAATCTTAGCATGGGTGGAGGAAAAGGACCAAACTATGGACCCTGTCATAGTTGTAGGAAGTGGTGCCATTGGTTGGATGATTTTCCAACAAAACGACGTTGCCCATGGTGCGGTAGGGGTATGTTAGATGGCTTGTGGCGGGAGAATCATCAGAGAAGGAAGGGCAGTTGTTCTTTAGTTGCAACAAGAAGTACTGTAGATTTTTTTGTTGGAATGCAGGAGAGTCGAGCAGTGTTCGGCCTTGTGTTGTGACTACCAATGAAGACAACGAAGACCGTCCGGGTCTTGTGACTGCCAATGAAGCTGAGAAAGACCGACGGGTCTTGTTACTGCCAATGAAGATGACAAAGACCATCTAGGTCTTGTGACTGCCAATGAAGATGATAACAACGAGCTTTCTCAACTTTTGAGAACGTGTGCACGGATAACACAAGAAGAGTATGTAGATATATCGGTTGTCACAATGCGTAACAAAACAGTCTACCGAAGAAGTGAAAAAAATTTGTGCTCTCCAAATTCCTTAGAGCATTATCCTTGTAGTAGTTTGTTTGTTTGTTTGTTTGTTTGTTTGTTTGTTTTTTTTTTTTTTTTTTTTTTTTTTTTTTTTTTTTTTTTTGTGATGTACAATTTTCCTTTTAGTTTGAACCATCTACGCATGTAATTTGTAAAAAACCAGTGTTATGAAACTGTGATATGAGGTGTTATGAAACTGTGTTATGGAATTACTGTATTATTGAGAGTAAGGCTCAGAACAAGATTCATCACTAAATGAAATAAAACATTCTGCGCAGCCCCATCATACACTCTCCTCCATTACTTGCAAACTCAAATGACATATAAGTGGAACAAAAGAAGTAAACAATCTTTCCATCATGAGTGATATGAAATTAAATGGAAGTGACCTAATGTGCACGAAATACCAAAAGAATAGATTTAAGGAAGAACCAGTAAGCATCATTTTAAGCTAAAGTGCAAATAACATGATTGCAAGGAGCACTTGTCGCTGAAATGAAATATAGATTAGACTCAGAATTTAGAACAATAAGAACAATATGTCCAGCATACACTTGTCAAGCCAATTGACACGGCACTGTCTACAAATTTAAATCGAGTTCCCCAATAAATTGTATAGTTGTTGGTTGTGTGTTCAAAACCAGATTTGAATTGGGATATTCAGCATCTTGTACTACTTCATTGATAGCCTCCATGTTGTCTTGCATTTTCTTCTTCCCATTTTTGTGATTTCTAGTAGCCTGTAACAAACACGCAAATGAAGTTAGAATTGCAAAGTGTAAAATTGAGTGCAAATCATACCTTTGTTTTCTTTGTAACCCTCTCCAATGGACCTGTTCATTAGAAATACACCGCAAGTGCAAGTATCGCATACAAGTGATAGTGGACTAAATGAGTCTGGTTTATTGATCCCACAAGGATTGTCTATTTCAATTACACTCTAATTTAATCAATTTAAACAAGAAATACAGACAATAAAGTTTTGATTTTGGAAATGTTTTAATACTAGAATAAAAATTACAATTGTAAATAAATAACTAGAAAAATGGTGATAACTTGATGATAAAAGGAGTGTTGGGATTCTTGATTCCACTTGATCATTACCTAATTAAATTCTCAACAAGCAAATAGAAATGCAATTTATTAATCATGTTAGATCCGATTTTTCAAGCTTAGTCAATTACCTCTCTCGAGTGAAATCAACCCTAATTAGTAGAATTAACCTACTATATCTCTATGTCGATTAAAAACACACCAATTGCATTAAACATTTGTCAAAATAACTCAATGGATCATCTAGAATTTTAGGTATATCTCTATCCTAAACAAGAACCTAGAGCAAATATTGTATTGATCTAGAATACACAACAATTTCTCAATAATTGCACATCTCATGAAATCCAAGTATAAATTTGGCCACAATAAATGCAAGTGAATAAATACAACAATAAATGCACAAGATAATAAATAACTTCAATTCTCAATACAAACATTAATATCAACTAAGTTAGGTCAAGCTTTATCAATCATCCCAACACAAAATAACTTAGTTCATAATGAAATAACAATAAAACTCAAGAATTAAATATATTATTTCAACAATGGATTCAACTATATGAAGAAATATGAAGATTTATAATAAAAACTTCCCTTCAACAATGCTTAAAGCTTCAAAACATCAAAATTCTTCCAAAATGCTGTAGGTATTTCTTCCCTTCATCAACATTCATCACTCAAGACAACTAATTACAAGAGATAATTACAAGAAAAGTGAAGAAAATGTAAAAATGGCTTGGAACTTGAAAATGGCAAGAATAATGCCAAACCCTAGCCAAAATGCCCTAAAAAACGCCCAAAATTGCATAGATCCGCGTTCTCAGTGTTTGGGCCGAACCGGGTCGGCCCAAAATATTTTTCAAAAAATGACCGCGATCGAGCGCCTGAAGTGCTTGCGATCGCGTGGTTGACATTCTAACTTTCGAATTGGATTTTTGGCATGAGTCGAGAACGCGAACTGAGTCGACCAACGCGTTCGTGTGGTTCACTTGGGTGTGGTTTTGCAGCTCAGTCCTTCAATAATTTGCAATTGGGGTCCTCCGACTTTCAATGTAGATCAACTTGGTCCTCAAATATTCCGATTTCTTTCAAAAAGGTCCTTGAAAAATTGCATTTGAGGTCCTTCATCTTTTGAGAACTTCCAATTTATTCCCTGGATCAATTGCACGAGAAGTCCACAACTTTTTGGGGTGACAGATCGGTCCCCAAACTTCTAATCCTTGCAAGATTTGGCTCTTTTCTCCTTAATTTCTTCAATTTAGCATTCTTTTGCTTCTTTCTTGTGTTTTTTCCATGTAGTACCTATTTAACCACGAAATATGCACAATTAAGTAGGTATTTGTCCAAATTAATCAAAAAATATTACCATAAATGTATGAAATATGCATGTAAAATGCACTCAACAAATACCCCCAAACTTAAACTCTTGCTCGTCCCGAGCAAGAATATTTACATGTATCAACAAAAATAATGATACAATGATCAACAATGCTAGATAACTTGCAATCTTTCATGAGTGTGAAATTGCATAATTAATTCACAATTATGTTCCCAAATAATGCTATAAAAATGAGTTTGGCTTATCCGATGTTCGATCGGTGTGTGTGCATAGCCACTTTCAATCGTCAATAAGATTCGAGAATGTTGATGAGTAAAGAGGTTTCAAGTCAAAACTAACCCACCATTAGTGGTCAATTCTTTCCTTTCCCACTCGTGACATTCATCCCCCAATAAATAATTTTCTTTCCACTCCAGGGATACAATTCTAGAGGGTACTCTCAAATCACTCTTTCTTTTTCAACTCTAGTTGGGTGTGTTTTACCGACAATCTCGACAACCTAGAAATGCGGTGACTCTCCACTAATGAGTGCTTCGACATTCAAGTTTATACTAAGCAATTCAAACCCACTATTCATCTAAGCCCTTATGCAAGTACAAATGCATGATTTCTAACGACTAACATGATGATTGCTCATGACTTCCCCACTCACTTAAGCTTTCTAATTGACCCATGTAATGAGCTTTAGGTCGGAAATTCCCCAATTTTTAGATCAAAT
The DNA here is from genome assembly GCA_963555705.1 of Ligustrum vulgare. Taxonomy (NCBI): domain Eukaryota; kingdom Viridiplantae; phylum Streptophyta; class Magnoliopsida; order Lamiales; family Oleaceae; genus Ligustrum; species Ligustrum vulgare. The sequence continues at coordinate 13,516,825 of OY743175.1, forward strand.
GGTACTAGGTTTCAAAATACCCCTACGGACTTAATAACTCCAGTAAAAAAAGCTACGAAGTGGGGTAGACTTATTAAACAAATGCAATGATGATGTGCTTTTTTTTTTTTTTTTTTGAAGTGTGTGTGTGAGTACCCTAATCATTAAGTTTTCTAATTGACTCATGTAACGAGCTTTAGGCCGATGACTCCCAAGTTTCAAGATACTCCTACGGGTTTAATTACTCGAGTCAAAAAGGCTTCGAGATAGGGCAATGCAATGCAAAAATTAAAATGGGCTTAGAACTCTAGATATGGTCATTACTTAGCTTATACTTGGCGAAAGACACTCCACACAAAAATTTACTTCTACATCCATGGAATCACCACACGTCTAGACCATTTCCTTTGCCGGGTCGACCACCTCCAAACTTGTCTTACATTAGGGTTGAGAGGTCTAGAGCATAAGGAAACATTGGATAGGTTGATAAAAATTAAATTCTAAGCTCACAACCTAGTTCTTCTACTCCTTTAACCTCTTCACCCTTCAACAATTCCTAAACTCACCAACAATCAAACATGACTATTGTACTCAATGTACATAGGATCTTACATGGATAAGCATTTAATAGAAAGTAGCACAAGTAGTAAATTTGGTCATAACTCATGAATTAACAAAAATTTCAAACATCAAAATCTCTTAAGCAGGAAAGGCTATCTAGCATGTCAATATTCCAAACAAAATAAGTAATTGCAAACATCAAAACACCAAGAGCCGGCAAGGCAATCTAAATTATTTACATAGAAACATGATCCCAACACCCCCAAACTTAAATCAAACATTGTCCTCAATGTTGACAATAACATAATATAAAGAAAGGAATGGGTGGTGGAACTTCCCCGGATTGATGCGTGCATGATGTTCAAAATTGACCTAAGCTTTGATTCTCTTGCATCAAATCTCCCCCAAACTTGTTGAGGACAAGGTTGCTTAGGATTTCAAAAATACTGAACCTACAAAAGTTGATGTTTAACCAAATTAGAAATTATAAACATGAAATAAGTAAATATCAACAAGTAAATAGAAATAGAATGGAAATTTGAGTTGCCTCCCAAAAAGCGCTTGGTTAGAGTCGTAAGCTCGACTTTAGGATACGGTCACTACGAATCTGTAAGAGGGATGGATAACTTCTCCTTTTCATAATCATCACCCAAGTATGGCTCAAGCGTTGCCCATTGACTTTGAAGTTCCCTTTGCTCTCATGATAATGTTCGACCGCTCCATGTGGGAAGATTTGAGCAATAGTGAAAGGTCCCGACCATCTCGAACGAAGTTTACCGCGAAACAATCGAAGTCTAGAGTTGTAGAGAAGCACTTATTGCCCAACATGGAAGTCTCGCTTCACAATGTTCTTGTCATGCCACATCTTTGTCTTCTCTTTGTAAATCCTAGTATTCTCATATGACTCAAGGCGAAACTCCTCAAGTTCATTGAGTTGGAGTAGTCTTTTCTCACTGGCCGACTTCATATCAAAATTCAAGATTTTTGTTGCCCAATAGGCTCGGTGCTCGAGCTTAACTGGAAGATGACATGCTTTTCCAAATAAGAGGTGAAATGGAGACATACCAATGGGGGTTTTGAAGGTGGTGCAGTATGCCCATAATGCATCATCCAATTTCTTGGACCAATCTTTCCTCGAGACATTCACCGTCACTTCAAGAATTTTCTTCAACTCTCTATTTAAAATCTCTACCTGCCCACTTGTTTGTGGATGATAAGGAGTGGATATTCGATGTTTGACTCCATACTTGGTCAAAAGTGAGTCGAAGAGGCGGTTACAAAAGTGTTTTCCTCCATCACTAATGATAGCTCGAGGGGTACCATAACAAGTAAAAAAGTTTTTCTTTAAAAATTTCATCACCACTCGAGCATCATTGGTGGGGAGTGCTACCTTTCTACCCACTTTGACACATAGTCCACCGCAACCAAAATGTATTGATTTGAAAAAGAAGATGGGAAAGGTCCCATGAAATCAATACTCCAAACATCAAATATTTCCACTTCTAAAATAGAATTCAAAGGCATTTCATTTCGATTAGAGATATTACCTCGGCGTTGGCATCGATCACATTTGGACACAAGTGTGTGAGCATCCTTGAACAAGGTGGGCCAATAAAATACCGATTAAAGAGCCTTTGATGCGGTTTTCACTGCACCAAAATGACCTCTATAAGGTGAAGAGTGACATTGCTCAAGAATATTCTCCATCTCTTCCTCGGGCACACATCTTCTCATGATTTGATCCGGACCCCTTTTGAACAACAATGGGTCATCCCAAAAAATAATGCTTGATATTCGCAAAGAACTTTTTCCTTTGTTGATAAGAGCGATCCGGGGGAGTGATGCCACTTGCAAGGAAATTAACATGGTCCGCATACCATGACACACTAGAGGCTTGTAGAAGATCCATGATTTGGAAAAGTTGCTCATTCGGGAATACCTCACTTATCTCTTCATCAATAACTTCCTCGGTTTGCTCAAGTCTAGATAAGTGATCGGCTACAAGATTCTCGGTCCCCTTCTTGTCATGAATCTCCAAATCAAACTTTTGGAGAAGAAGAACCCATCTAATTAACCGCGGCTTGTTATCTTTCTTTTCCAACAAATACTTGAAGGAAGAGTGGTCGGCATACACAATCACCTTGGAACCAATAAGATATGACCAAAACTTATCAAAGGCAAAGACCACAACTAGCATTTCCTTCTCGGTAGCAGTATAATTCAATTGATCATCGGTCAATGTTCTACTAGTATAATAGATGACATGCAAGATTTTGTCCTTCCTTTGCCCCAACACTGCCCACACCGCATAATTACTTGCATCACACATAAGCTCAAAGGGCAAACTCCAATCCGGAGCCACAATAATAGGTTCCGTAATGAGTTTCTCTTTAAGAGTGTTAAAAGCTTGGAGACACTCTTTAGAGAAATCAAATGTGACACTCTTCTCAAGTAAAGAACAAAGTGGCTTTGTGATTTTTGAGAAGTCCTTGATGAACCTCCTATAAAATCCCGCATGCCCCAAGAAACTTCTTATGCCCTTTACTGAGGTTGGGGGTGGTAATTTTTCGAGAACTTGAATTTTTTCCTTATCAACCTCAATCCCCTTGCTTGAAATCTGGTGTTTAAGAACTATCCATTTTTGCACCATGAAATAACATTTTTCCCAATTTAACACTAAATTGGCATCCTCACATCTTTTTAGCAGCATTTTCAAATTATTCAAACAATCATCAAATGAAGTACCAAAAATCAAGAAGTCATCTATAAATACCTCGATAAATTTCTCCACCATGTCGGAGAAGATGGCCATCATTGTTCACCGATATCTCGCGATGCGAAATATCCCCGCAAGTGTATGGATCGTGAGAAGTAATAAAGTGGACCTTAGAGTCCGGATTATCATCCCACGGAGACTACTATTAATTATCGAAATATGTTTGTTCTATACCTTATTTGACGGGACGAAATAATTTGAGATTTTAAACTAAAACTAAAACAATACTTAAAGAATTAAATTTACGAAATTTGTTTTATTTTTAAAAACGATTGTAAAGTAGTTGGGATTCACGATTTCACCTAGCCAATTAAATCAATTCCAATTCCAGTTTTATTTTCTAAATATGCATTCGGTCGAATTCACTAATTTAAATTGAAATTCCTCTATCGAGTCAATTCTACCTAAATAAGTCAACCATGTATCTCTACAGCGGGTCTGAATATTCCTTATCTAGATGCAATAAACACAAGAATTCACATACGACCGCAATAATAACAAAAGTATATCTCTATTTCTTGTTCAATTACTGGATTTATTACCACGTTCTAAGATATTAACTCACCTCTCGGATTATGAAAATAAATCAATACATTATGAATTGGTGATCAAGCAATTCAAGCATTAAGAACAATAATAAATCAATACATGCAACAAAAGCGTTAAAACAACGGAATTTGGAATTAAAATAATCTGACTAGGCTATATTGTTTATCCCAACATAGAATTTAGTTACATATCATTGATAAAGAACAAAAACAGTAAATATAAGCATTCATTGAAAGTAGTGTAAAGAATGGAAATCTTGCACCAAGTATCTATTCTTCAATTATCTTTTAATTCACGCTCCTTTGCAACGCTTGATTCCCCAATAATTTGATGTTGAATTTTCTACTGTGGCTCGTTCTATGGAGAGGCAAAGGCCTTATTTTCGTGCAAAAAGTTGTATTTATAGTTGGTGAAGAGACCAAGTTGAAGAATGAAAGAAATTCATCAAATCCGCTCGCGAGTCTTTTTTGGTATCTACATAGCATTCAGTATTTCGACCGTATCTTTCTCTTTCCTTATCCGATTAAGATGATTCAAATTGATTTAGAAATATAACTTAAAGGGATACAATTATTCTTGAAATAGTATTTTTCTAATTCTAACGTTTACTACCCCAAAATTTGGTCTCAAAGTCCGAATAGAATTCTGTCCAGAATTTTCTAGGATTGGAATCAATTTTATGGTAATATTCTTATCATATTCCATTCCTTTTTGACTTCTACTTGCATCCAATTGAATCCTAAAAATCCTCAAAGTATCTTCTTATTATCCAAATCAATCATTGGATATTTGCAAGTTGGTCCCTCATGTTTAATTTGCTCTTCAGTCCTTCAACTTCCAATTGCAACAATATAATCCACATACTTTGGAATCTTCTCAATTCGCTCGTTTCAACTATCAATTCCTTCAACTGGATCCTCCAACTTCTTATTCCTTTACTTCGGCACATTGCGTCTTTCCGTTGACGTTACAAACTTATCAATTGCTCATTTTAACTCCAATTAGCATCCAATTATGCATTTTTCTCATCAATTACTTCATTCTTCATCTTTTGGGATATTTTCTGCAAAGTAAAAAAATAAACACAAATTAAATAGCGTATATTCTAAAAAGATTATAATTTATTCTAATTTAGAAGTACAAATAAGTGTATAAAATACACTTATCAAATACCCCCAAACTAGAATTATTGTTCATCCTCGAATAATGTAAACTTAACTAACAAATTAAAATAACAACGTGCAATTTTTGTTGTTGTGTCAACATGTTCACCATATGCCTCCATAGTCCAAATCAATTCAAGCTTCAACAAGAGTTATGAACAACAATGCAAAATAATTTCTAGTTATATCATGCCAGATTTTCAGGTGTGTGTGTAAATAGCCAATGTCAAACGCATACTTATACAAAAGATGTGCTCAACACTATGTGGCTCATTATGCATAATCAAGCCCGAATCCCGGGTGGTTAATCTATGATTTCTAATGAAATTCCTTTCAACGCTCATGGATGATCACCACTTTCTACTTTTCTCTCACATCCCGGATTTTAAACTATGTGGGTTCTCAACATTTTTCATTGCTTTTTCCACAGGAGGCAGTCAGAATCAGAAATATGCATGCACAACAAATCAAAAGAAAGCAGTTCCCAATTCTACAACCTCAACCACCACAGCTCAGTCAACTAGGCTTATATCACGCATTTATATTTTTCTCTTTTGATGAACGATTTTTTCTTTTAATTGTCCCTGTCTTTTACCATCTTTGTGCAGAACTTTTCATACTTGCTTTCTATATGACCCATGTAGCAGGGTTTCAGATCAGCAACTCCAAAACCAGTTGGCTTTAGGGTACCAGGTTCAAAGAACCCCTCAGATGTACTAGCCCGAGTCATAAAGGCTTAAACAGAAAAGTTAAAGATGTTATAATGTCTTATGTGTAAGTCCACTCTCCGTACTTGCTTTCTAATTGACCCCTGTAACGAGCTTTAGGTCGATGACTCCCAAGCCAGTAGGCTTTAGGGCATAAGGTTTAAAAGACCCCTCAGACTTACTTACTCGAGTCAAAAAGGCATTTGAAGAGCAGAATAAGACCTTCAACATTCTTCTGTTTTTATGCTGGAAATGGTTTGTACCAGTTGACCAAACTGCAATGACTAAAGTGCAAAACCAAGAACCACAGATATCCAACCCGTCAATACGTACAAATTCCAACCATTTTACCCCCAAACTTGCCTTTTAGCATGATTGGTTCTAATTTAAGGATGAGATGTCTAACGATCTAAGTTCAGGGATTTTCAAGTCATTCCTAAGTTCAAATTGCATAAACTTTGCCCCACATGTATTAAACAAAATCCCTCACACAAGCAATTATCCAACACTGGCTATGTACGCAATAAATATAAATCTAGCAAAACATAACTAGTTCAAAAATAAGTTCATGCTTTCATGTTGTCCAATTTTCAAGCCTATGCACAAATTGATTCATACTATATTCTAGGCAATAAATAAGTCGACACAATTTTTCAAAAAAAAATTTCAATTATTTTTTAATCCCAATAAAAATAGAATGAATAGCGTGAATATGGAAGCATTTTGCATGAATGATATTTCCCACCCCCAAACTAGAAAGACACATTGTCCTCAATGTTTGTCAAAAAGATTTAAAAATGTAAAACAAGACAGAGGAGAGAGAACGAGAACTTCTCAGGTTCATTGGAGATGTTTTGTTGCCTTGATGCTTCCATTTGAAATTGCACTTTGATGCATCTGACCATTTCTTTACATTGCCCAACTTGATTGGATATGTTTTGATTGGTGTGTGTCTTGCAAAACGAAAGATGAATGACTCTAGAAGACATGAACATCAATAAGAAACTATCCAATTCTAATTGTGTGTGCATGTGTGCTTGGGATGACGATGAATACCTAAACTACTAAAAATTGCATAAAAATCAAAACACCCTTAAACATGCAAAATAATGTAACAAGCAAAACTCTTAACATGCAAACATGCAAAACACTTAAAACATGTCACCTATCATGCATGTATCTAAAAACAAGTAAATAAAATAAATACTTAAAAAGCATAATAAAAAAAGGGAAGAAAATTTGGGTCGCCTCCCAATAAGCGCTCCGTTTATAGTATAAAGCCCGGAATTTTGCATTTTTCTTTAAAGAACTCTAAATAAGTCTTTTGATGACCTTCTTTGTTTGTGTCGTTTGAACTTGCTCCAATTTCCATTCATGCTCCAAAATTTTACCTTGCCCATGTCATGTATGTTGACTTCTCCACTCGATTCGAACTTCAATATATATACTTCAATCATCTCTTCAGTGCCAATGATGAAATCAATTTTTCCCCAGTGATTGAAGTTAGAGGATTGCATTGTAAAGTCGGTACTTTTAAGTGTCTCCTTATTTATTTGCTCTTGTGTGATCAACTCCTCTTTCTCCAATTGCTCTGCATTTTTTATTGAAGTTTCCTTGAGCTCGATGTCCGGAATTTGAATTGTTGACATTTGGACAAAGATATCTTCATGGCAGCTATTTTCTTCTGTTGATCCACTCTTTCAAGTTCTTCTTCTTTTTCTTCAACTGTTTCAACCAATTTGTCCGACTCCTCTTATATTTGCACCTGAATTTCTGGTAATTTCAATGATTCACTCTCTATCATGCTTACTGTCCACTGCTCCATCAACTTCTTAATTTCAACTTGTTGTTTTTGCAATTCCTGATTTATTAAATCTTCATTGTCAAAATCTTCAGTTTCAACTTGAACTGCATGTATTGGTGGACACTCCTGCTCTACCATATAATAATTCCCACAACAATCAGCCTTCCATATAACATCCTTGGGTGCAATAGGGCAATCGAATACAACATGATTTTCCCAATAGAAATCACACATCAGATATGTTTGAACTGCAGTTCAATCAAAGAGCCATTGATTATTGTTTGCTGCCATCTTGCTGTGTTGCGTCCAACTGTCTGAAAATTCATTCAATACCTGAATAGGAAACAATACACAGCTTTTAAAAATATTTCCTAAACAAAAACTAAGAAATAAAAATAAAAATAAAAACTAAAATAAAGTTCAAACTAAAGCAAGAACTAATTGGTATCGATATTAATTAACAGTCCCTGACAACGGCGACAAAAACTTGTTCAACGATATCTCGCAATGCGAAATATCCTCGCAAGTGTACGAGTCGTGAGAAGTAATAAAGTGGACCTTAGAGTCCGGATTATCGTCCCACGGAGACTGCTATTAATTATCGAAATATGTTAGTTCTATACCTTATTTAAAGAGACGAAATAATTTGAGATTTTAAACTAAAACTAAGACAATACTTAAAGAATTAAAATTGCGAAATTTGTTTTGTTTTTAAAAACGATTGTAAAGTAGTTGGGATTCACGATTTCACCTAGCCAATTAAATCAATTGCAATTCCAGTTTTATTTTCTAAATATGCATTCGGTCGAATTCACTAATTTAAATTGAAATTCCTCTCTCGAGTTTAAATCAATTCTACCTAAATAAGTCAATCATGTATCTCTACAACGGGTCTGAATATTCCTTATCTAGATGCAATAAACACAAGAATTCACACACGACCACAATAATAACAAAAGTATATCTCTATCTCTTTTTCGATTACTGGATTTATTACCACGTTCTAAGATATTAACTCACCTCTCGGATTATGAAAATAACTCAATACATCATGAATTGATGATCAAGCAATTCAAGCATTAAGAATAATAATAAATCAATACATGCAACAAAATCGTTAAAACAACGAAATTTGGAATTAAAATAATCTGACTACGCTACATCGTTCATCCCAATATAGAATTTAGTTACACATCATTGATAAAGAACAAAAATCGTAAATATAAGCATTCATTGAAAGTAGTGTAAAGAATGGAAATCTTGCACCGAGTATCTATTCTTCAATTATCTTTAATTTACGCTCTTTTGCAACGCTTGATTCCCCAATAATTTGATGTTGAATTCTCTATTGTGGCTCGTTCTATGGAGAGGCAAAGGCCTTATTTTCGTGCAAAGAAGTTGTATTTATAGTTGGTGAAGAGACCAAGTTGAAGAAGGAAAGAAATTCATCAAATCCATGCGAGACTCTTTTTCGGTATCTACATAGCATTCAGTATTTCGATCGTATCTTTCTCTTTCTTTATCCAATTAAGATTATTCAAATTGATTTAGAAAGATAACTTAAAGGTCTACAATTATTCTTGAAATAGGATATTTATAATTCTAACGTTTACTACCCCAAAATCTGGTCTGAAAGTCCGAATAGAATTCTGTCCAGAATCTTCTAGGATTGGAATCAATTTTATGGTAATATTCTTATCATATTTCATTCCTTTTTGACTTTTACTTGCATCCAATTGACTCCTAAAAATCCTCAAAGTATCTTCTTATTATCCAAATCAATCATTTGATATTTGCAAGTTGGTCCCTCATGTTTAATTTGCTCTTCAGTCCTTCAACTTCCAATTGCAACAATATAATCCCCATACTTTGGAATCTTCTCAATTCACTCGTTTCAACTCTCAATTCCTTCAACTGGATCCTCCAACTTCTTATTCCTCTACTTCGGCATATTGCATCTTTCCGGTTGACGTCACAAACTTATCAATTGCTCATTTTAGCTCCAATTAGCATCCAATTATGCATTTTTCTCATCAATTACTTCATTCTTCATCTTTTGGGATATTTTCTGCAAATTAAACAAATAAATACAAATCAAATAACATATATTCTAAAATGATGATAATTTATTCTAATTTAGACGTACAAATAAGTGTATAAAATACACTTATCAATCATGCACCGTTGGAATGTGGCGGGAGCATTACAAAGATCGAAAGGCATCCTCCTATATGCAAAAGTTCCATATGGGCATGTGAATGTTGTCTTCTCTTGATCCTCCGGGGCTATAGGAATTTGATTATAGCTCGAATACTCATCTAGGAAGCAATAGTAAGAGTGACCCGCCAATCGCTCAAGCATTTGATCGATGAATGGAAGGGGAAAATGATCATTCCTAGTAGCATTGTTGAGCTTGAGATAGTCAATGTAAACTCTCCACCCCGTCACTGGCCTTTTTGGAATAAGCTCATTATTTTCATTCTCCACCACCGTGACACCTCCTTTCTTTGTCACTACTTGCACCAGGCTTACCCTGCACTATCCGAGATTGGATAGATAATGCCTGCATCAAGCCACTTTACCACTTCGGCTCTCACCACTTCCTTCATGTTAGGATTCAACTGACGTTGATGCTCCACCGAAGGTTTGAAATCATCTTCCATATGAATTTTATACATGCATAATGAAGGTAAAATACCTCAAATATTCGAGATGGTCCATCCAATAGCCTCTTTGTGCTCTCTCAATACCCGAAGCAATTTAACTTCCTCCACTTCATTCAACAAGTTAGAAATAATGACCGGAAGGCTAGAAGATTCCCCCAAGTAAGCATACCTCAAATGAGAAGGAATAGGCTTTTGTTCGAGAGTAGGTTCTTTCTCGAGAGATGATAGTGGTGGTGAAGAACTCTTTTTCAACCCCTCAAAGTAGGGGGCCCTTTTGTGTTGATATTGTGGTGACGCCTCCGAGTAGTGAGCCATTTGTTCAACTTCATGATCATCATCCTCGATAGTCAAAGAATGGGCAATGCAAGACTCCAATGGATCCTTAGAAATCCCATGGTTGAAAGAGTTTACCACTAGATGATCAATTACATCCACCCGAAAACATAAATTGGACTCTGAGAGATATTTATTGGCCTTCAACACATTGAAAGTGACTTGCTCATCTTGCACCCTAAAAATCAATTGGCCTTCTTGCACATCAATAAAAGCTCTCCCAGTTGCTAGAAATGGCCTTCCCAAAATGATTAGAATGTCATGATCTTCCTCCATGTCAAAAATAATGAAATCCTCCAGGAAAATGAATTTATCCACCTTCACAAGAACATCCTCAATAATACCCCGAGGATATTTGATGGATCTATCCGCCAATTGTAGGGACACGGTGGTTGCTTTAACTTCTCCAATTCTAATTTCTTGAAAATGGACAAATGCATCAAATTAATGTTAGCACCAAGATCACATAAAACTTTACTAAAATTAACATCACTAATAGTGCATGGAATAGTAAAACTCTCTGGGTCTTTGATTTTTGGAGGAAGCTTGTTTTGAATGATTGCACTACATTCCTCAGTTAGCATCACCGTCTCATGCTCTTCAATTCTTCTTTTGTTGGATAGAATATCCTTCATGAACTTAGCATAGCTTGGCATTTGAGCTAAGGCATCGGCAAAAGGAATGTTGATGTGTAGCTTCTTGAACATTTCCAAATTTTTTTTCCAAATTGACTATAAAGCTTTTGCTTTTGCAACCTTTGAGGAAAGGGGATAGGAGGCACACACGCTTTGATCGGTGTTGGAGCATTTGATGTTGATGATTCCGACTCAACCTCCTTGGGCATTTCAACAACTTTTTCTGTTGCTTGAATAGGCTCATTCTCTTCAATGGGAGCCTTGATTGATTGAGTTGTTGGTTGTGGGGCCATGATCTCGGGAAATTGTACCTCATTCCTTGTTGTAATAGCTTGAACATCCTCCCTAGGATTTGTCTCGGTGTTGCTAGGCAAAGCTCCTTGTTGCCTTTCCGAGAGAAGTTTAGCTATTTGGCCTCCAAATTTTTCAAAGAGGCATCATTACGTTTTTGATATTGCAATTGATGATTTGCTAGCTTGGTGATAGACTCTTTCCATCCCTCTTTCTTTTCTTGTGGCTTTGGATTCAACACATTTTGATTGTTTCCATAAGATAGATTAGGATGATTCCTTCAATCGGGATTGTAGGTAGGAGCATATGGATTGAACCCTTGGCGTTGGAAATTTTGAGCATAAGCAACTTGCTTGGTAGATAAAAAACCACTTGCCATCAATGGACACATTGAACTTTGACGATTAGCCCCACATATCTCACATACCAGGGGGACTTGAACCATGTTTTGACGGGCCGAGAGGTAGAAGTAGATAATCCTTCCACTTTCTTGGCTAAGGAGTCAATCTTTGACAAGACAAGTGCATAATCATCACCCCCACGTGCACCACTAGAACTCCTTGGTGCACTTCTATTCGGTCACATTGCACTTTGTTCACTCATGATCTCAAACAAGTCATAAGCCTCTCGAATGTTCTTTATTTTGATAGACCCATTAGAAGATGAATCCACATTTGAACGACAAGGAGGAGTTAAACCGGCATAGAAGTAGTTGACTTGTTGCCCCAATATGATCCCATGATTTGGGCACTTCCTAAGCATATCTTTGAACCTCTCCCAAACTTCATGAAAACTCTCCATTTCGAATTGTTGAAATGTAGTAATATCATGCTTAAGTTTAGCAACTCTAGAAGATGGAAAGAATTTTGTAGAAAACCTTTGGACAAATTCCACCCAAGTAGTGATACTCCTCGGAGGCAAAGTGTCAAGCCATTCTCTTGCTTCGTCTTTCAAAGTGTGCACAAATAATCTCATTTGGATTGCTTCCACATTCACCCCCTCATAGTTGAAGTTGCTACAAATCTCAAGGAAGCGTGCTACATGGGCATGTGGATTCTCATCAGTCCTCCCATAGAATGATATAGTGTTGGAGAATAAATTGATGACATTCGGCTGAAGTTGAAAATTTGGATGATTATAGGAGGATAGACAATGCTTGATTGATTCTCGACAATAGGAGTATTCATGAAGTCCCCAAAAAACACGTCTTCTTCATTAACAACGGGCTCTTGAACTCTAGCCGCTTGAGGATTAAAACTGGGTGGGATTCCACCCCTTGGAGGAATTGCGGGTGGAGCATTAAGCTCGATGTTAACTCTTTCTCCTTCCATCCCAGTAAGAAGTTGTCTCCTAGCTTCCCCTTGTTTCTTTAATCTACGTCGAAAAGTTCCCTCGATATCCGGATCTAATTCAACCAAATCAAGTCTTCTACTTTGACGTATGCACAATTGACAACCTAGAACAACAAGAGAAATTAGAAGGCTTCCTACATAAAACAAAAGAAAATTTGTATAAGAAATAAAAGTAACTAATTGTTAAAACTAATATCAACTAAAATGTAATTCAAACAGAAACAATCCTCGGCAACGACGCCAAAAACATGTTCGCTAGAAACACACCGCAAGTGCACGTATCGCATACAAGTGATAGTGGACTAAATGAGTCCGGTTTATTGATCCCATAAGGATTGTCTATTTCAATTACACTCTAGTTTAATCAATTTAAACAAGAAATACACACAATAAAGTTTTGATTATTTAAGTGTTTTAGTACTAGAATAAAAATCACAATTATAAATAAATAACTAGAAAAATGGTGATAACTTGATGATAAAGGAGTGTTGGGATTCTTATTCCTCTTGACCATTACCTAATTGAATTCTCAAAAAGCAAATAGAAATGCAATTTATTAATCATGTTAGATCCGATTTTCTAAACTTAGTCAATTACCTCTCTCGAGTGAAATCAACTCTAATTAGTGGAATTAACCTACTATATCTCTATGTCAATTAAAGACACACTAATTACATTAAACATTTGTGAAAATAACTCAATGAGTCATCTAGGGTTTAAGGTATATTTCTATCCTAAACATGAACCTAGAGCAAATATTGTTTTAATCTAGAATACACAACAAGTTCTCAATAATTGCACATCCCATGAAATCCAAGCATAAATTTGACCACAATAAATGCAAGTCAATAAATACAACAATAAATGCACAAGATAATAAATAGCTTCAATTCTCAATACAAGCATTAATATCAACTAAGCTAGGTCAAACTTCATCAATCATCCCAACACAAAATAACTTAGCCATAGTGAAATAACAATAAAATTCAAGAATTAAATACATCATTTCAACAATGGATTCAAATATATGAAGAAATATAAAGATTTATGATAAAAACTTCCCTTCAACATTGCTTGAAGCTTCAAAACATCAAAGTTATTCCAAATCGTTGTAGGTATTTCTTCCCTTCATGAACATTCATCACCCAAGACAACAAATTACAAGAGATAATTACAAGACAAGTGAAGAAAATGTCAAGAGAAATGAGAGAAAAATGGCTTGGAACTTGAAAAGGGCAAGAATAATGTCAAACCCTAGCCAAAATGTCCTAAAAAAGACCCAAAATCGCATAGATCCGCGTTCTCAGCGTTTGGACCGAACCGGGTCACACCGGGTAGGCCCAAAATATTTTTCAGAAAAATGACTGCGCGATCGCGCGCCTGAAGTGCTCGCGATCGCGTGGTTGACATTCTAACTTTCGGGTTGGATTTTTGGCATGAATTGCGAACGCGACCTGAGTCGACCCACACGTTCGCGTGGTTGACTTGGGCATGATTTTGCAACTCAGTCCTTCAATAATTTATAATTGGGGTCCTCCAACTTTCAATGTAGACTAACTTGGTCCTCAAATATTCTGATTTCTTTCAAAAAGGTCACTGCAAAATGCATTTGAGGTCCTTTATCTTTTTAGAACTTCCAATTTAGTCCCTGGATCAATTGTACAAGAAGTCTACAGATTTCTGGAAATGACAGATCGGTCCCCAAACTACTAATCCTTGCAAGATTTGGCTCTTTTCTCCTTAATTTCTTCAATTTAGCATTCTTTTGCTTCTTTCTTGTGTTTTATCCATGTAATTGAATGTTAAACATATTTAACCACAAAATATGCAAAATTAAGTAGGTATTTGTCCAAATTACTCAAAAAGTATTACCATAAATGTATGAAATATGCATGTAAAATGCACTCAACAAGACCCTTGTGTTGATTCTTTCTCGGGGCTCCCTTTCTCTTCAAGCATTTTGGATCTAGTATCGGGGCTCCCGTGGTACAGGCGTTAGGTGCACTAATTTGAGAAAGAGGATTAACTCCAGAAATTGTCCTTGGTCTCAAGATGGTCGGCTTAGTCAACTGATTTTGAAGCAAATTCATTAACTCTCGAGTTCGTATCTCATCGTCAACTACCGTATTTGCTACCTTGGCAAAGAGACTACACAATTGCTCATATCTAACTTGCTCAATCGTGATGACCCATCCGTCATAATTAATCTTCACTCTAGTGTATGTTCTACGTACATCTCGTCTCCATCTTCTCAAAATATAGGCTTCAGGCAGCACTGTTATGCTATTACGCATTAGAACTGAAATAACATGCTTGCAAAGAGTGCCCCTAAACTTGAACATGTAACAACTACAAATGGCGTGTTGATCCTCTCTATCAAATGAAACTGTAAAACACCTTCACCTCTCTACCCTATTAATTGTGATATTTTCTTCTACCTGGAACGAAGTATCATTATTGGCGAAAACAAGGTCATAGTACACTTTGCCAATTATTTTTGTTTGAAACTCTTTGAACTTAGATAGAGTGTAGTGTTCTTGGACTTGTTTCTCCATAGAAAACATAGTAACACAAGGAACCAGCTGCATGTATGACTTGACGTCTGCCTGAAATTCCTTCTCCACTTTACTTCTCAAAGCCCGCTCATATTGTTCTACAAACTGCTTCAGGCTAGTCTTTGAATTAACATATCCATCAAAAAAGGCATTTATACTCTCACACTGTTGTGTGGTAGACATTCCTGCCCAGAAACTTGTTCTTAGGAAACAAGGTACCCAACAACCTCTTTCATTGTAGAGCCCAAACAACTAGTCCTTTTCATGTAGTTCATATGTAGCAAGCATATCATTCCAATGTTGCTCAAATTCTTCTTGAGTCTGTGAGTCGTATACCATTTCATGCACAATTGATAGAATTGCACCAACCATTATGAGTGTGGCCCCCAAATTTTTCTGGCTACTTCTTCAGGATGTGCCACAAAGACCATCTATGTTTCGTATCTGGGAATACAATTTGAATAGCATTTTGCATTGCGTGATCCTGATCAGTGATTATACCTCTTGGTGCCTTGCCATCCATGCAATATCTCATTATCCTCGCTGGACACTAAACCACAACCAAGCTGTGTGGATTGGTCATGATTATTAACACCTACAAATGGTGCAAAAGGCATGTCATATTTATCGGTAAGATAAGTTGTATCAAATGTTATAACATCGCCAAACTCCTTGTATGCATGCCTACATCGATTATCAACCTAGAATATGTTTCTCAAACGAGACTCCTCATCTAAGTCCACACTGAAGAAGAAACTTGGGCACTGTGCTTGCATCTTCGAAAAGCAGGCCTGAATTGCAGTTACATCACCTTCTCCTAGTCTCAACCGTCGAACCTTATCAATGTAATTTCTGCAATCCTTTTCGATAAACGTTAGCTTCTCATACCTACCCACTTCTACAACCGCTAAATTGAAATTCTTGTGAAGGGGGATTCCAGCTATCTCATTCACTTCAAGCTTTCACTTCACCTGGTTGGTCAATACAACGAAACATTCTGGACTTTGAAGGACTTATACTGTGATTGTGTTCTAAATGGACAACACTAACACGCTATGTTGCCACAGCATCTGAGCAAATCGTCAGCCTGTCCTTGCACCCAGTTTGCATAGTTGGACGAGATTTCAACGAATCTCGCGCAATACTGGATCTCTTTCCTTCACAACTACAAACAAATGTTACAGTCATTGCCTACCCATATGGATCCTTTCTGGAATTCCTTCGTCGAAGAACAATACCCTCTTTGCGAGAATATTTCAAGTAGAATTCGTAAGCCTCCTCTTGGTTAGAAAACTTCTGCCCCACCACAGGTACAAAGTCACTATCCTCAACTGTTGCGTTGTCACTCGATCCAACAAATTGTATCAGTTTCTTCAACACAATCGCCATCGTTGGAGGATAGGATTTCATTTCCTACACAAGTAAATTAACTTTTTCAAATGTGAGAAATTCATATTATAGTTAAAATGTTAAAAATTTTTGGAAGACATCTGCCTATTCTATTCCCAATCACTTTCGAAACAAAGTACCCAGAAATCTGCATATTATATTCCTAATCTGCCTATTCAATCATATTTTTAGTTGAAATGTTTAAAATTAGGATTATAGTTCAAAATATCAACATATTTTTAGTTAAAAAGTGAAAAAAATGGCATCAGTTAATAGTAGTTCAAAATATGAACAGAGCTTCAAGATCTTAGCAAAATCAGAAGAAATCTGAAAACTTCTACTCCTAATCATTTTGTAATCAGAGCTTGAAGATGTTAAACATACCTACCGGCAAAGCTGTTGAAGGCCCAACTTCCGGCAAAAGAGCTGTCACTCGACAGGTGTTTGTTGAAATCTCCTGCAAGAGACTGTCAAATATTTCACCATGCTCGCACTGTTCAGATTGCATTGCTGCTACAGTAGGTTCTTCATCGGTGAACTCCGGTGAGTGGTAGGAGTTTAAGAGGTTAATCGATTGACGAAGACAGAGGCCCGGGTGAACTTTGGCGAGGGGCGGGAATGAGAAATTTTGGGTCTGAAGTTAATTAGTTGTCTGAACAATTTTCAAGAATTTAAAATCATGGTCTAAAATCTTGCGATAATATGTTTAATTGGGCAATAAACTCCATTTTTTTATTCAAACCCAATAATTCAATCACCAATATGTATAAATTTTCTTGATTCGGTGAAGGACACTCGAAAACCCGTGATTTCGACAACGAGTTGGCAGAAACAGCCTCCTTACCACAATTTTAGCCTCTCTCTCTCTCTCTCTCTCTCTCTCTCTCTCTCTCTCTCTCTCTCTCTCTCTCTCTCTCTCTCTCTCTCTCTCTCTCTCTCACGTGGACAGCCATTACCTTTCGCCTTCCACCGCTGGCCTCAATTTTTTGTCGAAACTCATTGACATTGTTAAACCCAAGATTTGAAATCTCACTCAAATGTCTTCTCTCTGAAATGCCGACCTAATTAAGAATTAGGAGTGCGGGGGTTTTGTTATAAAATTTGAAGTTTCATTATTAAATCCCAAAGTTTTGCAAAGAATTTAAGTTAGTCCTCAAATTTTAATTTAACTCCCTCATCAGCCCAAGAGTTTTACGGGGTGTATTCAATTCTAACTATTAAAGACTTTTGGAAACTTTTTTAAGTTAGTGACTTTTGTGGATTTTATAAACTTTCAAGTGACTTCTATGGATTTGTTAAGAATTAATAAAAAGTCCTCCCTAAATTTTTGTAGACTTCTATATATTTTTTTAAAAACTTTCAGAGATTTCAAAGACTTTCATTTGATAAAGAAAAGCATTTAAAATGTAATATTTTAAACAAATTCTTGTATATCTAAATTATCCACGGAATGCAACGAAGTATACCATATTTCTCATATCAATAAAAAATTATTTTAAAAATATAAAAAAATTATGTCAGATTAATTATGTTAGATTAACAAAAAAATAATAAAAATTCATATTTACTTTAATGGTCTGATTCAACATTTCTCCTTTTTTTAATTCTTGGCAACCTTCTGAATTAACAGCAGTAACTACATCTAATGAACTCAATTTTTTAATTTGATTTTATTTTTTAAAGTGCGGAGTTGATTAGAATCCATAAATATGTGATGTTGAAATTGAGGGAAAATAGGATACATTAGTTGGTGATGATTTGGTGAGGTAAGAGAGGGGTGAAAATGGGATTTGTGTAGTGGGGGATGGGGGTGATGTCTTGGAGTCTTGGCAAATCTCAGGGTGGATGAGAGATTGTTTTTTAGATTAATTATGTGTAATTTCTAACTAAAAATCTCTGAAAGCCTAGCAGTTAGAGAAATCTCTAAAAGTCACTCATAGAAATTGTAGAGACTTCTAAAATGTCTCAATTGAATACACCTAAACTTTTAAAGTCTCCAAAAGTTTTTAAAAGTCTCAATTGAATACACCCCCGTAGTCTTCTTCAAATTGAATTTAAAATATTTTCTGATTTCAATTTGATAAAGTGTTAATAATTGGTCTTAGTATCCTAAAACATATTTTTTAATTTGTTCTTGCTAGATGAGGTCGTGGAAATAGTCTCAAGCACGGTATTTTCACATCCGTTCAATGTAAAGAAAAATCTCAAGACTTTGAGGTGAGGTTACATAAAAGCAATTGTGATTACTTGTCTATATTATTTCTTGATGTGTGACCATATTTGTGATTGAATGCTGATATATATGAAAATGTTACCAAGGATTATAAATAGGTCTGAGATCTTAAATAGGTCCTTAGGTTTGTCCCATGGTGCAAATTTAATTACTGCTAAAAACATGTTGCCAGAGATCGTAAATACGTCTTTTTTGAGGATGTTCCACGGTACATATTCAACAAGATTTTCGTATTCGCATGATAGTCACAATTTGATTTGCATATTTGGATTTTACTTGGACTGATTAATGTTTCTCCACTAAGTGTAATTCGTTATACTCACCCCCTCATTAATCCCACCATTTTGGGTTAAGGAGCTCCGTGAGGCATGCCAATGAGCAGGACAATCCTCGAATAAAATGACAAACTATTTCAATTGATAAATTTTAGAAACGGGCATTTTTTATAGTTGTTTTCCATTTGTTAACTCAATTTTGAAATTTAGTATTTTCCATGTTTTGGTACTTCACGTACTATGTTTGGTATTGAAATTTGAACTTAAGCAAACTATTTCAATAAATAATGTTTTTGCATTTTGTTTCTAGTTACTGTTGTTTTAGAAAAAAAATATTTATGTATTTTGGCGTTTATGTAAAAATACTTACTTTAAGGAAATTTAAACTTTAGTAGCACTCAGTGTTAATAGAATTTGGGACATTATAGAATGGTATCTAAGCACTGGTTTACCTTTTTGCAGACTTGTGAAGATTCTATGATTTAAATTTTTTTAAATATAAGTACTTAATTTGACTACTACTCGCTCTCGCCACGTCACGCCAACTCCGAGAAGGTAAAATATTTAGAAAATTTTATTTGATGAAGTTTGAATATTTCCACTTGTTGGATACAATGAATATATTATGTAACTGCATCTGAAATTGAATGTTTAGAATAAAATGTTACATGAGTAAGAAATTTTTACTATATTTGCTTCAGTTTGAAACCTTAGAAAGTTTGTATCTAGTACATGTTGCAAAGTTTTCCCTAAGTTATTACATTTAGGAGTTGAGCATGTGATGTGAAGCTTTAAAAGTTTTCAGAAATTATAAGTTTAGTTAGAATTAGATTGAAACATGTAGTGATTGTTAAGTGCATTTTATACACTTTTATGCCTTTAAATTAAACTAGCAATTTTGGAATATCTTGAGCAAATATTTGCTCAATTATATATATTTTGTATTTAAATAGGTTAACATTCAAGTTTGAGGCAGAAAATTAAAAAAAAGAGTGCAAACTATGCTGAAATCGAAAGTTTGGGAACCAATTTGGCACTTTCAAAAAGTTCTGGACCAGCTGCGTAATTAATGGAGGGACCAAATTGTAAGATTCCAAAAGTTGAAGGACCTCAAGTGCAATTTTTGAAGGACCTATTCGAAAGAAATCGAAAAGTTCGGGGACCAAATTGACCGACATTGAAAGATAAAGGACTCCATTGCAATTAAAAGAAGGACCAAACTACAAGACATTTGCCTAGCCTAACCACGAGGGCGCTTGGTTCAAGTCATGTCGCACACGCGACCTAACCAAGGAAATTGATCAGAACCTGATTCTAGTCACAAATACATCGTCGAGCGATCGTGCGAAACAAAGCCGCACAATCGCGCGGTCTTAATTTTCAAAAAAGTTTCTGGGCCGAATTTTGCAGATCTTGACCTTTTATAGGGCTTTTTGAGTGATTTTTGGGGAAATTATAAATACCCAAGCATGAATTTCACTTAGGGTTAGGTTCTTTCTTGCCTCTTTTAATTTTTCTTGCATTTTATCTTGTAGTTTTGCTCTCTACTTTATGTCTTTAATACATTTCAATCTTTAAAATTATTGTGCTTTTACTTGCTTTCTCTCATTTAAAGCTTATTGTTGTTATTGAAGTTATTATTATTGTTTTTATTTAACTTTTCAACTGAACACTTCATATCATTTATGGTTTATTTAAAGCTTTGTGTTGGGTTGTTGGAGAAATTAATGCATAATGGTAAAACTTGATTCAAAGTGAAGAAATCTTGGAGTTTTCACTTAAAGAACTTAACTAAGGGGAGTTTTCTTTATTATCTTGTTTTTAATATTTTATTTAGCTTGTTGTTCAAATTATTTTGTTAGTTGTTAAATTTTGTTATTTTATTATGGGTTGATTAGTAACTTCACTTAGTCATTTAAGGTTATTCATTGATTTTGGGTTATTTATGTTTATATATTTATGATTTATGAATGTTATTTTATGTTTATGTAGCTTCTAAATGTTTGCTAATATTTTGAGTTGTAATTGGAATTTACTACAAATGTTTGAACTTTGAATTTTCCATGTAATTTGTTTAATTGATTAACTAACACTAATTGATTTTTTAAAGAAGAAAATAGTGTAGTTAAGAAAACTAATTTACCTTGTTTTATGTTATGTAACTCATTTTAATTACCAAATTTATGTTGTCATTACTTTACTTAGGTTAATTGGTTTTTATCCTAGTTTGTATGTTATTATTTATTTGCTTTAGTTAACAAGTTTCCATATTGCAATTTTTTTACTTATGTCACTTTGTAATTCAAAATCAAACCAAATCTTTTTTGTTTCTTGACTTTTCTTTTAAAATAAAATCAACAAAATTAGTTACAAATCAATCAATCCTCATGGGTACGACAACCTCTCATCACTTTACTACTTGAACGCGAACCTGTATTTGCGGTATACGATTTGAACGAATAGTGACCCATTTCATTGGACTTTACTTTCATAATATTTGTATGTCGGATTTTACGCACAAAAAAAGACTTGTTTTTGGTAGAATAGTGAAGCGTATGAAGTTCACAGAGGATTTAAAGAGTGTGACTATTCGAATTATTGAGGGAAAAAAATTTAGCCCAATTTATTTTGCATTTATCTCAGTAGGATTTGCTTTACTAGAATTCAGTAGGAGTACACATTTCAGATTATGGATATTAGTTGCAATTTTATTATTTTGTTTTCCTTTTGGAAGATTTAAGATAATAATAAAATTTCTTTTAGCTCCACTATGTTTCTCCTATGCTTTTCATTTTGAGTTTGTATTATTCATGAATGAGCATTGTGTATGCTACAATTAAGTGGATGCTGATAAAAAAATATTGTTCTGGTGTAGGAAATGTCATGTAGAACAAATAGGGCTACCACGAATCGAGCTTCTGCAACCAAGCAACCCCAAGTTAGGATACTATTGGTGAAGAGGGAAATACTCTAATAAGAGATCTCTTAAATGCTCTCTAGAGGCTCACTCAGTAACATGTCCTAACAGCTCCATGGATTGCCCCAAACTACAAGTCACCACAACACCAGCATGGTTGTTGGGCAGTTTAGTCGATACAATCCACCAACCTTCAATGGTCGAGCAGGACCCCTAGCTGGAGAGAAATGGCTAAGGGGATTGCAAGTTGGAATGGATCTTCATACATATTGCCTGTTCAAATACTTAGAAAGTGTTATGCACTGCGTTCCAGCTTGTTGAGGATGCAGATCATTGGTGGGAGTCATATTAGCTCACAATTAATGAGTCGTAGTGACGTGAGCTTACTTGGAAAGGATTTAAGGAATTAATAACCTAAAAGTATTTTCCTTAATCTTTCTATGATCAGAAAGAAACAGAGTTCCTCGAACTTAGGCAGGATATTATGTCTGTGGTAGAGTATGAAACGAATTTCAATCAGTTGTCCAGGTATGCTACTTATCTGGCGGACACATATAGCAAGAAGGTTAGGATATTTTAAAGGGGTTTACACCCCAGAAATTAGAGAAATCATGTCCAGTTTGGGAATCACTACCTATGCCGAGGTCATTGAGCAAGTACAAGCTATATCCTCTATCGTAAACTTGGAAACCCGCAGAGACACCAGTGACAAGGAAATAGGACAGTTAGAATAAGGGTAAAGATAGATATTAGAACAAGAAGAGGAAATCATGGGGAAGAATTGAGGAAAAGGCCAACACCAAGAAATCCATATGCCCCAAGTGTAATAAGCTTCACTATAAGAAATGCATGCTCGAAAGGGAATGTGCTTCAGATGCAAGAAACTGAGTCATTTTGCTGGAGATTGTCCTGAATCTGAGGGTAAAGAAGATGCAAAGAAAGGAAAGCCTTAGGTTTTTGCTCCAACTCAGAAGAAGGCAGAGCAGGATCCAAACGTGATAACAAGTAGTATTCAATATACCTGCTATCGTTTTCTAGTTTTCATGCTAAGACTGGAAATGTGTGTAAAAGTGTGAATGGTGCCATAGATATTAATATTCATTCAGGAGAAACTATTATCACTAATCGAAATAACTTAGAGGCAGACTTGTACTTAATAGGCATAAAAGATTTTGATATCATTTTAGGCTTGGACTAGCTTAGCAGTAATCACGCTACAATTAGGTGTCATAAGAGGGAGGTGCTTTTTCAGAAACCAGGAGAATGTGATTCTGCTTCTTTGGGACAAAAGTCAAAACCATGCCCCGTATCATATCGACGTTGAAACAAAGGATGTTGTTGAAGGGTACCAGTTAATGGTATCTAGTGAGCATTACTAGTGTTCAGCCAACTGAGTCAACTGCTACAGATGTACCAGTTGTGCGTAATTTTGATGATGTATTTCTAGAAGATCTACATGGTATTCCACCAGATAGATAGGTGGAATTCATGATTTATTTGGTACCTGGAGCTACACCCATATCTAAAGCACCCTACAGGAGGGCGTCGAAGGAACTCCATGAGTTGAAGGTGCAACTACAAGAATTGTTGGATAAAGGATATATTCTACTAAATGTATAACCTTGGGGGAGCACCAGTACTGTTTGTGAAAGAGGGATGGATCGATGAGGATATGCATTGACTACAGAGAATTGAATAGCCTCACAATCGAGAATAATTATCTTTTTCCACGAATAGAAGATTTGTTTGATCAGTTAAAGGGTGCCACTGTATTCTCTAAGATTGATCTGAGGTCAGTTTATCATCAGTTGAAGGTTAAGGACAGTGACATACCAAAAACTACATTTAGAACTTGATACAGACATTATGAATTCACTGTGATGCTGTTTGGGTTGACTAATGCACCAGTTGTCTTCATGGACTTGATGAATCGAGTATTTCATCCATATTTGGATCGGTTCGTTATAGTATTTATTGAAGACATCCTAATTTACTCAAGGGATAAGGAACAAAATGAGGAGCATCTTAGCATTTTATTACAGACACTTCGACAATAAAAGTTCTATGCAAAATTCAAAAAGTACAAATTCTGGCTCAATCGAATTGGTTTTCTTGGACATGTGTTATCGTCGATGGTATTGGAGTCGATCCACTCAAGAATTACAAATTCTCTCTCTTTTCCGTGTGTCTATATGTATCTTAATGAAGAATATAACCACTCAAGATTCTCCTCCAGCCGGCTGCCTTCTTGGAATAATCTCTCCACCACTTTCTACCTTCCAATGTATATAGGTAAATCTGTATATCCAGTTCAGCCCCCCAGTAGCTCCTTTTTTTTCTCCACCTTTTTTCATGATATGTGTATACATATATATATATATATATATATATATATATATATATATATCCATCCTCAATGCTTTCAAAAGTCGGCTGTATCAATTAGGTCACCTAGGTTCATTGGATTTAGGCCCATATGTGCATATTATAATAACAAGGAAATAAAATTGGTCACTAGACTTTTTCTTTGATGCAATTGAGTCCGTTTTATATGGTTTTAGTCCCGATTTCTTTGTTTAGTCTCCATTTGCATCCAAATTCGAGTTTTTCCTAAAACAAACAAAATAAATATATAATTAGTAATATCACATCCACAAACACTTACAATTGTCCAAATTTAAAGCTAAGATAAGTACGAAAAAACGTACTTATCAACTACCACTGTGGAAAGGCCTATTTTGTTTTAGATGCAATTATTTGAAAAGGTAAAGGATAGTTAGCTACTTTAACCAGTAAGGAGCAGTTGATCAAGAATTTTGCCAACTTGCGTTCTCTCTTTCCCAAGTTTCACTTCCTCTCTTCAAAACTTCACTTCTTTTGGCTAATCCACAAACCTATTGCTTCTTGTTAGTTTATTATGTTTGCCTTCAATTCTCTTCATTAAAAAAAATTGCAAAAAAAGTCAAAATTAAATGGGTTTTTAATGGGTAATACCCACCTCCGACCCACTTCAGTGAGATGGGTATATGGGTCGGGTATGGAGGCTGAAAATTCCTAGTGAGTAGGGTATAGGTTTGTCAAACCTGACTCATTGCCATCTATAGGCATGGATGATTAAAGTGGAGAGAGTTGTCCATATGATCAAAAATTGTGCCTCACTACTTTTGTTAGAAGATGGGGCATATGATTGGTGGCAATCAGTAAAGAGCACATATCAAGACCCTTCTGTTTTCACTTGGGCAGACTTCAGACGTATCTATTATGAAGTTTATTATCCTCGTTCTTTTAAAGATGCGAAACATGAGGAATTTTTTGAAGTTAGTACGGGGCACATGTCTATTGCTGAATATCAGGTAAAAATTTTTGAACTTTCAAAGTATGCACAAGTTCTCGTTATCAATAAAATTGACAAATGCTGAAGATTTGGAAATGGTTTAAGAGAAGATACTAGATCAGCAATGATATCCTTATGGTCGAACGAATTTGCAAAATTGGTGGAATTAGCCTTGAGAGTAGAGAACAGTATTTTAGAGAGATCAACTAGTAAAGAGCAGACGCAGTTTAGGACTAGTGTCAGGCAGACACGGGAAGGTACTTCTACTATAAACCACTTAAGAGGTTTTTACCAGGTATGTCCGCTCCAAGCCAATTCAAACCCAAATCAAGAGAGATTCATGGTTCTGATTCAGTTACAGTATTGTACAACAACTTGTCACTAATCATCCTCATACTCATGGTTTTTCCATAGATCATTCATATCCAGACAAGATGAGACTTCTAGTAGTGCTAGATTCTCTCAATGCTAATTATGTGAAATAATTCATCGTAGTGAGTGCTTAAAGTTCCTGGGATTTGGTGTCTATTATCATTGTGGTCAAGGCGGACACATTAGGAAAAATTGTCTAGTCTTATTCCAGGAAAGTGGCTTATCACAGAGGACGTTTCACCAGTAGCATGTTGGTAGCACAAGACAGAATCAGATTCAGAGAAATAATTTTGACAATAAAGTAGGCACAAACAGTGGGGTCCAGTCCAATGTACTGGACAGTAGCGGTGCTAAACTGAAAGGTCAAATAGGATGCTTGAAAATCCAAGTAAAGGTTTTTGCTATGACTCAATAGTCAGCAGAGGAGTCACCAGATGTTATTATGGGTATATTATCTATATTTGATAGAGATTTGATTGATCCTTGATTCACACATTCTTTTATCTCATTTGCACTTGGTATAAATGCGAACAAAAAAGGCAAAACCTTTAGATAGTTGTTTGGTAGTTGCTACACCAGTAGGAGAATCACTTTTGGTTGATAGTGTATATCAAGATTATGGGATTAAATTGAATGATAACATATTGAAGGCAAATTTGATACCTCTTGGTGTACATGATTTTGATATTATTTCGGGTATGGACTTTTTATATACAAATCGTGCTTTAGTTGATTGCTTTTGAAAAGAGATATGTTTAGACAACCAGGATAGCCTGAAGTTATATTTGGTAGACAACACATAATCTTATCATCTTGCTTCCTATCTGCTATTGATGCTAGAATTTCTCAACAAGTTTGTTATGCATATTTGGATTATGTTATTGATACAAATGTTAGAAAAATATATCTTGAAGACATTCTGGTAGGCTGAGATTTTTCTGATGTATTTCTAGAAGAACCACAGGATAATTACCACCTGATAGGGATATTGAGTTAAAGTTGATTTGATTTGATTTCTGAAACATCACATATTGACAAGCACCATATAGAATGGCTCTAGCAAAACTAAAAGAGTTAAAAGTCCAATTACAAGAATTAGTCTACAAGAGTCTTATCAAACTTAGTATATCTCCGTGGGGAGCACTAGTTTTATTTGTAAAAAAGAAAAATGGTACCATGCAATTATGCATAGGTTACGGGCAGTTAAACAAGGTCACAATCCGCAATAAATATCATTTGCCACTTCAGGGTGCTACAATATTTTTAAAGATTGATTTGCATTTTGGATATTACCAATAAAAAATCAGGGATAGTGATGTATTGAAAACTGCTTTCAAAACATGGTATGACCATTATGAATTTCTTGTGATATCGTTTGGGTTAACCAATGCTCCAACAACATTTATAGATCTGAGGAACAAAGTGCTTCACCCGTACCTAGACAAATTTATGATTGTATTCATTGATGACTCATTATTGTATTCTCAAGACCATAATGAGCACATAGAGCATCTCAGAGTCATTTTGTAAACCTTGCAAGATAATGAGTTATATGTTTTATTCAATAAATGTGAATTTTGGCTCGTAGAGTGGTATTTTTAGGACGTGTCATATAAGCAGAGGGAATTTATGTAGATCCACAGAAAAAAGTAGATGTGAAATGGGAAATGCCTACTAGTGTGGAAATATACGAAGTTTTCTTCGATTAATAGGTTGTTATTGTCGTTTTGTAGATAGATTTTCTAAACTTGCTTTTCTTTTGACCAATTTGACTAGAAAGAATCCAAATTTGTGTGCATTAAAGAATGTGAAAATAGTTTTCTAGAATTGAAGAATTGATTAGTTTCAGCTCTAGTTCTTACTCTCCCATCCCAGGTTAAGAATTGAAATATATAGTGATGCTTCATGCCAGAGCCTTGATTGTGTTTTGATTCAGAGTGGTAAGGTTATAGTCTATGTTTCTAGACAGTTGAAGAAACATGATCTGAATATTCTACACATGACTTAGAGCTTGTGGCAATTGTCTTACCATTGAAGATTTGGAGGCATTACTTTATGATAAGAGATGTCAGATATTTACAAATCATAAAAGCTTAAAATATATTTTTTATCAAAAAGAATTTAACTTAAGGCAAATAAGGTGGTTAGAGTTGATAAAATATTATGACTACAAGATGATTATCATTAGAAGAAAGCCAAGGAAGACATCTTGTTTTACGACACAAATCAATGCAATTTGTTCTTCTTTGTTTGGCGAGTTCATAATTTCACATGTTCAGCTTTTAGTCACTAGGTTAGGAGCATTGTTTGTTAATTTTAGGTAAGGCCTACTTTGATTGACCAAGTTAAAGAAGCTCAGACTTAAGATCCAGTATTGAGTAAACTGGAAGAAGAAGTTAATAATGGTAAGCATGCAAATAAACCATTCGAGGTGATGAAGCTTTGGTTATATGAAGCAGATTACGTGTTTCGATAATTCGAAGTTAAATAGAGAGATTCTAGAAGAAGCACATAGTTCAGCTTATGCAATGCGTCATGTTAGTACTAAAATGTATCGCATTCTCAGAGAACATTATTAGTAGCATGGAAATAAAAAGAAAAATATTTGAAATTTGTATCTAGATGTTGTGTTTGCTAACAGGTATAGCCAGATCATTAAAAAGTGATTCGGCTATTACAGATATTGTTTATTCCTTAGTGGAAATGGGAGCGTATCACTATGGATTTCTTATTTGGACTTCTTAGTGGAAATGGGAGCATGTCACTATGAATTTCCTATTAAAGTTACTTATTCGCTAGACAAATTGAAAAAAAAAATAATATATGTTGATGAGGTAATTAGTTTATATGAGCCACCTGTAACTACTATTTTAGATATAGATTCTTGTTTTACTATCAAATCGCGGCCTAGTTTGCAAAAAGCTATAGGTACTAAACTGCATTTCAGCACAACTTTTCATCCACGGGCAGATGGTCAATCAGAAAAAACTGTACAAACTCTAGAAGACATGATGCAAGCTTGTGTGCTACAGTTTAAAGAGAATTGGGATACTCATTTATCTTTAATTAAGTTTTCTTGTAATAATAGTCATCATTTGAGTATAGAAATGGCTCCTTTTAAAGCATTGTATGGTAGATGATGCAGATGTCCAGTTTGTTGTGATGATGAAGTCAGCGAGAGCAAATATTTTGGGTCCAGAATTTATTCATATTACTGCCGAGAAAGTAAAAAAATTAAAGAGAAGCCGATGACAACTTAAGATAGATAGAAGAACTATGTTAACAAACATAGAAGAAATCTTGAATTTGAAGTTGGAGATAGAGTTTTCCTATGATTATCATTCTGGAAGGTTGTTATCAGGTTTGGTAGACGAGGAAAATTTAGTCCTTGATATATCAGTCCTTACGAGATTTTTGATGGTATTGGTCTAGTTTCTTATCGATTAGCCTTGCAAATCGAGTTTCTAGAATTCACGATGAGTTTCATGTTTCCATGCTTCGTAAGTATATTCTAGATCCATCTAATATTTTGGAATCACAACCAGTGGAATTGAAGGAGAATCTTACTTATGAAGAAGAACCAGTTCAAATATTGGATTGAAAGGAACAAGTATTGCGCAGTAAGACTATTCCATTAGTTAAAAAACTTCGGAGGAATCATGCGATAGAAGAGTCAACATGGGAAAGTGTAGATCAGATGTGTTCTCAATACCCTCAGCTCATTAGTACTTAGCACATCAAATTTCGACAATGAAATTCTTTGAAGGGGGAGTTTTGTAATGCCTAGTCAAAAGAAAAGCTTAGTCAAAGATGTCAAGCTAAAAAAAATGAAATTAGAAAAGAAAAATAGGTGCCATTGACAACATGGTTTAGAAATAAGTGGTTTGTTAAGCTTTAATTCTTCAATTTTGTAAGGTAAGAAAAAGTTATTTATTTCGAGCTTTTGTTAAATTTTGGGTTATTAGATTATTAATTCAAATTTAGTTTTATCAAAAATAAACTTACCTAAAAAAGAAAAGATTGGACTTTAGTATTGCCTTTTTCAATTATTGATCTAGTTTATATGGTTAATTGCTGATTTATACATTATATCAATTTCAGGCGGTAACGAATCGATTAGGATAACTTATGAGCCAAATTAGTTTTCAAGTACATAGACTGTGAGTAAAAAAACTTAATTATTTTTAGATATTGATAAATTGCTTATACATTTACGTTAAATGTGATTATGTGATTAATTTTGTCCAATTACATGATTATTATGAAATGTTATCAGAATATGATATTTGTGTAACTAAAAAGATTATAAAATGATTATCTGTTCAAAGAAACACGAGACGTATGTGATATTGAAATTTACCAGAAAAGTACTTGGGATTATATACCTATTCTAGTTCACTGAGACAGTTCTCGGACGTGTTCTGTACTACAATGAGGGGTTTTGACTAGGTATAATAATACCCTGAGACGGTTTTGACGATGTATGACATAGTTCACTGAGGCGATCTTAGCCGTATTCTAGAATTGATTATCAGAAGTCTTTAAGACCAGCCTGAGAAGAAGTCTACGCATGTATGACTAGATTACATATTTTAGTTAGATGGTACATTTTTTGTGGATTTTCCAGTACATTGAGATGTGATGAGATTATGTCACTGATTACAGATGATGATGATGATTATATTATGATTATGAGATGACACTGTTAGTATTATGAATATGTCTCAATTATTGACTGCGGTTATATGATGTTATCATCTGAGTTGTTAAGTGTTATAAACTCAATTTTCAGTAAAAATGTATAAATGAGAGATTATAATTATTTTCGAAGTTCTCCACTCATTGAACTATCAACTAATATGTTTTCCCAAGTTTTTTCTGATCAGGTAGCAATTGTATTTCTGGGTAGATTTTGGAGTTAAGCTTTGATTTTAGAGTCAGAGCTACATTTAGATAGAGTATGTAGTTATTATTTTGGGATGCATGTTCATTTCTAGATTGCAATCTTGCACCACATGTAGATGGTTATGAGGCTCACTATGTATTTTACACCTGTATGTATAGTTCATGTTGTTTTCATAACGAAAGTTTGAGGATTTGACTTATCTCTATTGTGATGGGAATTATGGTTATATTTTTGGGATTTTACAAATTTGTTACAAGTTGATTAGTCCAAATTATTGAGAGATAATGCCAATTTTTTCTTAAAAAATAAGTTTAATTGAATTACATCTTCTAGCAGCCTTGATATGGGTCCTAGTTTTAGTTGGTGTCCATTATTGGCACACGTAATATTCCTAATCCACTAGTGTTACTTGGGGCGAGTTGTGTCAACTGTAGCTCCCTCCTGCTACCTAGCTATAGCATGCAAGAAGTTGGGAGACTACGACTGCCTGCAAGCAGCTACCCATGTTGGGGCTAAAAATAGCTTGAGCTATTTTGGCCCAGTGAACGAGACATATTTTGGCCTATTCATCGAGCTAGACCATTTGGCTCGATGAACACGTTAATCTTCAATTTTGAAGCTTGGCTCGAGCCTTGACTCGGTTAACAGAGCCATGACTTGAGCTTTGCTTTGACTTTTTGTAAGTCGAACCTGAGCGATTCGAGTCCTTGAGCTATTTTGACACCCCTAGATCATCAACTTTACCTTATTATCGAGGTGGACTTTGGCTGGATATAGAACACGCAGATTTGGGGTCAGCTCCACAAGATTTTACCCTCCTCCTTGAAGAACATGAATAATAGATAAATTCAGGATGCGAGCTGGAACTATAGAGAATTATCTGAAACATTTTCTAATCAATCTTATTATTTTCTGTAGTCAACCTTAATTAATGACAAGTGTAGGCTGGAAATAAAGTCAAATGCTGCTTAGACCTGTCATGTTTGAGCCCATGTTAGTAAAATGTAACAATTGTATCTCCACCCCAAGTCACTATAAATAAGGTTGTATGTGTACCTTTTTTATTTATGATTTTTTGGCAATTAATTCTATAGACCAAAACTCTCTTAACTTTTTATTACAAACTAATCTTCAGATCTTACACGGACTAACTTTCTTTTCAAACACTAACTCGATATCTGCTAGTTCATGATCTGAGCTCCATGTTAGAAAGTTTATCACAGATAATTATTTATCTATGATCCAAAATAAATTATCATGCTGAATTATCAAGAATTAAATAACTGAAGCGGAAGCGTACCTTAATCAAACGTGATTCACGATAAACGATTCGGCGGTCGGATCTTCTAAATCGATACGTAGTCCGTATTTTCTCTCTGATGATGGGATTTCAAAAGGAATGAACAATACGTACGATTCAAGGACCATAACCGACTTTATATACTGTATTGCCAGTTAACCTAATTCGGCCCATCATGAATTAGGTAATGACCTGGTATCTACATATAAAAGCCCATACATTTAATTAGATGCATTAAAGCCCAATTTACCAAATCCTTATTAGATCACTTTAAACGGGCTTAACCAGATTTGATAGTTTTTTATTCAATACACAATAATTCACATATAAGCCCACACGATTGATTAAAATCCTTACAATCTCCCACTTGGGCTATATGTGTAACCTTACAATTGTGTATCAATCATAACCTTATGAGTACTCAGAATTTTGCTATCATTACTGAATGCATCCCCAAACAATCCGGTCCATCAATTATATCAACATAGGATCAAAGCGGCTTTCGCTACATTAATCGTAACTAAACCTATCAATGGTCACGTATATCGACATAACTGAATGACATGGATCAAGTATGGATGTGTAGCATGGAAATTACATGTAATGTGATCTTCAACATGCCTATTTCCAACTAGTCCGACTTTAGTGAGATCATCCTCAAACAAGTTCAGAGATAATAAACCTGAAACCTTACAGCTGTAAATAACTTTAACTTTAAATTGTATCCAAAAGAACAATAAATGTCTCTAATGCACCCAAAATACAAACTCCCACTGAAACCGAATATCCTTAAGAAATACAACACCCATATGAGTGTTGTGCTCATGAAAGACCTTGGGTTGTAATACTTTAGTAAGCGGATCCGCAATTATGGAGTTTGTCCTAATGTACTCTTATTGACACGTGTCCACTCTGAACTGTATCCTTCACAACCAAGAACTTATGTCAACGTATTTTGACTTAGTTGAGCTCCTGTTGTTACTGGAATATAAATCTGCTGAGTTATTGTCACAATATAACTTTAGTGGTCTTTCTTTACCGTACAGAATACACAGCCCAGTGACAAAATTTCGCAGCTATATTCCATAATTAGATGCCCCCAAAATTGCTACAACTGTGCCGCCAAGTGAAAGAAGCTAAAGTGTCTGTTAAGCACTCCATCCGGAAATAGCTCCTCCAACTAGCAGATAAATGTAGCCTGATGTGGATCTTCTACTGTTTTGGCATCTAGTAAAAATCGGAATCATAATACCATATGATCTCCAACTGATCCAATTTTCTGTATGTGAGCATGTAATCTTTTGTTCTCTTTAAATACCTTATAACCCATGTTTGGCTGCTTTCCAAATGATCCATCCCAATGTTACTTAAATATCTCCTTAGTATCCCAATAACGTATGCAATATCCGAACGCATACAAATTTGAGTATATATCAGATTCCCTATAGTTTAACTATATGGGAGCCTCTGCATTTCTTTAACTTCAAGATAACTTTTCGGGCATTAGTCGAGACTAAATTTGTCTCCCTTAGCGATAGGGCTGTCCCCTGATTTACTGTCTTGCATGCCAAACCTCTTAAGTACTTTATCGATATAGCCCTTTTTTGACAATTCAAGAATACCCTGAGAACAATCCCGATGTATCTGAATTCCTAATACAAAAGAGACGTCACCAAGATTCTTAATCTCAAAATTTTATGTGACATGCCTATATCATTAGTGGCAAGCAATATGTTATCAACATACAAAATCAGGAAAATACACTTACTCCCACTGAACTTGTAATACACACAACCATCAACAATATTAATCTCAAGACCAAATGAGATAATTACTTGATGAAATTTGTATTACCCTTAACGGGAAGCTGGCTTGAGTACATAAATGGATTTCTTTAATTTGCAAACCATATCGTCCCATCAATGTCACCATTGAGAAACACCACCTTAGTATCCATTTGATGTAACTCGAGGTCAAAATGTGTAACAACCTAACTTTCCTGAAAGAGTCTTTCATTGAAACCGAAGAGAAAGTCTCTTTATAATCAATGCCATCATTCTGTGTAAAGTATTTAGATACAAGACAAACTTTATATCTTTCCACATTACCTATCGAATCCCTCTTGGTCTAAAAATCCATTTAAGACCAATGGACTTCGCACCTTCTGGTAATGGGACAAGATCCCAAACTTTATTGTCTTGCATATGCTTATACTCCTTATTTATGGCATCAATCCACTTTTGAGAGTTAGAACACTGCATGGCCTGATGGAAATTGATTGAACAATCTTTCACCATTCCATTATTTTCCTTATGTTCTTGGAAAAATACTATTTAAATTATCCGGAATAGCATTTTTTTCCCTTTCTCTTGTGGATTTCCTTAATGGCTTTAGTTATTGAGGTTGTTGAATTTGTACTTCTGAAATTTACCTTATTTTGGATGGGAGGTTCTTCAACATTGTCTAATTGAGGTTCCGAATATGCTTCTTGATCAATGACATGTATAGAAACTTGCACATTATCAAAAGCAATAGTAGGAATCAAAACCGATCCTTCCTCAACTTCTTCCTTAAAGACAATATCTCTAACCTTATTTCTCCCCCAAACTCAACATCCTCAAAAATGTTGCAGTTCCCGTTTCAAAAATTGACTTAAGTGTGGGATTATAAAATTAATAGCCCCTTAACAACTTTATTTTCTTTATTTGTTTTCTTGCCCTTATCTTTAGAGGTGTTTGCCAAGTGAACACTTTCAGTTCTGGCCTGCTTCAACTTTTCTTCCTCTTGCACACAAAATAGAATGAGCTCATTTAGAGTTCATTTCTCCCTTTAACAGTTATAACTGACCTTAAATTGACTAAATTGTGCAAGAAGCTTGCACACTATGAAATGAGCTCATTGAGAGTCCATTTCTACTTTGACAGTTATAACTAACCTTAAATTAACTATATTGTGCATGAAGCGATATCAATACCAAATGCACGAGCAAGTCATTAGACAAGTCGAGTTTTAGTTCCTTAAGTTTTGAAGCAGTGTGA
The DNA here is from genome assembly GCA_963555705.1 of Ligustrum vulgare. Lineage (NCBI taxonomy): Eukaryota > Viridiplantae > Streptophyta > Magnoliopsida > Lamiales > Oleaceae > Ligustrum > Ligustrum vulgare. Next base: position 13,551,960 of record OY743175.1, read on the forward strand.
AACATCTACATGATGTACTCTCTTGTTTTCCTATTGCCTTTATACTTTATTGAAATCAAGCTTTGCATAAGCGCGCTTGTTTCAGCCTTATTGTTTTTCGCAAAACATTTCTTAATTTCGGCAAGGAATTCATTGGCATCATTTACCTCCTCAGATACTATGCCACTAAAGGCTTCCAGAATGCCGCAATTAATGATCGTGAGACTCACGTAATTTAAGCAATCCCACTTCTCAAAGTTCCTCATTTGATTAGATGAACTTTCATCCATAAGAGGAGCAGGTTGCTCAATCCTTAGTACACGGTCTAGATCCATGCATCCAACGAAAAGTTAATTTTCTTGTTTTGATCCTTGAATTTTGTTCCATAAATACAGGGATTAAGTTTGAGCTTGTAGATATACTACTAGTAGAATTTGAAACCGAATAGAGAACACTTAAACAAAATAGCTCACATAAGTACCTTATTATGCAAATCATACTTTCAAATAATGGTAGGGCCCATCACAAGATACCTAGCACAACATCAATATTTAGTCTTTGGACAGAAATATTGACTTGTAAGTGGTACTCTTGGTGTAGTAATCAAATACTGACAGTAAGACATGTCAACCAACAAACCTTTCTTTGGACCGATTTATTGATCACATGTAAAACCAAATAACCGTCACGTATTTATCACCACAAGTTCATGTGAAATTCGGGCCAAATATTGATCTTCCTTTGGGCCGATCAATATCCGCATGAAATAACACGCAAACACCTAATTTTCCCTTAGTGCAGTGATCAAGCACTGGCAATAAGACATATTAACCAATAAACCTTTCTTTGGACCGATTTATTGGTCACACGTTAAACCAAATAATTGCCACGTGTTTATCACAACAGGTGCATGTGAAATTCGAGCCAAATATTGACCTTCCTTTGGGCCGATCAATATCCGTAATGAATAACACACACAAATACCTTCTAATATTCAAAGTTAATTAATATCCACAAGAGAGGTTGCTTTGGAAACATGTTGCTTCAACTAACTTACTTTCGAATATTATATCTTTCAAAAGATTCTGATGTACCAAGATTTGAAATTGAAATCTACTGATTTGCATATATTTTGACTTTAGGATTTGAATTATAGAATTCAAAACTTTAGAATAAAGCAATCCTTAAGTTGAGAGAGTCAATTGTAATATTCTTAAACTTTTGGTGGCCAATTATGAAAAAAATTTAAGCTTGAAAGACTTAAATTACAATTTTTCCAAAACTTTATTGGCCAATTTAGAGAAATTCCAAACATTAGGTCCCAATTTGAAAGAAAAACAAACTTTAGATGGCCAAAATAGGAAATTTTCAATCTTTAAAAGTTGATTTTGAAAATTTTCAAACTTTAGGAGCCAATTTAGAAAATTCCCAAACTTTAGGGACTTAATTTTAAAAAAATCAAACTTTAAGGACCAATTTTGAAAATTTCCAAACTTTAGTGACTGAATTAGAAAATTTTCAAAATTTAGGGACCAAATTAAAGAATTTCAGAACTTGAGGTGCTGTATTAGAAAGTTTTCAAACTTTAGGGACTGAAAATGAAAATTTTCAAACTTTAAGGGACCAAATTAGAGAATTTTCAAGCTTTAGGGACCAGTTTTGAAAATTCTCAAACATTAGGGGCTGAATTAGGAAATTTTCAAACTTCAGGGGCTGAAATATAAAATTAGAAACTTTTATAACCCAACTTTAATAATTTATAACTTTAGGGGCTCAATTATAAATTCCATAACTTGAGAGGTCCTGACTTAAATAATTTTAAAAACCTTAGGGCCTGATGATTTTATAAAATCCAAAGCTTTAGGGTTTAAATAAATTCAAAACAATCAGGGAGGACCAGATGTGCAAATTATTCAATTATCCAAAATTGCAAAAGAGGCCCTTCAAAACTTCAAATTTCCAATCGACGCCTCTGCCCTAAAAAATCAGATTTTCGCAACAGCTAGGGTTTTGAAACCCTAACCGCCGCAACCGCCCAACCCGGAGATAGCGACGTCACTACCGGCGAACCCCAACGTCGCAACCCCATTTCCGGCCTTGTTTTCCTGCAGCGTCGTGCACAGCCAGCGTCCCGGACGCTTCGACCTGCAGCGCCTGTGGGGCGCTGCTCGCCTTAATCGCCGCGTGCAACTCGCATCCGGCGGCTATTGTGCCAACGGCAACACCTCTGGATCAACCTTAATCCATCTTAATCGTCCAAAACCCAACCATCAAAGGCAGATCTAGAACCTTAATTTCAAAAAAAAAAAAAAAAAAAAAAAAGACTAACACCAAAATGGCACCCAACCCGATTTCATCCATACACAATCGACATTCCCAAATCATACAAATACAGAAAATTATACATATAAAAATCGAATAAAGGAGATCCATATCCGATTTCAACTGATTCTATATACATGATATATACTGAAAACCAATTTGCATTTACCAAAATCATAAACACGTTCTCATATACAGGCAGTAAGAAAAGGTTGATTCTAAATCCAATAAGTTAGCAATTCCAATTTTCAGTAAATCCAACATCAAATTCAACAGAATTTTCTACTGAATCCAATTTTTTTTTTTTTTTGGTCTCGAAATCAGAACCTCTTTTCTTACACATATATACACACGCACATAAATTTGGTTTCACATATATGCGCTTGAAATAGATCTGATAATTTAACACGATGTTGGCTCTGATACCACTTGTTAGAAAGTTTATCATAGATAATTATTTATCTATGATCCAAAATAAATCATCATGCTGAATTATCAAGAATTAAATAACTGAAGCGGAAGCGTACCTTAATCAAACGTGATTCACGATAAACGATTCGGCAGTCGGATCTTCTAAATCGATACGTAATCCGTATTTTCTCTCTGATGATGGGATGTCAAAAGGAATGAACAATACGTACGATTCAGGGACCATAACCGACTTTATATACTGTATTTCCAGTTAACCTAATCCGGCCCATCATGAATTAGGTAATGGCCTGGTATCTACACATAAAAGCCCATACATTTAATTAGATGCATTAAAACCCAATTTACCAAATCCTTTTTAGATCACTTTAAACGGGCTTAACCAAATTTGATAGTCTTTTATTCAATACACAATAATTCACATATAAGCCCACACGATTGATTAAAATTCTTACACTCCAGTTATACATTTCTTCAAGAAACTTAATCAGATATAAATTCCACGAAAATGTCAAATTAGTCAAAACACATTGCCACGTCATTTTTGTTGTTTGACTTGAATTTTATTCAGATCCGAACGTCAACAACCCAACATATTTGAACTATAAGACTTTTGTTTGAGTTGATATGTTCGTTTTTCTATTTTAGTTGTTCACATTAAGTTAGTTTGCTGTGATTTGAGTGGATGGATTTGAGTTAGACGTAATGAATTTTGTCAAACAAAGGCAATTTGTCAAAATACATTAGGAATAAGGCTATTTCAACTAATTTTTCATGAGACATTTACAAAATACTTAATTTTAGGTATCAAAATTAAAATTTACTTCCTTTAAGAAATATCATTCATCAAATTTTTGTGATTTGTTGATATTTACATCATTTAAAAGTATCACAATTTGATACTTTTCAATTTTTTATGATACTTTTCAATTTTTTTAATACTTTCGTACTTTTTCATGATACTTGTGATTTTTTTTCTTTTTTATGATTTTTCAATTTATTTATGATATTTTTCACAAGTGTAAGTATTTTTTATTATTTTTTATTTTACAGTAAAATTTAGTTTTCATAAGAAAAGTTAGCATTTAGCATAATTAATCCAATTTTCATTGAATTTCTTCAATTTGTTATTCGACCTATTTTATTATTTATTGAAGCTATTTAGTTCTTATGTTGAACAAAAAATAAAATTAAAAATGAAAGGCGAAACATGTGAAAAAGTTATTATTATTATTATTATTTTTTTTTTAAAAAAACGTGGAACACGAAATGCAGTAGAATAATGATGATAAACTAAAATTGATTTCAATCTAAATTAGAGTCTTGAGCAAAATATCAATTTGAGATGTGATTTGTAATTAAAATTAAACTAAAATAATAATGATAAACTATTGAAATATGTTGCTTACTAACACAACTCAACTCATAGTCAATAAGTGCAACAAGAGTGCATCCCGGATGTTCGATCCAAGTGTGTATAAGTTGTAATCACATCCGAATTTACATGATTGGCGAACCAGGGGGAAGGCCGCGTACTCCCCAAGATAATTTGGGCGTAAACTCGAACGCCTAAGTAGTAGTAGTAGTAGTAGTAGTAGTAGTAGTAGTAGTAGTAAAAAGAATGAGTGCGTGCCTAAACTGTTCAAAAGCTAAGTAGAAAATGATGGGATTCTAGAAACTCGAGTGTCAACACGAATCTTTTGATTGATTCAACTTTTTTCATCTATTTCATCAAAGATTTCATTTGTGTAAGAAAATTTCTCAAGTTCATTTATTCCCACCTCTACTTTATAAAATTTTTCTTTGCCAACACTTTTGTTAAAGTGTGAATCTCTCTCTCCATACTTAACTTACTTGTTGAGAGAAATTATTAGTTGAAAGCTCTGATACAAAGATACATATTATTTCATCATTTATTTTTCAATCATCAAAGTTTTTCTCATTATTGAGATTCTCTTGATACTTGACTTGAATATATCATTTGTTAAAGAGAGCTCTTTCAATTGTAAAACCACCATTTATATTTTAGTGATTTTGAGATCCTTTGAAAACTCGATTGTTATTTAAAGATATGTGCTCCTTGTTGTAAGTCACTGAATGATAGATGCTCCTTATTGTAAGTCACTTAAGGATTGGTACCTATTGTTGTAAGTTATTACTATATTGAATTTGATCTTGCTCGTGATGACGAGCTTGATAACGGGATGTAGAACATATTGTATATTGAACCACATTAAATCCGCTTTGTTATCTCTCTTTAAATTATTGTACTTACTTTCATTTGCTTATTTACATTGTGCAATATTTATATAGTTACACTACTTATTACATTTTGTGTTACTACTTGTACGTATTGATTTTGTTTTGAGATAATTTATCAAAAAAGTTTCTAAAAATAATTCACGCCCTCTTGGTTAGTTATTCTTGAATTATCGGTGGTGTGATAAATTGCCCAAGTGGAAAGCCATCTTCATCAATTTAAACTGGTTGTGCAAATTGTGTAGGCTGCAATGCTATGTTTTGTTCTATTCTGCCATGATTTTCTTTTTATTACTTAATTCTCTGTTTGAAAGTGCGTTCGATTTTTGGATCAAAGGGTGCAAGTACTGTCTCTCGATCTCACGTGCTGGAAAAGGGAAGAACGAAAACGAGAATTTAAAACAAAGTTAGAATTAACTAATAAAACTATAGCATATAAAATAGACCCCAGCAACGACGTCAAAAACATGTTTTGATTGATTCTGCAAGTGTATGGAACAAAGTGATTTTTAAGTCCAATTATCGTCCCACAGAGATTAGTATCTACTGTCATTTTTTAAACTAACATAACTTTAATCTAAATTAGAATAGTAACTAAAATATCAATTTGAGATGTGATTTATTACTAAAATGAAAGTAAAATAATAACGATAAACTATTGAAATATAGTTTGAGACGATAATGAGATTTGTTAGTTAAGATTTTCAATTTTACTTGGGTTATTTAACATTCATCTAATTCTAATTTATTCAACCCCTTTTCATGTGTCAAAAGTTGAATTAACTAATTATAGCCAGTGATCTCTCTCGAGTAACACTAATCATATTCACATGTTTGAAATTACTATATCTATATGTCAATTCACACACATGCAAATGCATTCAATTTTAGGAATTCTATCAAGATTGCATAGACTATAATTATCTCTCAATTTCTTATAATACCTATATTATTGTTGCACAAGTTAGAATCATACATTACCTCTCGATTTCAATACTATCCCTAAATCAATTGATTGTTGGCAAGAAAATTAACACAATAAACACACAATAAATAATTAAAACATATTAAAGTGGCATGAAGTCTTTAAATTAAACAAACATTAAATTTTTTTAGCTACATCGTCTATCCTAAAATAAAAAGAATTTATAATGTCGGAATTAAACAAATAAAGGATAAAAGACATCATCAATTTTAATTACAAGAAACAGGATAAAAATTCTCCGAACTAGTGTTGAAATTCATTACACGAATTCAACAATTTGTCTTTCATTCCCTTAACTTGAGTATTATAAATCTTCTCATAATTTGTGAAACCCAATTTAATTTATCCAAAAGGAACTTGAAATTCTTTTAGTTTTCCATTACTGCTCTCAGTGACGGATCTAGAAAGTTTTTCCAGCTAGGGCGATCGTTGACTGGTCAACGATCGATGCTTGTAAATAAATTATGTAAAAATATTTTTAATAAGTACTTAATTTATCAAATAATAAGAAAATCATTAATAATGAACATATAATCTGATACAAGCCGTAATAATGCTAAAAAGTGTTCAGTACAACTTCAAAAATCATATAATATAGTCCGAATCGGTTACAAGATCATCTAATTCTCTATTTCTTTGAATATATTGATTTTGGAGCAACACTCTAATACCAAATTGTTGAATTTAACTCTAAATAAACTCTTTTATTATACTAAAGTAACTTTTTGTTCAATATGGGACACAACACCGACATACATATATATTATTTATTCATTCCATTTCAAAAAAAAAAAAAAAAAGCTAGACCAACAGATCACGCTGCCTCTCTACCCTCTCTCTCTCTCTCTCTCTCTCTCTCTCTCTCTCTCTCTCTCTCTCTCTCTCTCTCTCTCTCTCTCTCTCTCTCTCTCACACACACACACACTATACCACTGACCACTCATAACTCATTCATAATTCACTAATAGACACACAATATATGCAGGCAGCCATTATATATATATATACACACAGTCACAGACAGAACCGTGGTTGCTTGCCTTCCTTCTTGATTCTGGCATGGAGGTAAACAACAGAACAAGCAGCAATTTCTGGAGAGTTCTTCAATGGCGGTAGATTCTAATGCATAGAATTATCCAGGCTAGCTTGGCAGGCGGCAGCGGGTAGCCTCGATTCGACGATCTCCATTTTCTTCTAGACATGCCAGTAATTTTTTCAGAAATGGGGATGCTGCATTTTCATAATATCAACCTATTACTTTCCGGTGGCGGATCCAGAACGGGCGGCCGCGTCGGCTCGCCATGCTGTGGCTCCGTCGGTGACTGCTCTTGCCACCGTTTTCTCTCTCTTGCGCGTCCCTTCCCCTGCGTTAGTCTAGGTTTATATATTCAAAATTTTCTTTTTCCAATCAAGTCCAATTAAGCACCAGTTTGGTTCAAGAGAAATCAATCAAATTTTTTCTCAAAATTATTTTTAACCACTCTTTTATATGGGACTCACAATTTTACACACTTTTCAACAATTTTTCAACCACACATTTAAAATTTTCCCAATTTATTCTACACCAAAGAGACTAAATTGGATTTTTTTCCCACTTTGTCCAAAGCCCAATTAATGTAATTTTCTCTACGGCCTCTATTATTTCAAGCTAAGCAATTTAGTCCTTGTACTCATTTATTTATGCAGCCCATTGTCCTCTTTGATTTAATTGGAGTCCTTCAATTTCGAAAATAAGGAATTCGACTCCGAAAATGCATTTAACCCCAATTTTTCTTCCATTTTGATTGGACCTCGGATTTTTCTACTACACAAGTAAAAAATACAAATAACTAAGTAAATTTCAAAATGATACAAACAAAAGCCACTTTTGGTGGCTTAGGGGGTGCATGGAATTGTGACTTTTAAAGACTTTTGAAACTATTTGAAGTAGATTACTTTTGTGGATTTCGTAAACTTCCATATGATGTAATATTATAAACAAATTCTTGTATGTCAAATCATCCACAAGAATGCAATGAAATAAATCATATTTCTCATATCAATAAAAATTGTTTTGAAAAATGTAAAAAAATAATAATAATATCAGATCAATTATATTAACAAATAATCAAAATACCAAATAATAATAATAATAATATCTTAGTAATATTCCGCAAAAAATATCAAATATTGCTAATATCGTTTCACATGTCAGATACTATGGTAGCACTTCATGCATTAGCATTCTCTCTTTCTTTTGCATTTTAGGATCACGACCTTGACCAGTAAAATCTTGAAGGTTATAGCGAACACCTTGAAAAGGGGCTAATAATTGAACTCGATTAGGAAATCCACAATCTGCCAATTTTTTTTTACCTAACCATAACATACATGTAGACTTAACAAGTAATTTTTAACATGTATAATCACAAAAAAGAAAGAAAGAATTATAGAGTAATATCTTGCAGTATTTTAAGTACATTTCTCCTTGTGAAAGCATCTCTTAATACCTTAGAGCATCTACAATGCATTCCGTGGATTGTGAAAACACACATGATACGTCAGTAAATAGACGGAATATGACAAAAATCTCTCTCCAATGCACAACGTGGATTAGGATATTGGCTGACCTGGCGCTAAAAAAAATAGACATTATGGGATGGAGCGTCTAAATCTAGACGCTACGTGAGACATGCAGATTCGACATTAACTTTTATTTCATAATTAATTAATTATTATAAATAAGGACATTGACCAATCAGGTTTTATGATACAAGTTATTTCTATTTAGACTCTTTATACAATGAGAAATCCTGCAGATAAGGCTCAATTTATGCACAGTAATTAATTTTAAATTTAAATAAAAAAATGCCACATAATCAATATTATTTAAATGTAGAAGGAACCATTGGAGAGTAAATTTTTTACTTTTCCGTTTATTTATCCACGTTATCTAAAAGTTCGTCTATTTTATTGCTACTTTAGCCCCAATTTACAGAGTGCATTGGAGATGCTCTAAGGCTCCGTTCAGTGGCCACAACGAAATTATAATTTTTATATATTTAAAAGTAAGGTATGGGTTTAGTGTAAACACATGGATGTGAACACAATATGGTTAACTATTTGGTCAATATTTATATGGTAATTAATGCATGTTTAACTATAATTAACTGGTTAATGTTTATTTGGTTAATGCATATTTGACTATTTAAGTTTGCATTTAGATTATATTCCAACTAGGGGATGGACAAAATGTTCGATTCTACATAAAAAAAATAATGATTTGGTTCTTAGAATCAAGAACCATTTATTTTCGGTTCTGATTTTCATTCCAGAACAAGAACCAAGAATCTGCTTTTGATTTTCATTCCAGAACAAAAATCAAGAATCAAACTCAATTATATATATATATACACATTTTACCTCATTTCCTATTAGAAAAATATTCTAAAACATATATCTAAATTCTAATTCTAATCATTTATCTTCTTTTCAATTATAGACACGAATTCACACTGTTTTACTTGCACTCCTACAATACAACAATCGTTGCGCTCCTTAGTCACCATCGACATCGTTGCTGTTTATTTTTTAAAATATATGTATATCTAAACCCTAGCCTAATTCGTCAATTCCCATAAGTTAACTCAAACTCAAATTGCAAATTTCATTCATAACTCACACGGAGTCACGACAGAGTAGGCAGAGTTGGACCTTCATCATAACCTATAATTATAAGTCTAAACGGCCTTTATGTTCGATTCTCTAAGTTTCAACGAGTTGGGGAGCTTCCTTCAAGTCGGTTTCTTCTTTGATTTAGAATAACATTTTACTTTTTTCTAAACTTTTGTTTTGTTAACTTAAATTTCATTTTTTATTTAATAATGACGTATATAAAATCTAATGAAGAAGCTTCTATAAACATGTTTTAATTGCATTCATTATTTAAAAATTCAATTAATGGTCCCATAATTAAACCAGACAAAACTAGAATCGAACGGTTTGGTTTCATATCTTTACAAAAACCAATTAATTCCATTAGTAAAAAAACCAAAGATTCATGGTTGGTTTTGTTCTTCTAGAACCAGAACCAAACCAAACCAAACAAAATCGAACCGAACTGAACCACGTCTATCCTAATTCCAACTACTAATATATTTACCTAGGTTTAAAAAATTTTTACGTTTTTTTATTTTTTTATTTATTTCAATTAAATAGTAGCCCTTGTTTGTTGTTATTTAAAAAGAGTTTATTTAAAATAAATAGTGATTTTAGGAGAATGTGTAGTTAAAATGTAGATAATCTTTTTGGATTTATATGTAATATTATTTATTAATAAATTTATGAATGAAAAGAAGAGAGAAAAATGTGTAAAAAATTTAAAGGTGTTCAAACAGGGGCTTAATGTAACTTTTATTGAAACAATATTCTGGATGTATATTTTTAAATTTGTTTTCCATTTTTATTTTATAAATACAAACAAAAATTATTTTCAAACTTATTATGTAATTTATTAAGTTTTTATCTTATATTAATTTACAACATTTTCAGTTAAATATTCTATTTGATTTTTTTATATTCTATTTGACCATTGTTTTTACTTTATATTATTTTTACCTAGACATTTTAATTTTGAACGAACTATGAATTCATGTACAATTATTAATTTGGATTATATTACATGTTTATATTGTACATTTTATCCCCTACTATATTTGTCTAGCTTTATGTTTATTAATTTTTGATTATTAATTTTTTAAATTAAATAGTTAATGTAATTTTTGTTGTAACAGTTTTCTGTATGTATATTTTTAAATTTATTTTTCTATTTTTTTATAAATACAAACAAAAATTATTTCAAATCATTTTCCATTTCCTTGGAATATTTGTTGTTTGATATTTTTATTTATTTATTTCATTATTTTAACGACTAAATACTTAAATTTTCAATGTATTGTGATCAATTACATGGGACTCTTTGGATTTCTTATTTTAATGATTAGAATCTTCTTATTATTAGGTCAATTAATTAATTTAGTTACATCTATTCCTTGAAATTTTAACTGGATTAAATAAACCGAAAATAATTGTGGTAAAATATTTATTTCTACAATGTAATTTTAAAGTCTTTTCAAGTTGGTCGAGATCATAATAAAAGAGAATGTAAATAGTCATTTTTTGAGTTGTACAGCTTGATTCCAGGACTGTCATTCACATAATACATGAAACTAAACAATAAAAAAGTATTATAGCACTAAAAAATAACAAGCGAACATTGTAAGTACAAATATAATTCATTTTTAATTGTGTTTAATTATCGTTTTCCTTTTCCAAATTACAGTATCATTTCATTATTTTCCTATTTATTTCATCATACACACATTTGATATATAATGAAAAAGATTTAGAATATATTGAAGTCGTAATTATATATTTCAATATAATTTTATGCATCACATGGGTGAAACATTGGTGTATTTTATTTGTGTTTTCTACGTAAAATGTGTGGTTAAAAATTGGAGAAAGAAAATGCGTGTGATTAAAAAATGGTTTAAAAAATTGTTACATGACGATTTTTATAACATCTCATTGCTCTCTTCCAAGTTCCAACGATCATTTTTCTTATTTTTGTGTGCCTCTTCCTTGAACTTTTTCATTTCCTTGTGCTTACCAATATAGCTAATAATTATTATTTTGCAAATATAATGAATTCCGAACAATTACTAAAAGATTAATATGAGAGAATATTCATGTAGTATATTATTCACCTTGATAATGTCAATATTTATAATACAAGAGATAAAGATAAACTAGGAGACCAGATTTCTATACATGGTAATGGTAAGATTCTATACACTCCCAAAATACAACGATATGGAATATTTACAAGAATATTCTAAAATTGAGGTGCGGCTAGCAAACCTTAGTCATGGCCTTTAGTATGTGATTCATCCAAGGATTGGGTACTTGTGGATAATTCAGAGCTACAAGATTTTCCTTAACAGGCCCCCACAATATGGAGGATCCATTGGAGACTCCCATCTTGGACCGGGTTAGGGTGAACTTTGAGGAAGGTAATGATTTAGTGAGAACATCAACAAGCTGATCATGAGTGGATATATAGGAGACACCAAAAGAATTAGATTGAACATGGTTTTGGACAAAGTGGTAGTCAATTACAATGTGTTTCATGCGAGTGTGAAATACTGGATTCAAAGAGAGATAGGTTAGCACCAATATTATCACAATAAACAGTGGGTTTAGAGGTAGTATGAACCCGAAAATCGGAGAGAAATTTTTTTTAATTAGAGTATCTCAGTGGCACAAGAAGCAAGGGCATGATATTCCACTTCAGTAGAGGAGCAGGCAATCGTGCGTTGCTTCTTAGAGCTCCAAGATATGCGGGACTTACCAAGATAGACTATGTAAGCAGAGGTAGAAGAACGATCATCAGTGTTACCAGCCCTGTCGGAGTCATTAAAAGCAGAGAGAGTGAGAGAAGAAATATGACGGAGGAGGAGACTATAGTGAATAATATGCTTAAGATAGCGGAGAACACGTTTGATTGTAGTGAGATGAGTGTCCACTGGACGATGCATAAACAAAGATAATTTGATGACTACAAAGCAAATATCCGGTCAAGTAAAGGAGAGATACTGGAGAGCACCCACTATTTGACGATAGAAGGTGGCATCAGTGAAGGGAGAGTCATCGAAGAGAGAAAGCGTGGTCGAGTTTGATATGGGAGTGGTGACTTCTTTGGCACCAATCATGTTGGTGCGAGAAAAAAAAAGATCATGGATGTACTTATGTTGGCTGAGGAAGAGATAAGAGGATGTGCGAACCACTTCAATTCCTAGAAAGTAGTGTAATGGTCCTTGATTCTTGACAGAGAAGCAATTTGACAGAGCCTAAATGACAAAGAGAACAGTAGTGGCATTATTTCCTATGATGAGGAGTTCATCGACATACACCAGGAAGAAGATATTGATGTTGGATTTGAAGAAGAGGGTGAGTCACTATGGGAGTTGGTGAAGCTATAGTAGAGGAAGAAGGATTTGAGCTCATGGAACCACGTACAAGGAGCTTGTATTAGGCCATAGATGGCTTTCTTTAGGCGACATACATGGTTCGGAAAATGAGGATCAAAGAAACCTAGTAGCTGTGTCATATAAACTTCCTCTTCGAGTGTTCCATCGAGAAATGCATTATTGACATCCAATTGATGGATGGGTCATTGAAAATTAAGAGCAAGAGTGAGGAAAATACGAATGGTGGATGGTTTTACAACTGGACTGAAGGTCTCATGGAAATCAATGCCAAGGCGTTGATGAAACTCCTTGGCAACGAGTCTAGATTTGAAGCGAGACATAATTCCATCGGGATCTCTTTTAATCCGGAAGACCCATTTGAAACCAACTAAGTTCATAGATGAGGTAGAAGGAACGAGTTCCCATGTTTGATCTAAAGAAGAGTGTTTAGTTTCTTTGTCATAGCAGTACACCATTCAAGAACTTTTAGAGCTTGTGAGGCACAAGTAGGCTCAATAGAGTTGGCGATGGGATTCCTAGTTGAAATGTGACTAGTTGAAATGGTGGAAATCCATTTGGTGGTGAAAAACACCGCTTTTGGAGGGAGTGCCATATGGGTGATTATTAGGACGATTTGGAGGGGGCACGAGATTAATAATAGGGCCAATTGGAGGAGACATATTTTTAGATGAGTTTTCGATCGTGTCTGCATTAGAAGGGGAATCACTTGTCTTAAAGAAAGAAAAGGAGTCCTGATGAGGTGTTGGGGAAGGCTGGTCATGAGTGGGCAAGTTGGGAGCTCGATGGGAATGAGAGGCAGAAGCCTCACTTGATGCAGTTGTGGGGAGGAGTGGCGAGCAACTAGCAACATTAGGCACTTCAGCTGGCCTATGCGAGCAGGCAAGCTAAACAGAAGTAAGACTGGGCAATGGAAGTTGAAAGGAGGCAGTGGCAGATTGTGTATAAGGCGTGCCCTCGGGATAAGCATTGTCCTTATTAGAATTGTTAGAGTTGGAGAAAGGAAAGATATGTTCAACAAAACAAACATGCCGAGAGTTGAACATTTTCCTATTTTCAAAATTGAAGCATAGATACGAGTGATGAGTGGTGTCATACCCAAGGAAGGCACACGGCCTCGATCGAGGCTTTAGTTTGGAATGCGCATAAGGTCGTCACCATGGATAGCATAAACAACCAAATTGGCGAAGTGTGTTATAACTTGGATGACGATGGAAAGTAGTGAAAAAGGGGCTTGAGTTGCCTAACGTTAGGGAAGGTAGGTAGCTAATGAGATAGATAGCTGTTTGAAATGCACAAGTCCAAAATTTGTTGGAAGAGCTGCATGATGAAGGAGAGTGAATCCTGTTTCAACATTGTGCCGATGGCATCTTTCAGCTATCCCATTATGTTTAAGTGTTTACGGTGGATTTATTTTGTAGGTTATTCCATAAAGCTAAAGTAGATTAGTTAAGCCAGGGATTACCCGCCCCCATTCGTATAAAGTGTTCGAATTTTGTGCCCCCAGTCAGTTTTCAACAATTTTCTTGAATATAGGAAAAATAGTGATAAGATTAGATTTTAAGTGCAAAGAAAAATAACCAGATATACTTAGAAAAATGGCCAATAAAAATGAAATAATAGTGATAACCATCTCAAGATGGGTTAGGACTAGGATCCCAGACATCCGAGAAAATGACTTCTAAAGGAGATTGACTATTAATACTAGACTCATGATAGGGGAGCCAATGGCTCTTATTACATTGACACGATTGACAAGAAAAATTTGAAGGCAAACTAGATGAATGATAGAATCCAAATCCTGCCACTAAAGAAGACAGCAAAAAAAAAGATAACACACCAAAATAAGGAAACTGAATACTAATATTTCTGTAAAAGACTGATGAAATCCAACACACTGAGAACAAACTTTGCAATGATGACGATAACAATGTAAACAAACTATTAAAGAAAAGAAATGGCTGATAATCTGGCTTTCGAGAGACCAATCTCTCCCCCTTTTGCTACCAAAAATTCCCTGCCTTCCTCTTCTGCTGACTTGCTTTTATAAACCTCCTTTGTTCCCCATGTGCTCTCCAATGGAATGTCTTCAACAAAATTGTTATTTTGCTCCTGTTCTCACATGACCACTTCCTCTCTTTTTAATTACTATTCTACCTTGATGTTTTCTTCTTGTGCCTCTAGTACGTGTAACGAATTGGGGGCTTATCATCACTCCCCCTCATAAGATTCACCTTATCCTCAAGGTGAAAGTTAGGAAATTGTTGTCTGATCAGATCATATGACTCCCATGTAGCATCCAATGGAGGCAACCCTTTCCATTGTATGAGCACATCTCTCCCTCGAAGATTGTGACCCATGCCAACTCGTGTGCCCAATACTACCTGCGGTTCTACCACCATTTCCAACTCATCAGTGACATACGGGGGAAAATTGATCACCTCCTGACGTTCTCCTTTGGCCGGTCGTAGTTGTGATACATGAAAAACATGGTGGATGTTGCAAGTGGAGGGAAGCTGAAGCTTATATGCAACTTGTCCAACCTTTTTTTCCATAGGGTAAGGTCCAAAGTATTTTGGAGCTAACTTTTTGTTAGGACGAGAACCCAGAGTTTTATGGCGGTAAGGTCGAATCTTCAAATAGACCAAGTCTCCAATTTCGAACTGGACATCTCTGCGTTCCTTATCAGTTGTTTCCTTCATCTTAGCTTGATATCTAGCTATTTGAACCTTCAATTCATCCAAAATCATGTCACGTTCCATTAACTATTGTTCCACAGCTGAAACTGGAGTAGTTCCTTTCTCAAATCTCAGCAATCCCGGTGGTTCCCTGCCATAAACTATTTGGAAGGGAGTTAACTTTGAGGACGTGTGATAAGAGGTGTTATACCATAACTCCGCCCATGACAACCAACTATACCAAGCTTTAGGTTTAGTTGATGCGATACAACGAAGATAGGTTTCCAAGATGCAGTTCAGTACTTTAGTCTGCCCATCTGACTGCGGATGATATGTCGTGCTCCTGCATAATTTTGTTCCTTGTAATCGGAATAATTCTTCCCAAAAATGACTCATAAAGACCTTGTCCCTTTCGGAAACAATTGATCGAGGCATCCCATGGAGTCTCACGATTTCCTTCACAAAAATTCTAGCCACACTTCCGGTGGTGAATGGATGTCTTAACCCTATAAAATGTTCATACTTACTGAGGCGATCCACCACTACTAGTATTGTGTCCGCATTTCCCGATTTTGGCAACCCCTCCACAAAATCCATGGCAATGTCTTCCCATTCTTGATTTGAGATGGGAAGTGGCTATAATAGCCCTGCCGGTGACAATGCCAGGTACTCGTGTTGCTGACAAACTGTGCATTGACTGACATATTGATGGATGTCTTTTTTCATTCCTACCCAATATACAGCCCCTGCAATCCGTTTATACGTATTTAAATAACTTGAGTGTCCTCCTATCTTGCCATCATGACCTTCCTTAAGTACCAACGAGATCAATGATGATCCTCTTGGTAGGAATAACTTGTCTTTGAAAAGGAGGTGACTGTCCACAACCTGGTAATTGTGTTTAGAAGAGGGGTCTCTTTGTATCTCTTGGATTATTTTCTGGGACTCGGGATCTTTAACTACTTCCTTGATTAATTCTTCCAGCTGAATCACATTAGATACTGATAGAGCCCTGATTTCGACTGAGTGATTAATCCGCGATAATGCGTCCGTCGCTTTATTTTGCAACCCTGGATGATACTGGATATCAAACTGGTATCCCATCAATTTAACCATCCATTTTTGACATTCTGGACAGACTAACCTCTGTTCCATCAAAAATTTTAGGCTTTTCTGATCAGTTCTGACTATAAACTTATGGCCAAGCAAATAATGGCGCCATTTCTAAATTGCAAAAACAATTTCCATCAATTCACGCTCGTAGACAGATTTAACCCGGCTATTAGGATAGAGAGCATGACTGTAATATGCTAGAGGCCGCTGTTCCTGCATCAACACTGCCCCCAAAACCTGATCCTGAAACATCTGTTTCAACTACAAAAATCTTCTTGATGTCAAGTAGAGCTAAAACTGGAAGGTTCACCATGGCGGCTTTCAACTTTTGAAAAGCCTTCTCCGCAACACTAGCCCAAAAGAAGTTATTTTTTTCAGCCTATCGGTCAGGGGCCAAGCCAATTTCCCATAATCTTTCACGAACCTCCTGTAGTACCCGGTGAGGCCCAAGAATCCTTGTAGTCCTCGCAAGGATGTGGGACTTGGCCACTCCCACATTGTTTTAAGCATAGTCCGGTCTGCTGCTACTCCTTCTGAAGAGATAATGTGACCCAGATACTCAACCTCTCGCTGTCCGAAATGACATTTCTTCCCATTTGCAACTAGCTTGTTCTCTACCAACACCTTTAGAACGCATCGGAGATGGTGCTCATGTTCCTCTAAGTCACGACTGAAGACTAGTATATCTTCAAAAAAGACCAGAACAAACCGTCTTAGATAATCTTTAAAGATGTCATTCATCAAAGATTGAAAAATGGCCGGGGTATTAGTTAGACCAAAAGGCATTACCAAAAATTCATAATGCCCTTCGTGTGTTCTGAAAGCAATTTTTGGTACGTCCTCTTCCTTTACCCGAATCTGGTGGTAGCTGGCCTTTAAGTCTAACTTTGAAAAAATGGTGGCGCCATGAAGTTCATCGACTAGTTCATCTATCACTGGTATTGGAAACCTGTCAGCCACCGTAATTTTGTTTAATGCCCGATAATTTACACAAAAACTCCATCCCCCATCCTTCTTCTTGACTAATAAAAAAGGGCTCCAAAAGGAGTTGTTATTGGTTCGAATAATTCTTGGAACCAGCATTTCTCGTACTAACTTCTCAATTTCGTATTTCTGAAGGTAGGGATAACGATAGGGTCGGACATTAACTGGTGGGCTGCCCTTCTATAATTTGATGGCATGTTCCTTATTACGCTCTGGAGGCAGTCCCTCGGGTTCAACAAAAACTTCCTTAAATTCATTTAGAAGTTCCCTGAGGACGATTGGAACTTCAGCCTGTGTTCCCTCACCTTCTACCGCTAGGCTTGCTAGCTCCAATAACACCCATGTCCTGTTGTGTTTATAAGCCTTTAACATTGCCTTTAGAGACACCAATGTTTTAGTGAGACTAGGATCACCTTGCAGAGTCACTGCCATCCCTCCTGACTGAAACTTCATAGTTAGAGTTTTCCAATCAACTTGCATCCTTCCCAACGAGGCTAACCACTTCATCCCCAATATGACATCTGACCTTCCCAATTCTAGTGGAAGGAAATCTTCTGTCACCTCTAAATTCTGAAGAGTCATTCGTACTCCTTTGCAAACACCCGCCCCTTGTACTGCTATCCCTGTCCCCATAATTACTCCATAACCTACTGTTTCGGCTTTAGGTAAGCTCAACTTCTGCACTAAATCAGCAGCTATAAAATTATGAGTCGCACCGCAATCGATTAGCACCACCACTTCATGTCCACTTATACTCCCTTTGACTTTCATAGTCTGTGGTGGAGTTAGTCCCACTACCGAGCTCATGGATAGCTCCACTATCTGTCCTGACACTAATTCTCCATCGTTAGTAGTCTCTTCCCAATCTAGCTTATCTTCCCTCTCCTCCTCATAGATAACCATTACCTGTAGTTCACACTGCTTACACTTGTGTCCGATGGAATACTTCTCGTCACAACGAAAACACAGGCCCTTCTCCCTTTTTGACTTCAGTTCAGCCTCGCTTAAGTGCTTGAAGGGTGGCACTCCCTTCCCCGTGGTGGCCGGTGGTCTGGGTCCTATTGGTAAGGGTGGGCTAATTGTGGAATTAGGGTTGGAAATCATAATTTGTCGGGATGGAGCTGGTTGAAGGCTAGGGGAGTATTTTGTTTTAACTGGGCTGGATCCTCCAATTCGGGTATGAACCACATTATTTTTGTCTTTGATCCGCAGGGCCATTTCCATGATCTGCTCCAAGCCCATGGGCTGTAGCACCCTAATTTCAGCCTTAATTTTTGGATTCAGCCCCATTGATAAAGTGGCCCTCTAGTATTGCTTTTGAAACACCATCGATCGGAGCAGCCAACGTCTCAAATTGAAGACGGTAATCTCTCACCGATCCTTCCTGCCGGAGAGCCAAGAACCTCTCCTCCATGGTTCCCTCTTGGGAAGACTGAAATCGAACCCTCATCAGTCGCTGCAGTTCTACCCAATCGCGGATGTCTTTCCTTCTTTTCTCCCATTGAAACCAAGCCAGAGCTCCCCCTTCCATACATAGGGCTGTTGTTTCCAATTTTTCTACCTCTGTCAGCAGGTTTATCCCGAAATAACGCTCTGCCCGAAATATCCAATCGCCTGGGCCCTCTCCTTGAAGATTGGAATCTCCAATTTTCGACATCTGCACTTCGTCTTCTAGCTTCCCTCCAATTTCTTACTGGCCTCCTGTAATTCTTCCTTACTCTTCTCGGCTGTTAGCTTCGATGACATGGTGGATTCCGGCGTAAGTCGTTCCAGATTCCCTTTACTTTTTGGTTCCCTCTCCCGTTCTTCCCATTTAGCCCTCATAGAATTCAATTGCTCTATGATGATTGTCATATTCTTCTCCATTCCTTCCATTCAATTATCCAACCTCTGATGGAGGCCCTCCAACTCCCCTACTCTGTCAGTTAAATTCACCATCAGGATACTACGTCTCTGATACCAAATTGATAGAATCCAACTCCTGCCACTAAAGAAGACAGCAAAAAAAAAAATAATAAAAAAAAATAACACACCAAAAGAAGGAAACTGAATACTAATATTTCTGTAAAAGACTGATGAAATCCAACACACCGAGAACAAACTTTGCAATGATGACGATAAAAATGTAAACAAACTTTTAAAGAAAAGAAATGGCTGATAATCTGACTTCCGAGAGGCTAGTCTCTCCCCCTTTTTGCTACCAGAATTTCCCTACCTTCCTCTTCTGCTGACTTGCTTTTATAAACCTCCTCTGTTCCCCATGTGCTCTCTAACGGAATGTCTTCAACAAAATTGTTATTTTGCTCCTGTTCTCACGTGACCACTTCCTCTCTTTTTAATTACTATTCTACCCTGATGTTTTCTTCTTGTGCCTCTGGTACGTGTAATGAATTGGGGACCTATCAATGAACTAGATAAAAGTCCCGAAGCTAGAAGTTGGTTGGTGGTCTTGAGCGATGGGTGACCGACACGAGCATGCCAAAGATGGGGAGAGACCAGTATAGTGGTGGAAACAGTGGGTCGTATTTGGGAGGAGTGAGGAAAGCTGGACGGCCCTGTATGGCTTGACGTAAATATAGAGTAGATTAATTTAATATGTATAACTTGCATGAATCGTAAACATATGAGATTGTATTGCTTACATGCAATAGCACATGTGCACCATACTTCACTCACTGGGAAAGTGTATACTCATTCCACGATATCTAATATTTCAGGTAATAATAGACTGTAAAAGGGATTGGCACGGATATTTAGACGGAGAGAGACAGATAGTGCTGCGTTAAGTGACGACCTGTGAGTTACGGACTCACTAAATAAGGTCTTGTATTTGAATTGACAAACTCACTATTTTATTATTGTTACTTTTTATCTAAAATATTTTAAAGTGAATGTCTTATATTAAATGTTTTATTGTTACTTTATTTTAAAGTAAAGTGATTTTGAAATCCCAGTTGAGTGACGTCGTTTACGTCACTGACTTACAAAAAGAAAAATAAGAATATTTCCACAATAATTTTTATGCGCCACGAGTTGGCATCGCAACTTGAAAATAAAAGAAAATCTCGGCAATGCGTCACATACACTACCGTGCCAACCATTACAAGACAATCACACAAACCACCATAACTAGCATCATCGTCACCAACCACCTCAAAACCTTCAACCGCGACTGCCTAAACCCAAGAAAAACCCAAATCAACATCCAAAAACCCAAGAATAACCAAGAAACAAAGTAACCTAAGAAACCTACCCTGGCCGCCAAACCATACGCTGGAAAATCGCCAAACCCAGCTTCGGTTCTTGCTCCAAAATCACCCCCAAAAAACATTCTTCTCACACACACACATACTCCCCCCCCCCCTCGGCACCTCCGCCTCTCATTGGCGATGCCATCGCTGACATAACCGTCGACATAATGGAATTAGTGAGGGGCGATTGCCCCGTTGCCATCTCCCTTTCTATTTATTGAGAACGAGAATGGAGAGATAGATTTTTTTTTTTAATTTTAAAAGTTTGATTTTCGAAAATCACCCTTTAGTCCACAACTTTTCAAAAATGTTTCAATTAAGTCCCAAGTCTTAAAATGTTTTAAAGTTCAGTTCCTTTGTTATTTAATTCAGTCCCCCTAATTTAAATCATTTAATTTCAGCCCCTGCAGTTTTAAAATATCTTATTTTCAACCCAAGTTTCTGAAAATTCTGATTCAGCCCCAAAACTTTTCAAATCGATTATTTTATATTTTATAATTTAATCCCTAAGCTCTTAATTTATTTTCAAAACTTTCAATACCAAAACCCTAATTTAAAATTTATTTTCTTTTGGCTAGACGAAACGTTCGGAGATTTAGAAGAATAAACTGATTATTCCCGCTCAACTTCCAACTTGTGAATTAATGTAAAATCGCCTCCACTAATTAATTTAAATTATAATTGCATACATTATGTGACTTTACGTGATTTATATGCATTTATTTCATGAGACGAGATAAGACTATGATGTTGTTATGCTTGTCATAACTTATATGCTTTAATGCACGAGACGAGACGAGACGAGACTATCTCTTATGAGATAAAATTAGGCCCATCAAAAGAACCTGAACAAGCGGTTTGGTTTGGTTTGGTTCCGGTTCGGTCCCGGTTCAGTTCGCTTCTTTCAAAATTTTAAACGGTTTTAGTTCTAAAAATCAAGAATCATTCGGTTCCGGTTTAGTTCTTGGTTCAAAACTAGAACCATAACCAAGAACTAGAATCAATAGTACAAAACACGATTTTAAAAATATATATATATAAATTTTAAAAAAAATAATCAATTCTTAATCTTTATGCATTTTTTCGGGTCCATTAGTTATTATCAATTACTCAACAACTATTGACTCATTCAACATTACAATAAATATAAGCAAAACAAGTAATAAACAAAAAATCAAAGATCAAAAATCATTTCTTTCACTGGTTCGATCATTTAGCTTAAAGCCTTCAGCCGTCAATTCTTCAAGAATCAACACACAATAAATCTTCACTCTCTATTTTACAATCAGTTGTTATCTTGTTTTCAAGGATTTGCTAGACTTTTGTGACCATTCCTTGAAAAGGTGGATAACTACGAGTAGAAATTGAAGAATTTTTAGAAGGAGCACATACATGCGGCGCGGATGAGGAGAAACGTTACTGTCTAGAAGTGAGTTAATATTTTGATGTCAATGACTAATATGATTGTATTATTCACATATTGATCAAGGCCGTTGATAAGTGTAATATTTATGTTTATTTTATACACTTATATCCTTGAAAATGCCATAATGTGATTCTATCTAAGTATTATTAATGCATTTTATGTTTTATATTGTATAGGATCACAAAGGAAGAGAAAAGAAGGAAAAAGCACCAAAATGCGCTTAAAATCGAAGATTGAGGACCTTGGGTGCAAATACGTTACGGCCGTAATACATATATTCATGGTCGTAAACGTTTTCATATCGTTGTGCAAAAATCAGCAGAAACCCCTTTACGGCCGTAAGTGGATATGTTACGACCGTAACTTCAATTTTTGGGAAATATGCAGAAACTCATTTACGGCAGTAAATGTAAAGTTACGGCCGTAACTATTCAAGTCAAAAATTTCCTTATTTCAATTCTTTCCATAATTTGGGATTTCTTGGTCCCAAAGCTAGGGCACGAAATTGAGGCTACAAAAAGGGAATTTCATGACAAGAAAAAGAGACTATTATTATATTTGAAAGATGCTACACATTGAGGAAAATTGAGAGAAAAATATAGAGCATTCTTGGGAGATTTTCAAGTGCAAGAATATCAACAACAATGGAATTCATGAAGCAACTTGAAGAATCTACCACAACAATGTAGGCTAAATTTCATATCTTGTTCAAAGGGGAAGTTGTGTTAATTTAATTATGTTATTTTCTTTTCCTACAAATTAGTAGCGTGAATTTATTCCTTTATTTCAATTGTTGGATTATTATGTTTTGAATGTTCAATTGAGTTTATTTGATTAATAGTTTAATTTGGCCAATTGGATTATTGATCTTTAGATTCATAAATATGCTATGTTTAGATTCTTGATCCGTAATTGTCATTGAATCTTTACTTTAGTAGCAAATAAATCTCGTGCAGGTTTAGTAATAATTCAACTTGGATTGATTAATTCGAGCTCGTGTAATTAACGATCCAATTCAATCTATTCTTCTAAATCTTCATACTAGGCGTGCATTAAATCCTAAGAGCTTGTTTAGGATTGTCCATGATTAGAATTGGTTCGAAGAGCTTGTTTTGAATCAATACACATAAGGAAGAATTTAGATAATCAGAGCTTGTTGATTATTTATGATTGATAATTGAATTAGGAATAGAAACACGTTACAAGAAAAAGTATAACATTAATTGAGGGCACAACCGAACCCGAGAACAAGATTTCTTCTCATATTAATTCTCTAGTCATATTTAATTGTTTATTTTTATGCATATTTTCTATTTAAACAATTTCAAACAACAAACCCCCCATTCCATTCTAATTGATCGAACAACTAAAATTAGTTTCCGTTCCTCGTGGGATCGACTCTTACTCTCGCTTCTACATTATTAATTAATATTTGACGAGTAAGGATTTATTTATTATTTTGGTACATTGCGACACGCATCAAATTTTTGGCGCCGTTGTCGGGGAACGGTCAACCAATTTAGTTGTTTAGTTAATTAGAATTTTTTTTTCTGCATTTTTTTTTCTTAATTTTGTTTTCATTTTTTTTATATAATTTTTCAAAAAAAAAATTATTATTTTTGTGCTCCTTTACTTATATGCTTAAAATTCGGTCAACTAATTGTGATCTTTTTGATCTTGACCCAGAAATTGAGAGGACTTTTCGACAGCAAAGGACAGCAGCACGACAAATGGCAGCTAACAACATCGACAATAGAACTCTTAAACAACTGGCTACTCCCGATGTGGCTCAACAGCCCTTGTGTATCACTTTTCCAACGGTAGAAGAAGGAAGAACCTTTGAACTAAAATCCGGGTTGATCCACCTTCTACCTACTTTTCGGGGACATGCCGGTGAAGATCCATATAGACATCTAAAGGAGTTATATGTGGTTTGCGACAGTATGAGGCCCACGGGCATTACCGAGGAGCAAATAAAAATGAGAGCCTTCCCATTCTCATTGAAGGATGTCGCCACCGACTGGCTCTATTGCCTACCATCAGGAACAGTTACTACTTGGAACGACATGAAAAGACTCTTTTTGGAAAAATACTTCCCTGCATCTAGGGCGGGGACTATCCGGAAGGAGATTTTCGGGGTTCGCCAAAGCAATGGCGAGACATTATATGAGTACTGGGAGCGCTTCAAGAAACTCATTTCGAGCTGCCCCCACCACCAGATCAGTGAGCAACTCCTGGTGCAGTATTTCTACGAAGGCTTAGCACCGATGGATAGAAACATGATAGATGCCGCAAGTGGAGGAGCACTGATGGACAAGACGCCGGAACAAGCGCGAGCTTTAATCTCTAATATGGCAGAAAATACTCAACAATTCAATTCAACCCGAGATTCCCAAGTCCGCCGAGTGAACGAGGTAAATAGTTCCAATATTGAAGGTCAATTATATGAACTGACGAATCTTGTTAAGCAGCTTGCTGTAGGGAATTCGAAGCAAGCCAAAGCCTGTGGAATCTGTTCGAACTTTGGACATCCAACGGATACATGTCCGGTATTGCAAGAAGAAAACAATGAACAGGTAAAGGCCGCAGAAGGGTTTCCATTTAAAGGCAACAGTACAACCCATATTCAAACACGTACAACCCTGGGTGGAGAGATCACCCCAACCTGAGCTACGGAAATAACAAACCCCCGGGTTTCCCCTCCAACAAATTTCAGGGGCAATATCAACAAAAACCTCAAAATTCAGGTATGTCTCTTGAGGATATGGTTAAGAAGTTGGCAACTAACACGATGCAATTCCAACAGGATACCAAGTCAAGCATTCAAAATCTGGAAAATCAAATGAGCCAAATGGCCATTGCCATAAATAGATTGGAGGTACAATCTGGAGGGAAGCTACCATCACAGTCCGAGGTGAATCCCAAAAACGTGAGCGCTATAACTCTCCGGAGCGGAAAGGAAATTGAGGGTCCGCAATTGGAACCGGCTGCACCTGAAATGGATGAAGATGAAAAGGAGGGGGTCGGAAAGAAAAACAGCACTTCGCAAAACCCGCAGGTAAAATCCAACTTTAACTCAATTGCTAAATTGACTCTATCTCCTTTTCCTGGCAGGTTAGCAAAAGCGACTAAGGAGGGCAAGGAAAAGGATATACTGGAGATGTTCAGGAAAGTGGAAATCAACATTCCATTATTGGATGCCATCAAACAAGTACCCCGATATGCAAGGTTTTTGAAGGATCTGTGCACCAATAAGAGAAAGCTAAATGGAAATGAGATGGTAAGAATGGGTGAATCCGTGTCTGCACTTTTTCAAAGAAAATTGCCTCCCAAGTGTAAGGATCCAGGTATGTTTACCACACCCTGTCAAATAGGTAACACTAGGATAGATCGTGCATTGATAGACCTAGGAGCATCCATAAATGTAATGCCTAGATCTACGTACACTTCATTGAAACTTGCTAAAATGACTGAAACTAGTGTTATCATTCAACTAGCCGACTGTTCCAATGCATATTCGGATGGGGTAGTTGAAGATGTTTTAGTACAAGTAAGGGGTTTAGTGTTTCCAGCAGATTTTTATGTGTTAGACATGAATGATGATCACTCTCCAAACCCCACTCATATTTTGTTAGGCAGACCATTCCTAAAAACATCGAAAACTAAGATAGATGTTAGTGATGGTATACTTACCATTGAGTTTGATAATGAAATTGTTAAGTTCAATATTTATGACTCCATGAAACACATTAATGATGCTAACAAAGTTCATTCTACTATTGTGAGTTATTCTCCATTTCAGGAAACTGTTGCTGAGATTAATGATTGTCCAAAGCCATCACAACCAGGTGAAAAATTTTGTACCACCCTACCAGTGGCTGATGAGAAGTTTCCCCCTATTTTGCAGGCCCTAATGAAAAATATGAAAAAGAAGTTGAGCTTTGGAAATCCACCTAATCCCGGTTGAAAAAGGACTCGGTCGAGCCAACGACTGTAAACAAAGGCGCTGCTTGGGAGACAACCCGAGGAGGGAGTTTCTTTATCCCCTCAACCCTTTATTTTCGTATTTTCATTTTTGGTTTATTTCATTTAGTCATTTCATTCTCATATTTATTAAAAAAAAAAAAAATCAGTGGCCTTGTTACGGCCGTACACAATTCCAGTAAATTTATTCAGAGGCCAACTTACGGCCGCGAGACTTGATTTTACGGCCGTAGTGGATGCTTGCTATTTTTTTCAAATTAGGACTTACGGCCGTCAGTGAGACATTCACGGCCGTAATTCCAGAAATTTCACATTTCAAAAAAAAACTGCTTCACTCACGTACCCCTGCTCCTACCCCTTTTGAACTGCAGATGCTGGAATTGATGCGAGCCTTCCAAACTCAGCTGAATGCCATGCAAGAAGATCAGCAACTTATGCTAAAAGAGCAGAGAACCCTTCGGGAGGAGATTCGACAGTTGCAGAGACCCCGTGCCGATCAACCACCACATTAGACCGAGGGAGTTTCTTTTCTTTTTCCCTTTTATTGTTTTGCTTTACAATGAGAACATTGTTTTGTCTAAGTGTGGGGGGAATTGATTGTGACCTTAATGTCTTTATCTACTTTCTGTAGTCGAAACGTTAAAATTCAGTTTGAGTCAACATCCATTTTAATCTTTGATAGGAAGCGACCCCACTTTTGGTTCATTTTTTTGAAAAATCATTGCATAATTGGATATAAATTGAGCACATAGAGATTATCTCGCTCAAAACTGCACAATAGGTTGAAAATGAAAAGAAAAATTGTCAGATGTCTACAACCTAGTCAACCCAAACAGGAATAAATGTATTATCCCTTCATATATAACCCTGAGCGTCCCAATTCCATCAGAAATGATTATACTTTTGTGAGTAGTCATGGTTTGAATACTTTTAACCGTTATCCTCGACCAATGGATTTAGATTTGGAATGAAGATCAAGCAATGACCTATAACTCATAATTGGATGGGAAAAACACATGAAAGCCATAATTTGTGAGCTTTTGAGCCTAAGAGCTGTTTTTGATATTTATGAGCTCGTAATTCTTTGATGTGTGTCATGCATGGTTGGGTTATGCTTGGATGTGCTTTCTTGTGCATACCGTTGTAGCTTCTTGATTCAAGTGCAAATTATAGCAAAGGCAATAGGTTAAACAAAATTTAACTTGCTAAAAGAGCCTACCTTGCTACATGGACCATTAGAAGCTCTTTTGAGCCTTAGCCTTTCCTTGAATTTTTATGCCACGAATGCCCTTTCTTTTGCATTGTCTCTGTTTTGAACACATAGAGAAGGGATTCGCAAGCTTTTGTTGATTGAGGATTGTGCTATGGTCTAAGTCCAAGAAGTTGAAATGGTTATCTTGTGTTGAGCATTGGTTGTGAAATGGACTGAATTCAAGGGATTGTAACTCTACCTTGTGTCACTTGGTGACTGCGAAATGATTAGAAAAAAAAAAGCAATGAAAAGGAAGTTAGTCACGAAAATTAGTAG
Source organism: Ligustrum vulgare (assembly GCA_963555705.1). NCBI lineage: Eukaryota > Viridiplantae > Streptophyta > Magnoliopsida > Lamiales > Oleaceae > Ligustrum > Ligustrum vulgare. Next base: position 13,579,926 of record OY743175.1, read on the forward strand.
TTGAGGATGTCAAACACTCAACTTGTGAAGAAAAAAAAAAAGAAGAAAAGAAAAGAGATTCAAGTGTGAATAAAGTTGGGTAGCGGGGAACAATAAAGATCATATTAAGGGAGAAGGAAGTAATGTTATTTTGAATTGACTTAATTTGCGAAATTCCTTCTCGACTCAGCCTAAATATATCATTTTATCCTACCTGACCCGAAGCCCCGTTACAACCAAATAAAGACCTTCGCTTTGCACTTGTGTTATTGTTGGCTCCGGTTATGACAGTAAGGCAATCTGTGGTACTGACTTATCCATGCAGAGAGATGAGCGAAAATTCAAACCCTTATACACTTGGTGCGAAGAGAGAAATATCTTGTGAGGGTGTTAACTCCCATTACATATGCTTATGAGTGGTTTGAATTGCTTGGTCTAGGGTTGGTGCTATGAATGTGGTCGGGGGTACTGTGTTGACTGAATTCACATCATGAACAACTCGGTTTACGAAACTGATTTCTTCTGGAGTTGGGCGAAACTATTTTCCTCATAGTCACTCATAAATAGTTGGGAGGTGAGTGAACACGAGAGGTGCAAGGAAATAAACCATATCGAGCCATGATTGGGATGGGAAATAAAGGGCGTTGCATCTCTAACACACACTAACACAACCCGATCATGCAATGGAACATTTTTGTTAAAGAAAAGTGGGTTGCATCCTCAAGTCTCTAAATTGTAATCTATTGTTTGAATCATATTCTTCTCTCTGTCTATCTTTGTTCGAGGACGAACAATGGTTCAAGTGTGGGGGGATTTGATAAGTGTAATATTTACGTTTATTTTATACACTTATATCATTGAAAATGCCATAATGTGATTCTATCTAAGTATTATTAATGCATTTTATGTTTTATATTGTATATGATCACAAAGGAAGAGAAAAGAAGGAAAAAGCACCAAAATGCGCTTAAAATCGAAGATTGAGGACCTTGGATGCAAATACGTTACGGCCGTAATACATATATTCACGGCCGTAAACGTTTTCATATCGTTGTGCAAAAATCAGCAGAAACCCCTTTACGGCCGTAAGTGGATATGTTACGACCGTAACTTCAATTTTTGGGAAATATGCAGAAACTCATTTACGACAGTAAATGTAAAGTTACGGCCGTAACTATTCAAGTCAAAAATTTCCTTATTTCAATTCTTTCCATAATTTGGGATTTCTTGGTCCCAAAGCTAGGGCACGAAATTGAGGCTACAAAAAGGGAATTTCATGACAAGAAAAAGAGACTATTATTATATTTGAAAGATGCTACACATTGAGAAAAATTGAGAGAAAAATATAGAGCATTCTTGGGAGATTTTCAAGTGCAAGAATATCAACAACAATGGAATTCATGAAGCAACTTGAAGAATCTACCACAACAATGCTAGGCTAAATTTCATATCTTGTTCAAAGGGGAAGTTGTGTTAATTTAATTATGTTATTTTCTTTTCCTACAAATTAGTAGCGTGAATTTATTCCTTTATTTCAATTGTTGGATTATTATGTTTTGAATGTTCAATTGAGTTTATTTGATTAATAGTTTAATTTGGCCAATTGGATTATTGATCTTTAGATTCATAAATATGCTATGTTTAGATTCTTGATCCGTAATTGTCATTGAATCTTTACTTTAGTAGCAAATAAATCTCGTGCAGGTTTAGTAATAATTCAACTTGGATTGATTAATTCGAGCTCATGTAATTAACGATCCAATTCAATCTATTCTTCTAAATCTTCATACTAGGCGTGCATTAAATCCTAAGAGTTTGTTTAGAATTGTCCATGACTAGAATTGATTCGAAGAGCTTGTTTTGAATCAATACACATAAGGAAGAATTTAAATAATCAGAGTTTGTTGATTATTTATGATTGATAATTGAATTAGGAATAGAAACACGTTACAAGGAAAAGTATAACATTAATTGAGGGTACAACCGAACCCGAGAACAAGATTTCTTCTCATATTAATTCTCTAGTCATATTTAATTGTTTATTTTTATGCATATTTTCTATTCAAACAATTTCAAACAACAAGCCTCCCATTCCATTCTAATTGATCGAACAACTAAAATTAGTTTCCGTTCCTCGTGGGATCGACCCTTACTCTCGCTTCTACATTATTAATTAATATTTGACGAGTAAGGATTTATTTATTATTTTGGTGCATTGCGACACGCATCAGCCGTTGACCTTATCGTCTAACAACTCTTACCAACTGGAATATATCATCTTTTCATTGCTTAAGTTTGAAAATTTTAATTTAGAAAATCGGAACCAAAACCAAAACCAAAAGAACCGAACGGTTTGGTTCCAATTTGGTTCTTCTCTTACAAAAAGATTCTTTTTCAAAAGAACCATCAGTTCTTGGTTCATTCGGTTCCCTAGGAACTAGAACCATATGGAACCACGCCCAACCTAGATAAAATGATGTTGTTATGCATAATTTATGTGTTTTAATGCATGAGACGAGAGTACCCATAGCCTATGTTTTTTAAAGAGCCTATGATTTTTTAAAAGAGCCAATGATTATGATAATGATGTCACTGTATAAATTGCACAATTATGTGTTCAATTATTCTGTAAATAAATCATTGGCGACGAGTCTACGGTCTATGGAGTATTTTTATGAAATACTCATTCTTTTTTAACAATATTTGAAGATTTAGGAGATGGAGGCGAATGATGGACGTGGTGGCAATAATAATTAAATAATAAAAAGTTTATTTTATTCATGTTTAATTCTAGAATGTTAAAAAAATTTATATCTTTGTTAAATGATTTCTTTTGAATTGTTATTTCAAGAAATTTCAAGTTATTAAATTTTATTTATCGTTTAGTTTTTATATAAATATTGCCAAGTATAAAAAAATTAATTATTCTTCCGCTAAAATATTATTTTAAAAGTTAGATGAGACGATGATGTGACGAATCGGGTATTTACATCCCGGGGAGTCACAGAAGTCTTTAGAATTGTAGATTAGAGAATTCCCCAAAAGTCATTCTCAATTTGAATGCCATAGGATTTGTAGAGATTTCTAAAAAAGTTTCAATTAAATACTCCATAACTTTAGAGATTTTAGAGAATTTTTAAAAGTCTATGATATGATGATCTATGATTAAAATTTCAATTAAATACATCTAAACTTTTCAAGTCTTCTAAAGTTTTTAAAAGTTCTACACTCGCTTGGATAAGTGTAATTAAAGTTTACACTTATCAATATGTACACTAAATTGATTTTTTTAATAGTATAGGCTAATCTCATAATCAATTAACAATCATAAAGTTACAATATGATCAAATCTCATTAGTCATTTAAGTAATTTGCAATCTCAATAGATTGGTTCATGCGTGTGTTACCAATCACTAAACAAGTTTGATTATGTGAAACTTTTAATGATTTTACTCTTTACTTGATTGTCCACGCGTGTATTAGCAAGCAACCGTGAATTTTCACTCGGATTTTGATTAGTTGAATAATACAGAATTTTTAACTTTTCTAGATTGGTTGACTAGTGTTTTACCGGTTGCTAAGGAAGTAATTTTTAGTTCGCGTTTTGATTAGTTGAAGATTACCTATTTTCAATTTTTAAAACTAAAATTTTGAATCATATTCATTGAATTTTAAATATGGTATAGAGATTCTAATTTCCCTATTTATAGTTATCAAGATTACTTGCACAAAAAATAAAAATAAAAAAGTTGCCTAGATTCTTAGAAAATAAAAAATATAAGGATAATTTTCCATATTAAGCAAATAAGGAGTGAATAACAAGGAAAAGTCAATCCATTATACGAGACAAGAATATTTTTTGTTAACTATAAATTAGTATCCCATAACCCTAAGAAACTGTCCTCGAGTCATGTTCTTCGACGCCTCTAGATAATATTGAAACTCTCTCTCTCTCTTTCTATCTATCTATCTCTATCTGTGTATATATATAATATAATATATACACTCCTACGTAGAGAGAAATAGAGAAAGTTGGTGGAGGAATTTGCGATGAAGTGCGAAGACAATGGACATGACTCAAGTACATGCAATTGTTGCACAAGCATTAGGTTATTTGGGGTGCAGATCGATGTTGCAGATGGTAATCTGGAGAAAAATGGGGAATCCCTTAGGAAGAGTAAAAGTTTGGGGAATTTAGAGGCATGCAATGCAGAAAATACTCTGGTCGAGGCCGGATATCTCTCTGATGAATTTATGCATCAATCTTCGAGATCCAAAGAAGCCCATCATAGGAAAAGAGGTAATCCATTTTTTTTTATTTTTTTTTAAAGACTGTGTTTTCTAATTTAGACAGTTGTTTTACAGCATTTCAATCTCTTGTATTATCAAATTCTTTCAATGGTGAGGGTCTGAAGGGGATCTATTCTTTTGTCTCTCTTTTTTTCCTTTGGAATTAGGGAGGCCATGGTCTGAGAAAGAGCACAGATGCTTTCTAGTTGGTTTGGAAAAGCTGGGAAAAGGAGACTGGAAAGGAATTTCCAAAAACTACGTTCCATCAAGGAACTCTTCCCAAGTCGCTAGTCATGCTCAGAAGTATTTCATTAGATTATCAGCAACCGAAAACAGAAGGCGTCGATCGAGCGTTTTCGACATTCCGCTCGCTGAAAAGGTATATTTATTGAATTTTTCTTGTATTTTAGTAGAAAAGGGTTCGTGCAGACGATCTCAAGTTTGCTGAGAAAAGACTTATAGTTTGCTGTCTTTGTTCTGGTTAATTGTCAATGATGCTTGTCAATTTCCAGAATGCATCAGCATATATATGTTGGTTCACCCTCCAATAAGGCTTTTGAAATTTCACAACATATAAGTTCTGCCTCATATCAGTTTTATAAGAGAGCTGATCAAAATTTTCTTACTAAAATATTTGATTCAAAAAATATGATTCAGGCTATTAGCTCAGATGATGCCTTGAAGAACCTTGGTGAATTCGAAAGACGGGTAAACTTTAATCTTCACGTACATTTCGAGTATTATAAGGAATTTATCCTTTATATTGATTGGAGATAAGCAAGAACTCATTATGCAATTTTCTTTTCGACATTCTCCAGGCCAGCATGCAACCTCATGTAACATCTGAGAAACCCCCTCTTTCACCAATGCCTAAACTACATGGAATTAACAACTTTCGTCATGTGGCACCTTATATGGTAAGTGAAAATCGGTTCCAAATATTTAAGCATATATATGCATCGATTAACAGTTGAAATTCATGCATGCTTCTCACGTGCAGCATGTGAATTGCACGCATGGATTTCAAATATTTAAGCGCAAGCATCGATTAACAATTGAAATTCACGCATGCTTCTCACGTGAACTGAACGCACGAATTTCAACAATCAACTATCAATCACAAATTCTTTCATGGCGTCTTTGGGCGACATTAAGAAAAAGAAAAAAAAGGTTTAGATTTTGAGTATTATGCTGTGTAGACACATCTAGTAGTAACTAGTAAGTATGTCTTTGGTATCTGTTGCACATTTCATCTTAACTGATTATTCATAGCACTGGCTTTTGCATCATTACAGGCTGGAGTTTCATGCATTAATCAGAGCTTTCTGGAACATAGAAAAACACCAACTGTTTCTTGGCTTTCAATTGTGAATTACCAAAATCTAATATTCGCTACTCGTGCACTGTTCATGCCTCAGCCAGAGAGTTCTATATTAGAGCCAATTCATGAGGGAGCATCATTTCAAGCAGGACCTTCAACTGGAGTTACTAAAAATAATGCTCTGAATCTCAGCTAGCTATTTTTCATTTTTTCCCCCCCTCTGTTTTGTAGGAATAAAGTCACAATGACTCCAGTTTAAGTTATGTCACAGAATTTACAAAATTTATCACAACATTTGCAATATGAATTTTGAGACTCCAAATTTTTGTTGTAAGATATTTGATAATCTTTATTGGAGGGTTGGCAGAAAATATTGCAAAGGGGGACTCAGGCAAATCATGTTATAACCTCTCTAAAGCAATACTCGATAAATTAATAACCTCTACTAAATAATCAAATTCTCTGGTCCCTACTTGGGCAAAGGGGATAAATTTATAATTTCGATAAATTGATAAGATATATCTATATATATTTTTTGAAACTTCTGTATATATCTGTGCAATTGTCTAAGGCAGCTCCCCTGATTTGTGTTTGTGATCAATAGATTTATCCAATTGAAAACATATTTACCGATGACAAGTATTAATGATTTCCTCTAGATCTTGTTGGTTTACATTGTTGCATATTGTGAAGTGTAACATAGTGAACAATGGGACATTTGGTTTTAGATGTAGTTGTTTTACATATTTTTTTGAATCCAATGTGTTATTTGTGTTCAGGTCCATGTGAATTGTGACTACTTGTGACCATATAACTGTGTTAAGTATGACTATGTCTATTGTAATTGTAACTGTTTGTGACCATATATGTGTCATATATGACTCTTTGTGATGAGGTTTGTGAAAATTGTGACCCTTTGTGACTGTAATGCATTTTGTTTGTGAGTATGATAAAGTCGGTTTTGTGTGAGTCTCTTTGTGACCAAGTCTATGGAACTGTGGCTATATATGACATGTAATGCACTGTTTGAAATGCAGGTCTGTTTGAATATTTATGATTATTTGTGACAAAGTATATATTAAGTATGAGTAAGTTTGTATTAATTGTGATTGTTTGTGACTATATCTATGTTACCTATAACTATGTGACCAAGATTGTCTTAAAGGTGTCTTTATGTGATTTGTAATGCGTTGAAATAACCTATCGATTTATGTTTGTGACATGTTTTCCCAAATACTTTATTAACATTTTTACATGTACAAAAAGTAAAATTAAATGCAATAATATCTACCAATATTTTTCCACTGTAACGAAGTCACATGTAAGATGTTGTATGTAAAATTATAAAATTAAGCGATCACAACTTATTTCTCAACCACGGATCACAAATTTTATAGGTCTAAACTTATTTCACGATCACAAATTACTAAATTAATGGTCCCAACTTATTACAATCACAATTTATCAAATTATATGGTCACAACTTATCTATCGATTATGAAGACACAAATTATAATTTCCTATTGCAAATTTAATTACAAACTACAATTTTTTTGGTCATATATTATTTATAGATCACAATTTATTCATTTTATTGGTCACAATTAGCCAATAATTGACCGCAACCATTCCTCATCCAAACCATTCCTTCTTTACACCACTGACAACACCAAAAAACATCTATATCAACCACCACCAACACCACAACTCCACCACCCACATTAACACCAACACCACCACTGTCTTGAAACACATCACACATAAATTGTTATTGATGTTCTTACTGTTTATCCGAAAATATGAGCAAAATATCTTGAAAACTTACAGATTATGTATGGAAATTCGATGAAGCAAAACAAAATTGATAAACCCGAGCTTTGCTACTTCAAGCGATTTCCTCAAGACAAATTTGCTCCCTCTAGTGCCAAAAGGATCTAAGCAATTGTCTCTCAGGATAGAACGAATTTTGTTCTTAAAGATATAGCACCCTCTTTTTCAAGAACACAGGAACAGAACTTCTAAATTGTACCGAACTCAAGAAAGAAAAATTGCAGAAAGAATTAAGCACGAAATCTTAATTTTTTGGATGACTTGAATGGAGAGTGGATTACTCTATTTATAGATAAGTAAGAAGCTTTTCATGAAGAGGTGGAACCCATTGGATGAATTAGTAAATTGAATGAACAGTTGCAACCATATATACACACCAGATGCTGTTTCACATTGGAAGAAACGTTTAGTGATTTTGGTGTTTTATTGAGATTATATTCCTAAGCCCAATATCAACTTATAAAGGCCCAATATCATGCAAGCCATTTCTTCATTCACACACCTTTCATCCCAACAATCCCCCACATGCATGATAAATTGAATAAAGAATAAGTTCGGTGCTGAGTTGAGAAAGCATGCATAAGGATAAGTAGTCAAAGACTTGGAACTTTCCATAGTAAGAATCTATCGGATTCACTTGACTGAGCAGTGGACATGATGCCAGGAACTGTCAGTTATTTATGTAAATCTAGACAATAGAAACCACACAATGCTTTCAGTTCATTTCACTCTATAACATATGCTTGGAATTGATCTCACCTATGGAATAAAGTTGGACCGGTTGGAAACAAACATGTTTGGATCACATAACATGTAATTTCCATGCTATACTGCCATGGTTGATCTATGTCATTTGGTTGTGTTGTTGTACGTGACCATTGATAAATTTAGTTACGATAAATGTAACAAAGATCAATTTGATCCTATATCGATATAACTGATAGAAAAGATTGTTTAGGAATATTCTTAATAACGATAGGAATTTTTTTTAGTTCATAAGGATTGTACATTTGTAAGGATACATGTATGGCCCAGTGGAAGATTATTGGATAAAATTCAATGTGAGGCCAAACATATATATTAGGGGTGAACGCGGTCCGATTTGGGTGGTTTGTAATATATTTGTTTGACATTTTTCCAAATCAAACCATTTTTTACTATTTGGTTTGGTTTTAATCCATGATTTACCTATCGATTTAATATAATATATTTTAAATGCCAAATTAATTTGTATTTCTTAATATGTAAAGTTAAAATAAGTTAATATAAGCTAATATATGATAACATTCTTTGATTTTTTGTTTTCCTCGTTACCATTGCAGGTGACAAAAAAGCACTAAATGTACCAGTGTCACACACACACACACAATTGTAATTGATTAACTTTTATAAAGCATATTATACTATTAACAATTTCTCTTTTGATGCCAATCTAACTGGGGCTATAGATGCATGCAGCTAACATGAGTAAGAGATGAGCTTAGAAAATTGGTTGGCTCTTATTCGATGAATTAAAATTCTGACGTACTAGAATAGAGCCTTTTTTTTTGGGAAGGCAGTTATCTAAAATTTCAAGTATAATATGAAATTGAGAATCCTGATTTTATTTTCTGATTGCCTTTTATTCTTGTCATATGATTTTTGAGCATCTTCCTAATGTAGGTAATTTGACTATTTGAGGTTATAGCAAATGAGATTGAGCAGCTTCTTCGGTTGAGTGATGTGTGGATTTTCTTGCATGAGATTGGTCATCATACTGGTCCATAAAATGATAAGATCCTTTATTCACATGAAAATACAAGTAATGCATGCATATATTCTCATAGATTAAAAATGATATGAGACTACAAAAAAGTATGAAATGCAAAAGTTCTTCCAAGAAATGCCACTGTTTGTTATACTGGACTCGAAATGATCTGAGCGACAAATATACAAGTTATCAAGTTTCATTGTTGTTCGATTTTCCACTTACATTATAATTATTTCTCATGAATAAAAATTGGCAATTTGGGATATCCTATGTTCTATTGTTGTCATTACAAGCAATTTTGTGGTCTGTCGAATTATACTCGCCTGCTAGTACAATTTTGTGGTCATTCAAGTGTTGCTTCATATCTACTTTTGCATATCATAATGGAATATCCTTAACAAAAAACCCCCAATTATCCAATTATATACTAGTATCCAAGTACTAGGGAGGTATAACATTCCCAAGATAGTAAATTTCCAATAACTGCAGATCCAACAAAATACAACAATTATTTCCAGCAATCCAGCAACAAGACCACTTTGTAAATTCGTTAATAACTGATATTCAACTGCTCTTCTCATGTAAAATTTCAATTATTGCTATTTTTCTCTCCATACCAACAATAAGGATGAGGCAACAATAAATTCTAGATGAAGAGGAAAGGATACTAAAACAAAATGAGAATTTATCCAATGCATAAAATACAGTCACAAAAAATTGGAATAACTAAAAATAAAAAATAAAAAATAAGAAAAAATGCCAAAAGCCATGTTTAATACTTATTGATGTAAACATTAGTAAGCTTGATGACCATCATACACCTCCTAGAAGTGATTGATAAGATCCATCTTTAAATCTTTATGGACCATTTTGTCTTGTACATGTTTTGTGCGACCAATCATCCTTGACACAAGAAATGTATAGTCATGCTTTGGAATAACATCTTCAACTTCATGTTCGTCAGGTTGCCAATTTTCAGGACCAATTCCTTAGCGACACTCACTCTCAATAATCATTATGTGCAAAATGATACATGTCTTCAATTATATTTTCTCATTTTAAGCTTTAAATCAATTTATACAATATTTAAAGAAATTTCCTAAAACGGTAAACATACTAACGGTAAAAAATAATTAAGGTATGTGTACCTTTTTGTGATTAATTGTCTTCTTTCGTTTATTTTTTTAATTAAATATTCATTTCATATATTAACATATATATAAATTCGATATATGTGAGTAACAAATGATCGTGCATCGCACGGGTGTAACACTAGTTAAAATTAGAAATAAGACGAAATTATAAGGGACAAATCTCTTGAAACAAAGTCTCAAGCACTAAAGAAACCTTTATTTACGAGACGTCACCAAGGAGCGTAAGCACACAAACTAAACTATGATAGTTCTAAAATTGAAGATAAAAAAAAATTACATCTCTATTTTGAGAGTTTTGATTTGTTGATTTTCTAAATATCTAACTTTCTGCAATATGTACAAGTTGGTGTAAACTGCCTACTACTTTGAATTTCTGATTTGCCGCCTTATCTTCATAACTTCCTTGTATAATCGATGGCCACAACTTTGCCAAATCGTTGTCCACTCCTTTACATCAAATAACTTTCCATGATCTTCCCAACTGTTCATAACTGTTCACAGATGACTTCCAATAGATTTCCTTAGATCGCGGTGTAAGTTGTAGAAACTACTCATTTTTTCACCCAATCATCCAGTGATCCAAACACTTATGCAATTGCACGGGCTCCTCAACATTGTCCTATTATTTGTAATGGACTCTCATGTTTTGAACTTTTATGTTGGGCCTTCGAATAGAATATTTTTATAGGTCAACAATATGATTGTCAACTTAGAAATTTTAATTAGAAGGGGACGATAGCCGAAGAAATGTGAAAATATGATCAAATATGAAATAAAATTAAAGTTTTGAGATTCAATTTTAAAAAAAAAAATTATACTGAAATTTAATAATCCAATTGAACTCTTTCTAAGAGTTTAGGGATCATGGGTGGGTGAAGATTTACCCAAGCAAAATCAGATAGGATAATTATCTGATTAGTTACTAAACTTTGAAGATAGTTTTCAATTTGGTTTACAAAATGTAATCCTTTATTTACTGAGTGTTGAATTTGATAACCTTTTGTAAAGTTTAGTGACTAATGGGAAAATTTTTGAAGTTCAATTATCCTTTGAAATTTTTTTAAAAGTTTAGTGACTAATCATGTAACTAAAGTTTAGTGATTAAACGAAAAATATTTGAAGTTCAATGACCACCAGGAAACCTTATGCAAAGTTCAGTGACCCCAAAAAACTCTACGTAAGTACAGTGATCAATCAGGTAATTTACAATAGTTTTATCGATCTTTATGTATTTTTATTCTTTTTTTCTTGTACTTCTACCCTACAATTTTATTCTCTAGTACCATCAAACTTGGAAAAAGAACTTTTTTTTTTTTATCTCACAGTAAGAGACAATGTTATCTACTAATCTCTTTAACATCAAAGATTATCATGACACATTGTTAGATTCAAAACTAGTTTCAATTACCTATGTGCCCGCCTTCCAAATTCAAGCAAAGTTTAAAACAATACCGTTTGTTCTGGTTTCACTTATTTTTTTTAATTTGTTTGGCTTTCTGAACTTAGGGCGGTCAATACATTGTCAGTTACTCCTGGAATAAAAGTCTAATTTTTAATAGATTGCTCACTAAGCTTTACGTGAAGTTTTCAAAGGGTAGTTGAACTTAAAAAATTTGTCCATTAATCATTGAATTTCGAAAGAATTCTCGTTAATCATTGAACTTCATAGGTTTCTCATTAGTTACTAAAATTTTAAAAACTTTTCATTTTGTAAATTTCAATGACTATCAACAAGATTTTTTTAAAGATCAGACAGTTAATTAACCCACTTCTTTAAATCCATCACATTTTCATTTCGATAAGGAATTAGAAAGGACTAATTTTAGGATAATAATCACTTACTGTAGCGAGATCTTTCTCCCTACACACCAAAAAAGAACATGAATTGACGTCTACAAAAAAATTGAATTTTCTTTCAAATCTTCAAAAATCATCACAAATCCCTCAAAATATATCAAAATTTTTCGATTTTCCTGCAAAAAATATTACTCATATCTACTTTTTATTGAATTTGTACTTTATAGTCTTCCCCCATGATTGAATCTCACAGATTTAAAGGGTATACTAGTATTTTTAATTGACATTATTATTTCTCATGTGTTCGGGTTAGGGAAAAATTTTGTTTATAAACAACATAAGTTCTTAAAATCACTTTTTAACCATACATTTTCTCTCTTTTCAATTTTTAATTATTATTTTTTACCTCAAAATCATAAATAAACAAGTTTATAAATTAAATAGTATCACACCAAACGGAGCAACATGTCGATAAAAAAAAATAAGTGAGGAACCACACAATATACGTACGTGTATCATCATCATCACTTAAAAATGGTTAACGAAATCTCTTCTAGGAATTTGAGACTCTCTCTTTTTTTTTTTTAATCTGAACACGAGACTCGGATCTCTGGTTTGCTAAAATGCGGGATTCTTCGCCGCTGCAGCAGAAACAACCGGCCGAGGCGGCTGAGCATACGCTGCGGGAGGCGGAGGAGCGGCTGCGAGAGGCCATAGAGGAGCTGCAGAGGCGGCAGAGGTGCGCCAAGGGTGGGCTTCAACCTCCGTGCGATCACGCAGATGAATCCTGCTTTGCAAATGCCGTTGGAAACCTCTGTCAGAGTTTCCTCCTTTCTTACGGCATTCGCGTGGGAATTGGAATCCTACTCCGCGCCTTCAAGCTCGCTCGCCTCAAGTCTTATTCGTCTCTCCTCGATCTAAAGGTTGAACAATATATTTCCCTCGCTATACATGTTGGGAAGTTATTTTTCTTAATTTCATTTACAAGCATTGGTACCCAATCGATCTTAAGATTCAATTATGTGTTGTATTCATTAATTATCGCTATTAACTTAGTTTGAAATTTGAAATATTCAGGACATGGGAAATGTAGGTGTTGATTATAATTTGAAAATATATCATAATGGTTATCTAAATTATTGAAGTAATTTGAGTTTGTTGGTGAATATTAAGTTAATATTTAGAAAAAATGCTAATTTTTAGAAAATTTAGGGGTCAAATTGTGATGGTGAAGAAAGAATGTGAAAGCTGTTTCTGAATTTATTGTGTGTTTTGGCAGAAGCTGTAATGAACAGTGAACATAGGTGGAAATAGATATTTAGCCTGTGTTTGTGTAGCGCCCCGAGTTCCGTATACCCGATTCACTACGTCATTTTCTGTCTAAATTTTTCGAATAATATTTTTGCGGAAGAAATAGTTGAAATTCATTTTTGGCAACGTTAAATAAACTGTAATGGCCGATAAAATTGAAAACATTTATGAAACCATTTGAAATAGTAAATCGAACCATTAATATTGTAAAGAAATTGCCAATGTCATAATTTCTCAATTAAATGAACTTCTCTAAATTATTCGATTGTTTGGAAAATACGGAAACCATTAACGTCAAACTTTCAACTGTTTAACGATTATTGCCACCATCATTCATCGCTCGCCACCGTCTCCGAAATCTGCAAAACTGTTAAAAAGTAGGGTGAGTATTTCATGGGGGAAATACTCAGTAGACTCATCGCAAATTAATTTAATTTATAAGATGATTAAACACACAAATCCCGGCTCTTTATAAAACGGGCATTGATAGAGCTTCTTTATAAAACTGCTCTTGATAAAACTCATATTGTGCATTACAGCACGGGACATATTTTGCAAATCATATGCTCTTTGAAAACATCTCTTTGAAAACAGCTCTTTGAAAACCATATATTTATAAAAACATTTTAATTATGCCAAGCATAATTTCTTTTGAAAGTATAACATAAGATAGGATTGAAATCCTCATAAACATAAATAGACACAAGAACTTTACCGAACTTAGGTGGCAAGAATTCTTATGCAGTAAAATCATAATAACAGTAAGTTTTCATCATAACATAGGATAAAATCGAAATCCTCATAAACATAAGAATTTTACCGAACTTAGGTGGTAAGAATTCTTATGTAGTAAGTCATAATAACAGTAAGATCATAATAACAGTAAGATCATAATAACAGTAAGTATACCAAAACATAATTCATGAAATTCATAGGGATCATTTCCATCATAACATAAGATAGGATCGAAATCCTCATAAACATACGCGACAGGAATTTTACCGAACTTAGGTGGTAAATCCTCATAAACATATGGAAAGGCAGGAATTTTACCGAACTTAGGTGGTAAATCCTCATAAACTTATGGAGACACAGAATTCTACCGAACTTAGGTGGTAAGAATTCTTATGCGTAGCAATGATCCAAAACATATAAAACATTATCGTAAAAACATAGGGTATACTTACTTTTCATAAAACATACTTAATTTTCTTGAAAATTGACTTTCACAAGTCACATGACATTTATATGAAATCATAATTTAAATCAATTAATAAGTGCGAGTCTACCTCAAATCCGACGAGTGCAAAGTTGAGCGGGAATGACTTCAATTTCTTTAAATTCTCCGTACGCTTCGTCTTAGCCAATAAGTCATTTTAGTCTATCGAATATATAGTTCAAAATGATAAATTATAATTTGAGGACTAAAATTGATGTTTTGAAAGTTGAGGGACTAAAATGAATACTTTTGAAAGTTCAGGGACTAAAATAGATATTTTGAAAGTTGAGGGATTAAAATGAATACTTTTGAAACTTGGGCTTAAAATCAAATTAATAAAATCAGCAGGGACTGAAATAATAGATTTTGAAAATGAAAGGGCTGATATTGATAAGTTTAAAACTAAAAGGACTGAACTAAAACATTTTCAAACTTGAGGACTAATTTGCAAATTCTGAAAAGTTAAAATATATTCTCAGATTTTCTTTCTCTCTCTCGACACTATTCTCTCTCTCACTCACCTCGCACGATCAGAGAAGAAAAGGGCGGAGGAGGCGATTCAAGCCAAAATCCGACCTTCAGCCGGTGACTCGCCGGCGCAACACCGGCGCTGGGTGCGGCAAAAGGTGGTTAAATAGGGTTGTCAAGTTTGGGTAGATTTGGTACAAATTTTGGTGCGAAATCGAAGAGTGACCCGAGGCTAGGGTTCGCGATTTGGAGTTGCTGATTCACAGTGAAGGGAGCGGCGATTTGAAGTAAGTATTTGGGCTTGGCTTAATCTGGGTTTTGGGTTTTGATTTTGGATTGCGATTGGAGTTGGGTTTGATGTTGAGCAGTAGGCAGTAGGTGTTTTGGTGTATCGATTATGGCAGATTGAGGGATTTGATCGTGCAGTGGTGTTGGTGGAAGAGGTGATACAGATTGGTGGTGATTCTGGGGCAGTGACTGAGGTTCGATCGGCAATAGAGGTGGCTGCGAGCCATGGCAGTGAACTGGTTTGGCAGTGATGATCATGGGTTGTGCAGTTAGTGAAAATCTGATGATGATGCTGGTTGATAGTGGTGATGATGATTGATTACAGATTGATGTATATGATGAAGATGGTGATTGCAGGATATCAGAATTAATGATAATGGCTGAGATTTGTTGATCTTGCAAATGGAAATTCTGAAAATGGAAATTGAATTGGATGTAGTTGAATGGAGGAAACTGGCCGGATTGATGAATTGATTAACTAGTGGTTGTGGATGGCAGTATTGGTAGTGGATTCGGCTGTGAGTTGCAGAGGGTGGTGGTTTGGTTGGTAGATCAGTGGTTGCAGTGATGAAACAGTTATGGCTTGCTGTAGGTTGATCTATGTGTGGTAAATGGTGGCTGCTGATTTTCTGATCGAGGAGGTGATGGCAGAGTGATGGACGGTGAGGCAGTGTGGGTGGACTGTGGTTGCACTCGTCTGGGATGGAGATGGAGCTTGGTGCAGGTGATGAAGATGTATGCTTATATATATTGTATTGTGGAATCTAAGTACATGGAAGTGTGAGTTGTGCCATGAGTATTGAAATGAAGATGGGGTAGATGATGATAATGATGAAGATGCTTGCTTGTACAATTATGGTTTAATATAATGAAGGTTCGTGGCTATGGATTGATGCTGATAATAATGGAGCTGAAAAGGAATTTGTGGGTGGTGGCTATGGCTTAGAAAATTGAATAACTTTGATTAAGAAATGTATTTAAAACAGATATATTTTGGACTGAAAATAAATCTGAGAATGGATGAATTTTGAGATAAAAATTGAATTACATATTTTGGACTTTAAATAATTTAATAAGGAATATTGGAATTAAAAATGGTTTTGAAAATGATACTTTAATTAAAATAATATAATTATAGAAATTCGGATTTTAATTTAAAATCGAACAAATTCGATATTTCTTGACTTGGCTAGACGAATTCGTCGCGGCGTTAACTTCAAAATAATAAATGAAATAGTAGCGACACAATTTTCTAAATATTAAAATAATTATTTATTGCATAAAAATTCTGGATCGCTATAGTTTGAGAGCAATTATAATCTAGGTTTTTATCAAAGCCACAGTAAACAATTAATTTCAATCAAACATTTCATCAATTTTTATTAAATTTTGCTAAAAATCTGATTTTAATCTCCACTAAAGACTTAACTATAATTCCCAAATTGGACTTCCTAGATTACCGGTTCAATTCTAACATCACTTGCTAATGAGTTTTTAGGGCTAATAACTCTTTAGTGCTTCAAATCATGTAAATTCGATATTGTCATTTCTTTTTTTATATGATTGAGCTTTAAATTAAATGGTTTATTGTTGATCATTAATATTGAACTATACTTAACACCATTTTTTATATTAGAAAATTACTCTATTGCTATAGTAAATTGTTTTAACATATGATATAAAGGATATTCTTTCCTTATTACAAGTAATTTTGTCTTGTATGGTGTATGGATATCCTATAATAGTATAATAATTGTTTAAAAAGTTGTATGAGGCTTACACCTGGAGTCCCACATCATTTGTAATGCTTATGCCATTATATATTGGGAGTTGTGCCTTGAGTTACCAAGACTTACATCTTAAGACCAAGTCTGAGGGCGATTAAAGTGTTCGCCAGTTTGTATTGTATAGTGTGCTCCTGGATTTTTTCCACTACTAATGTAGATTACAATTGTGTATGTAATAATTACTATGAGAATTATTTACTAATTTATTTATGTATTATATTTTGCATGCAAGTTAGACACTTGACTTTGTTAATTAATTTATTATGGATTTTCAAGATGGTTGTATGGTTTGTTGCTTTTATATTCTTTTATTTAAGTTATATGGTTTGTTTTTACGCATTCCTTGCTTTACAAAATTAAGCCCCTGTTTGGCGATGATTAAAATCAGATTTTTATTAATTTTGATGGAAATTGATGTAATATATAGTTCAAAAGTTGTGTGTCACATGAAATGTTTGGTTAAAGCTAATTATTGATTTTGACTTGGATTAAAATCTTGATTTTAATTTCTACCAAACAGGAGCTAAAACTCACCAGTTCCCAATTGAACTTTTTCTGCTCTTATATGCCCAAGGAAAAGCACCCGAAGAGTGGGGGACACTCAGGGTTCCCTATTTATCAATAATTATGTGAATGCATTATTCATTCGGATATGCAATTGCAGTCCATTGATCTTGTGCTGAACTATGGATTTGGTTGCAGCAACTTGTATCTGAGAAGGACCTAATAGTAAGAGAGGAAGCATGTCGAATTGGTTTGCTTTTTGGGGGATTTACTGGTTCCTATCATGCTCTTAGATGTTTTCTAAGAAAGTGGAGAAAGAAAGAAACGCCAATAAATGCGTAAGTTCACCATGAAGTAAATATTACCTTTTAACTTCATTTTTAAGATCATAATATGCTACTATTCCTATAAAATTTATAAGATATTGAAAGAGCTTATTGATGCATAATTTATCCAATTTCATATATATGACTCTGTTAAAGTGGATGATGGAGCAGAATTTTAGCAGGTTCAGTCGCAGGTTTGTCTATTTTATCATTAGACGATTCCAGCCGAAGACGCACACTTGCTTTATATCTTTTGGCTAGGCTTGCTCAGGTATGTGAAGTCTCTTCTCCCTTGACACTCAAAGTTTGTTTATCATGAGGTGCTAGAAAGAGTTGTATTCTTTTATTTTCCCGTCTAATTAATTTGATTTTAAATCAGTGTGCATATAATTCTGCTAAGTCCAAAAACAAATTTCACCTCTGGGGAAGTCATTGGAGTCATGGAGATACACTTCTCTTTGCGATAGCATGTGCACAGGTAATGTACATACTGATTTGATCATAAACTAAGAACTCCACATTGCTAGCTGTGTCAGGTTTCATCCTTATGTTCCATAATAAAGGAACTTACTTTACTGTCTAAACTGCTAAATGTTTCGAATAGTTTAAAAATGCGGAACTAGGTATCGAGGCGGTTTTTCTTTGCAAGGTGAGGCGTAAGCCTCACTACAAACCGAAAATTTACTTAAAAAAAATCATAAGATAACATAAAAACATCTTATTTCAAAAAAATAAATAAATTATAAGATAACATAAAAAAGCTTAAAATAGAAGTATAAAACCAAACATAAGCATGAAGCATTTAAGTAAAACATACGTGATCAGATTGCTGATTGCACGACTTCAAATTCATTGTTTAGACTTAAGAGAGGGGGAGAGAGACCATGATGGGTAGATTGTAGATGAAGTGCATATATAATAGAGTTTACAGACAGGGGACCATATTATTTTTTAAATTTTGATAATTAATCAGTGCATAAATAATGTCTAAAGAAAGTTTTTAATGATGATAATGAAAGGAAGTGGTTATGTATGTTCACAAACTTGTTACTACGGTGGGATAGTAACAGGAGCAAGAACGTGGGAAATGGGGGTCGAGGAACATATAGGATTTTTTTAATGGGCATGGGCCTAAATTTTTTTTTTTTTTTTTTTTTGTCCAAATTGGGTCTAAAATATTTTTGTAATGATGGGCCACGACCCAAAGTATTTAAAGAAAAAACACATGTAGAACCCCTCATGCCTCAAGGAGTGTGAGGCGCGAGGCGTACGACTATGACGTACTTTCCAGCCAAAATAGCACTAAATTAATGCCTTGAGGCATAGGTTGTGCACCTCACAGTGAAGCGGCCCTCAAGGCGGGCCTCCGCCTCGCCTTTTTAAACTAGGTCACTTTCGACTTTAACTTATATATCAGTTGGTGTGTAATTTTTGGTGGAAATTTGTGTTAACTTGTTAAGAAAATATTTTATATTTATTTATTAATATGAAAGATTGCCTAGATCGCTATTTTAAACTCTTAAAGATTCAGAAAGTCCACAGTTAGCTGGGGAATGGCTGAATTCTCACCCTTTTCTGCAGCTGTGCTGAGATTGATTTATTTCTGCCAATGTTTAAAATCATTGGATCTTGATCTTTGTCACTCATAGCTATCATCATGCCAATGACTTAATAATTTTCTTTCCAGTTGTGGTTGACTACTGTAATGCTACCATTTGCCACCCTTCAAATCAGCTTTCCCATTTCAATTTGGTTCAAAATGTGGTTGCAAGCATTGGACCATGGATTATTGTCCAATTGATTGGAATCCCTGTAGCTTTTGGTAAAGTTTGAGTAGATCACCTGAGAGAGAGAGAGAGAGAGCATAAAACTATTCAAATTCCTAAACATTTTGATTTTCCCCAAAGAAACAATTGCTTGTTTTTCTCTATTGGATCGATGAGAGTATTTGGGGGGTTCCATTTGAAGAAAGAAAGATTTATTGTTTTGACTAGTGAACTGATTAATGAAAGAACCATAAAGGCTGAAGTCATGCTAGCAAAGTCGCCATCGTGGATTCTTCTGGGTTTCAATAGCAACCAAGAATGTGGTCGTGCAATCTAATTTGTATTTCATATGTATAGGATGTGAACCATTATTAACTTTCTAAGCACGAAGATGTAGAGAGGACTAGGATTACACAATATGCTGATAATGAATGAAAATCTATGTGCGTGTGCATGTGCATGCGTATGATGTTATAGTTCTTAATAACAGGTGACTTTACAAGATTATCCCATTCTTCCAACTTTTAAGGAAATTTTAGTTTATTATTGTTCACATTTTTCATTTTTCTTTCTTCTCTGATTATTTTATTTTTTTGTCCAATTTCATGATTTATAACAGATTATGTATGCCTTCATAATGCATCCTGAGAGTTTGCCGAAGTTTTATCGAGATTTTATTCAGAAAACTGGGCCAGTTGCTAAACCTGTGTATAAAGCTGTGAGGGATTGCTGTAAGGGATCTCCAGTTGATGTCGCCTCACTGTCTGCTTATCTGTCCAGCGAAAGAGGTTCCAGCAGAGTGAAGTTGGAAGAGTTTCCAGCTATTATCCCTTGTTCTGTGATTCACCCGGCCACAAACTCATGCTTACTACATAATGCTAGTGCTGCATCTACTACTTTCAGGAAAACATTTCCTTTGTACTTCTCTTTGACGTTTGTGCCCTTTGTTGTTCTTCGCTTGCAAAAGGTACTTGCTTTCATTTATTTTTGTTTTGCAATACATTCCTCACCCCCATCTCTTGCCCCAAGAAACATAATAAAAAGGAATAATAAGCGGCGGCCCAGGCCCTGGGGGAAGAGAAGATTGAGTAAATAAAACAAAATGTTGTCTAAAGATTTTCAAGAAATATAGCTCTGCTGTGCAAGATATCGGTTTGTAATATTGCAAATTTCCAAAAAATATTATGTTGAAAAGGATCGCGTTTGTTTTGTTTGATATTAGTCCAAATCAAGTACTTGGTGATTCAAAGCAGTCGACTTAATCAGAACAAGAATGAGTTTTACCTCCCATTGTGATGGAAGTACATAATTATTAGGTATTTCTCTATTGTCAGATTAAATCCAATCCTATTTAGAGCAAGAATGGATTCTTCTTCCTATCTGCTTCTTTATGGGAATATTGAAAAGTTGGAGACATTAACAAGTTCAGTAGTTCATCTTGGAACATGTTATGGCATTTAAGAAATTCTAGCCTAAAGAGATTTTTATGTTGTTTACTGTACATATTCTCTGAGATACCATTATTATGAAGATAGCACAACATGAAAAGAGTTCTAAAACCACAATAGTATTTCATAATTGTTTAAGATCGCCAAGTTTTCAGAGCTGTGGATTGTCTTTCAATATAAAAAAGGACGTTAGTATAAAGATGGACACGTAAGGACTAGATTACTTTGCTTTAGAGCAGTTGATCATTTAGCTGCAGTCTTTTGACAGATTCTATTCAATAATTTATTATCAAAATTTCAGTTCATGGATGCTCCAGTTCGCACCTGCTGGCGTGCTGTTACAGGAGCTGTTCGCTCAACAACTTTCTTGTCTGCTTTCGTTGGAATTTTTCAGGTAACCATTTCTTTGCACAATTTCATATGCCTCTAGAAAAGTTTAATGATTTACTTCTCCATGTCAATGACAGGGAGTAATATGTTCCCACAGAAAAGCAGCATTGAAGGATCACAAGCTTGCATATTGGTTTGCTGGAGGAATAGCTGCCCTCTCTGTACTATTGGAGAAGAAAGCTCGACGCAAGGAACTGGCCTTGTATGTTCTTCCACGAGCAGGAGAATCTTTGTGGTATATTTTAGTGAACCGCCACTTGCTTCCAGATCTCAGGAATGCCGAGGTAACACCCATGTCTGGAAGTAGTGTTTTTATGGATATTTTTCTCTTTTTGCAGAAGTATCTGTAAGTGAAAGGGAAAGATGCAGTTTGGTAAATCCTTTAAAGCTTGATAGAGTTATTTTACAACGTATTTTAGAATTGTAATAGAAATTTATCATTGATGTTAATGGTTTTTTCCCTTACGTCTTTGTTCCCCCATTGACTCTGAACTGTTATGTTATAGGTGGCTTTGTTCTGCGGATGTATGGGTGGAATAATGTACTATTTCGAACATGAACCAGATACCATGGCTCCATTGCTCAGGGGATTAATCCGTCGCTTTCTTGCCAGCAAAATTAGCAATCCAAGTGTTTCATCAAATCGTAATGCTTCTTATACGTACGTACAAACTCTGGATGCCATTAAACAGCCGAATGTGCAGGACTATCCAGACACTGAAACTTCATCCCAAGAAAAATACAATCTTGAGTCTATTCCCGGACTCTGAAAACCTTTTTTCATTGCTCAGGATACATAACTATAGGAGTCCAGTATGAACTTTTGGCATTTATTCAGTCAATTCTAATTTGTCATTGGAGCAGCTCAGTTTCAACCTTAATAATTGAAACTCCGAGGGGTGATTGGTATTTTTTTCCTTCCTCTTCTGCCAATTTCGATCTGGCTACAACTGAATTGACATTGTTTGCATTTTTTTATGAGCTTGTTTGTTAGTATGTAGTTGAAAAGGAAGATTTATTGTGTAAATAAATGCAGCAGCAACAGCTTGTATGCCTCCTTTTTTTAATAAAAGGGTGGTGATATATTATTTATAGATTGATTTGTTCTTTTTCCTGCTAAGTCAACGTGATACTTCCAACTGCATTTTATTTCGTAAACACGTTAAGTTTGTGAAAAATTAACATAATAACTTTTCTTCAATTCTACCGTTAATGTATAGTTGTAAAATTGAATTTTTAGTTGTTGTTTAATAAGGGATTTCGTATGTTGAAAATTCCAAAATTGGCTAAATATTTATCAGTGTACTAAAAAGCTTGTCTGGGCGCGAGCCGCGAAGTTTGGACAGATCGTCTAGCCTTGTGCGCCTATGTGGACTTAATTAGTTTTTTCCCTTTTTAATTTTAAGAGTCTATTTGATTTTAGTTTCTGATTTTCACAAGATTTTATTTGTATAAGGTCAAAAATGAGAAAATATTGGAAAATTTTCAAACAAAACCGTAGATTTTAATAAAATATTAATCCCTACAATCAAGCATGCAATACGATGTCTTCAATTTCAAATTGGACTTTCCAATTTTAAAAATTGTATGGATCATCAGTTAAAGAGAATTTGTGACTTACAAATTGTCACATATGACCTGGGAACTTGTGCATGGTTACATAAGGCATTGATACATTGAGCTGTGATTAATTTCTTTTAGATTTGTACTTGTGACCTTCAAACAAATACATGTAACTTGTACATATGAAGTGTGACATGTGACTTAAATTTGTATCTCTGAACACATGAAATGTGACTTGTGACCTATATTTGTGATAAGTGTGACATGTGACCCAAGCACCATTGCACAATATCGACCACAAACCTAAACATAAGACCCACACACAGCACCACATTGCACAACAACCAATCGCACAACCACCAACCAAACACCAGTACAACAACATTACATCCACCATATTGCACAACCACGCCCACAACATCTTTAGAATTTAAGAATTGACAAATGATGAGTTCATAATAACAAGTAAAAACCGGTTGCAAAAAATTCGCTTAATAATCATGGTTTATTTTGGTTCAAAAATTAAGATTATTTTTGGCTTCTGAACTTCGTCGAATACATTTTTTATCATGGCCGTCTTTCAAGCTTTTGAATAGTTAAAAACAGATAATCATAGCATAAAATAACAAATCAAATGAAAAATATTTTGATAATAAAAAATTGAAGATAAACTAAATTGTGAGGGTCGGACTGTGTTTGTCACGAATTCATCGTAATTTATACGGTCAGTGAAATAATTAAGTTAATTTATGATGAGAACCTGGGAGGGGGTCCTCGTCATAACTCGCGAAATAACGCTTGGAAAGTTCCGAATCCAGATTGGAACGGACGATAACAATACAACCCGAGCCTCAGACGTAAGAACCATGGGTATATTAAACCCAAGACCCGTTACGATGCGGAAACAAGAACCGTAATGGTTTGAACACCACAAAGGATGCCCACGCCTTTGATAAGTTCGATTTGTTGAACACCACAAATATCCCACAATATTTGATAAGTTCGAAGTTTGTTCAATTCCAGAACAATGTTGAGAAAACACTCAATAATTTTATTTATCAAAAATATTTTGTTTTTACATTGAATGGAAAAGCATATAAATAGGCAAAATAAACCCTAACCGTTAACTGACTCTAAATAGAATTCTAATTAAACTAGAATACTAAATTAGGAAAATAACCTAAAAACCAAAAGGAAACAAAATAATTAAAAATCCTATAATTATGGAAATATAGTAAATTTCCGTCTGCATAATTGATTTGCCAATTTGAATCCCCAAACGATAGAATTTGTCTCTAAAATCAATGGGCTCAAGGGCTTTAGCCTATGAGTCTTGCTCAGTGACCTGTTTCTACTCGAAAACCATATATTATCTATCCAATTCCGACATAGTTGACTGAATTGCACTTTTATTTGACTTGAATATTTAACCTTTTCCGTCAAGCCTGCTATGACTCCGATTGTCGAGGGTCCGGAACACATCAATAAGGCCGTAAGTCCCTCTCGGATCAAAATGTCTCAATATTAGTTACGGTCGTGAAGATTGATGTTACGACCATGAAATTCCATGTAGAATATTTTTTGAATTGCCCATATCTTGATTTCTCATTTTTTTGACGCCTTTTCCGGATCACATCATCCCCTCTTCCTTTAAGATGATTCGTCCCGAATCATATCATTGTTCTTAGCTTCTTTTCCGGATCACATCATCCCCTCTTCCTTTAAGATGATTCGTCCCGAATCATAAAACTGTTCTTGGCTTGCTCACTTGGTTTAGCAACGAACCTTCTTCGTACAAGCAATGTTTGATCTTTGACGTTCTCCGAACCTGCTTGACTTCTTGTTTTGGCTTGAATTATAAATTTTCCCGTCAAGCCCACCCTG